>JANAVB010044017.1:3346691-3370643 GCA_029216955.1 Iris pallida | reverse complement strand
CGACCCCCCCCCCAGCCCCCCCCCCCCCCCCCCCCCCCCCCCCCCCCCCCCCTTTTCCTAATGTAACCCGAGCGAACCGACGTTGTATATATATATATATAATAATTTTTGAGAGAGAAAGAGAGAGATTTTCACAAAATCAAACCCTAGCCGTCACCCCCAACCCAGCGTGCACCCCGACATCGCCGTAGGCCAACCCGCGGTCGTCCATTGCCGGAAAAAGTGCAACGCGTATCCCACCCGTGCGCAGAAACTGTCGGCGAAGGGCCAACTTCGGAAGTAGATTTCTCCTTCCTCGCTCCGTCCTTTTGCGAACCACTTAGTATGTATGATCCCAACATATACCCCTTTAATTTTCCTCAAATAGTTCGTGCCGATTCGCACCATGTGCGACGAAAAACGAGTTCCAAAATCGAGAAAAATCGATTTTCTGGGTTAGAAATTGTCCCGAAATACCAACTTCGTGGCCGATTTGCCACCAGCATGTTGCAAGTTTTCAAAATCGGTTTGAAGAGACTTGGAGACAACCTATAGGACTTTAAAACCTTTTTTAGAACTAAATTTTATGCACTGTACAGAAAGTTATTGATTTGTGAAGTTAGAAAAAACTGATTTTCAAAAGTGGATTTTTAGTAAAATTGTCTCGATACGCCGTCCGTCCCGTCAATCCGGGCGACGTGGTCACGAACCGAACGTATCGAAAGGTGCGTATCGACTTCGTGGTCGTGTGGGCTTTGACGGAATTCAAATTGGTCGCGTGTGCGCGACGAATTGAAGCGTATCCGTCAAAAATTTACGTATCGGCCTTTTGCATATTTGTCAATTACTTTGTGCACACTAATCAAATCGCGACGAAACTTGCGCCATTTGACTCGAAATATTTTTCTGGTCTTGTATGCCAAGTTTGGTCCGATTCTGAGACCATTGATCGGGACGCCATTTTGGCGGGCCCACAATTCCACTCAACGGGTGATTTTGTGCACAGCCCACCGGAATCCAAAATTGGATATACCGTTGGGTTCATCTCGTCAAACCGGACCTGTAGACATATAGTTTGATGACTTTAGAGACCGTAGATTCTGGCACATTTTTCGGTGCAAAGTGGATCCAACGGCGGACACCATTTTGACCCGAAATTACCGTTTTGCCCCTGTGTCCAGAATTGGACTTATGGGTAGACGTTTCTAGCTAATTTGACCATTCTGAAAATGTTGGTAATGTCTGTTTCAGCATTAGAAGACAGTTGTGCGAGTTGACCGTTCTTGGCTCATTGAGTGGGTGGTAGTTTCGATTTTCTCAGCTCAGGACGACAGGCGAGTACCTTCTTCTCTGATAGTTTTCATTGTCTTGATATCTACTATATCCGATTCAGTTGTAGTGTTATACTTGATTCTCGACACGAGGATACACGGACTAGTATACTGAATCTCGTCATGAGATGTCATTCCTGGTTTACCTGGTATATGAGTACATTGTTCGATATTGTTTCTTGTACTTGTATAGACACCGATTTTGGAGTGGGCTGGCCCCCTGCTCTTCGAATCCCATGTCATGACCTGTCATATCTGGATTCATTATACTACTCGGGGATGGGGGAGTTATTAGAGGTTATGTGATCATTACCCTTACTTGTTTATTACTTGCGCATAGCTCCACCCTCACCACGTAGGGTGTAGTCCTGACCTTATACTACTTGTGCATAGCTTTCCATTTTGGCCGGCCTGATCCCTACATTATTATACTACTTGTGCATAGCGGTCAAATGGAACAACCTGATCTTGACCCAAGCCGATCACATACGCTCTAATATCTCATGGCACTTTATTTATTATGTTTACATCATACTTCAGATTACTTTTCATTGTTTATATTCCAGTTTTATCGTACATATCTCACACATGACATAATTTACAGTTCTCTTGTACCGTTTACTTTCAGTCTTGATATTTCATCTTATATTTCATTATGATTGTCTCTTATAGTATTTGTCAATTCACATGGAACTGCTGTTGGCGTTTGTACTTGCTCATATCCTGACAGGATAACCCCCGTTGTTTTTCAGAGGATTTAGATGCAGATTGCCGACCTACTACGGGTTTGGCATAGATGGAGCCTACGACCAGGACCAGCCTGTGGACCCGGTGTTCGTAGAGGACGCACCGCCAGTAGTGACCTAGTTCACCTAGATTTTGTCTTGATTACATTCTAGTTTGATACTTTGAGACTTGTAGTATTTATTTTGGGATATTATTTTATGTCCTGGTCTCTGAACTTTTGATTGTGGCTCGCACTATTTCAGACAATTTATCTTATCTTTATCTTTATCTTTATCTTTATCATCGTGTTTATCTTCCTTAGAATTATGTGATTGAGTTGTGGTTATATTCCTCCGTGCGGAGATGACAGGTTATATTATTGTGTCTTAGATTCTATATATTTAGATGACCTTTACAGCGTTTACCGCCGATACTGCGGCGTAGGCTGGACGTACCCACGTGCTCGTACCTAAATAGGGTGCGTGTCGTGACACTTATGGGTACTTCCAGAGCAACCGTGGACTTAGGCAAGGTGACCCATTGTCCCCTTACCTGTTCACGCTGGTTATGGAATACTTTACTTGTTTGATGGATCTGGCAGTGCACCGTGGACGGCTGGTACCTCTGTTTCGGAGGATGGTCCCCCAGTTACCCACCTTATATATGCTGATGACCTGCTAGTCTTCATCCAGCATTCGACGGAGGGGTTGCAGACGCTTGCGACTATTATGGAAGATTTGAAGTCCTTTTCGGGTCTCTAGATGAACAGGGATAAGAGTAGGGTCTGCTTCAGCACCATGTGCACCCGGAAGGAGAGCGGGCTGATGTGCTGGGTATCGCGAGGAGTGATCTTCCGGTGCGATACTTAGGAATGCCTCTCACAGTCAATTATGCACAGGATCAGGATTGTATAGTCTGGTGGAGTATGTCTAGAGGAGATAGAAAGCTGGCAAGCAGCAGGTCTGTCATTTGGCGATCGCATCGAGCTGGTCAGATCGGTGATCTCGGCTGTGGCCCATTTTTGGCTGCAGTCCATCCTTCTACCTGTGGCCACTATCCGACGAGTGGAGCGACTATGTGCCGATTTCGTTCGGAGGAGAGGTATGCATGCGATCTCCTGGGACCAGCTCTGTCATCCCAGAAAGGAGAGGAGGAGTGGGGCTCCGTCCGTTGCTGGAGATTAGGAGGCCTCTGCGCTTAAGCTGGCCTGGAGATTCATCAGCGGGGGTCTCTCTCGGCGGACTGGATGCATAGCAGATACGTGAAGCAGGGTAGTTTTTGGATGTGCGCTACTGACAACAACCACTCAGTCACGTTCAAGACTATCTTTAGACACAGGGGGTGCTCAAGTCTGCTATCCGGAGGTTCATGAAGGACGGGTCGGGCACGATCTCTGGCGGGATCCTTGGATTGATAGGCGTTCGCTGTTGGACATCAGAGGAGCCCCGACTCATCAGGAGGACAGTCGTGGTCTGACGTGCAGGCGCATCATACGTGATGGGGAGTAGAGGCCAGATTCGTATCGATTCACTGAGGAGCTGGATGGGAGCATTTTATCTATTGTCATTGATCGACTTTGCCTGCGGATCGGTTGGGAGCCAACTGGAGCATCTACCGGGACTGGGGAGTTCCAATTCCGTAGCTACAACCTGATTCGGCGAGCTTCCCCGTTGAGTTTTGATTACGAGTTCGTTTGGTGTAAGGGTCTGGCCAGGAAGATGCAGTTGTGTGTCTACAAGCTTCTACTGGGCCGCCTCTTGACTAGAGATCGCCTGAGTTCGTTTGGAGTGCCGGTTCCGGATCCCACATGTGTGCTTTGCGGATTGGAGCCTGAATCTATAAAGCATACCTTCTTCGAGTGCACTCTGGCATGGCAGATCTGGTCGAGCAGAGTCGTCTATTGGGAGTGTCCACCTCAAAATGTGTGGGGGACATCATCACGGTGATCCGAGATAGCAGGGGTAGAGGCAGGACTGGTTCCGAACAGCCAGAGTTCGTCTGGCTGCTGCGGTTTGGCATGTATGGTGGGAGCGAAACCTTCGGATCTTTGACGGGCTGGTCACCCCTCCAGTTGGCATTCTCCATAACATCGAGTTTGATGTAAATGCTATGGAGATTTGATGAGTGAGGAGTGGGAGTCCCACTCTGTTTGTATGTTGTAAGATTATGGCTTTTCATTTGGAATAATATTCACCTTTTTTCCAATATATATATATATATATATATGTTCGGTTCGGTATTTTCGGTATGGTATTACACTCAAACCGTTACCATTACCATTATACCATATTTAGTCGGTTCAGCAATTCATATCGGTACATAATTTCGGTTCGACTTTTCGGAATATTTTTAATCGGTATTCGGTCAGTTTTTCGGTATCGGTCAGTAGTTGCTCACTCCTAATCCAAATATTACATCTTATTACTCGGAACCTGACATACATTAGTTTTCTTCCCGAATTTCTTCTCTTTCCAAAGCTTGGTTTATTTTAGATATTTTCTTCGGAGGTTTCTCGTTTTTCCGAGCCTCGGCAAATTTTAGATTTTTTTTCAAATATTTATCGTGCTACGGAGTCTCGACCAACTTTAGATGTTTCTTCCATGATTTGTCGTTTCGGAGCCCCCACATACTTGATAGGTTTTATTTTTGGAATTTTTTCGGTCTTGGAACCCCAACCTTCTTCAAATGGTTTTTGGAAGATTTCTTCGGTGATGAAGTCCCGGCATGCTTTTTTAGATAATCTCTGATTTTTATGTTTTTCATCCTCTCCAAGTTGGACTTGCAGACCACGCACAGACCACGCACCGCTCGTCATTGTACCAACCAAAGGCGGACCCAATGCAAGGGGCCCACCCCCCAAAAAAAGTTGGTTTTTTTTTTTTCATATATTTTTTTTTTTTTTTTTGGCTATTTTTTGTGAGCTATACCTAGCTCACCCTAATCTATTCCAGCCCACCCGAGTTCAGATTTCTGATTCCGCCTTTGGTACCAACAGTCGTGTGTGAGGCAATAACTGGGTTCATCTAGTTCTGCCAAGACAATTGAGGTTGGTCAAGAAATATAGTGAGAATTCACAATCAGACCTTGCCTGGCTGCTTGAGCAACCTGAAACTGACTTGCAAGCAAATTCTACACTTTGCTTGTCATGTTGCTTCGTTTCCTTGGAAACGTTTTCATTGTCCTACGTGCACAAAATCCTTCTGAGAGACTCGAGCTATCTAAATTACTGATGCTAACCAACAATGAATATTCTTATCATTGTTCTTGTCCAAGACCTTGCTGGAATAAATACTGGCCATCCAAATTACTGATGCTAATAACATGGGATAATTCATTTTAAAATTTGTTATAAGATCTACAAGTAAATGTGAACCATTAATAACAATACTTCACATAATTTACAAAAAAGATGATTGTGACTACGACTTTGATTTCCCTAATTAATTTACAATTTGACATATATCAAAACTCATGCTTGTTTGAGCAAAATATTATTCTCAATTAAACATCTTAGCTATCTATCTAGGATTCAGTGTATTTGTCAAATCGTTACATGAGTCTTGCTTGCTTGAGCTTGGTTCCTGCTCAGAGTGACAAGTTCTTGCGACGAAACCAGGCTGCTTAGGCTCTGGTAATGATACAATATCAGTACCCAACATTACGATTACAGACGACATCAACGGCCTATCTTCTGGATGTTCTTGGACACATAATAAACCAACTTTAATGCATCTTATGACGTCATTAATCGAAAAGCTGTTGCCCATTGATCCATCAACTAGCTCCAATGCTCTTCCTTCATTCCACAAACTCCATGCCTGAACCAAGACAAAAAAGTCATAATGAATAACTTTTATTGAAGTCAAAACATGGCCATGCAATACTTACATGCGCTACAAGGTTCATATATGCAGAGACGGCATATGCCCCTCTATTCTTCTTTCCACTTATGATCTCCAGTACTAAGACTCCATAACTGAACACATCTGACTTCAAGGAGAAAATTCCTTCCATAGCATATTCAGGAGACATGTATCCACTGCATAGGCCGTCATTTAGATTTTATTCTATTGAGATTCAAATAAAGAAACTATGAAACGACACAGCGATTGTGAATCATACTTACTATGTCCCAACGACCTTTCTTGTATTAAAATCAGTTTTGTCGCCACCAAAAAGTCTGGCCATACCGAAGTCTGAAATTTTTGGATTCATACCCTTATCAAGTAGAATATTGCTCACTTTGAGATCTCTGTGAATAATTCTAAATCTGGAGTCGTGGTGAAGATACAATAGTCCTCTAGCAATCCCTATGATAATCTGGTATCGTGTTTGCCAATTCAGCAATGCACCCTTTTCTTTATCTGAAAACATACAAAGTAGGGGTATGTTAACCCTTTTATTTGTTCCAATGAACTTCAGTTGTGCTTCCTACACGCCTTGGCATTTTCTATCAATAGAACATTTCAAGGAAGTATATTACTTTTGTACAGTTATTCATTAATCATGACCCTTTTATGAAATTGGACAAGGAATCATCAATATCCACAATAAGAGTAGTGTGCATCAGTAAAAGAAGAAGAATTAAAACATCAAAGAGAACGATAAAAGAGACTATTACCATATCTCTTTCCCTAATTCTAGTACAGATATTTTCATTGGATACATTTTCTATTTTTGGCTCAATGGTGAGACCCACCCCCCCCCCCCCCCCCCCCCCCCCCCCCCCCCCCCACCACACACACACACACGATTAGAGATTTAATAAGTACTTAAGTCAACTAGGCTCGCAACATAACATAGTGTGTATCGTATGATACACTGACTCAAGGAGTTTACATTTAAACTACTAAATCAATATAGAAACATGATTTAATATAATTTTCTCATAATTTATAAAAAAAATTCATCTTTAAAGGTATATCTAGTTCCAGAAACTGTATTCTTAAGTATAGATTACATGACTCAATTAAAATAATTGATACTACCTTTCAGTGTATATGTATCGTAGAGGATCTAGATAAATAATGAAATGGTAGTATATCGTACAATATCGTACCGTAAGAAGCATTCTGTGTTATAAGATACTAACAGCATAGGATAAGAGCTTACTTGTATAAATAGTCATTTGATGTATTCCTAATATGCTAATTCTTATGCTAAAATATCACGAATAAGATCCCCTTGTTTAACTAATGCAAATTAACAAAACAAGATCCAAATACATAATAGAGATCAATCTAAGTTGCCCTCATCTCGAGAGTCCTGCTATTGCCTTCTGACGCGGACACGGAAACGTCGATCGCTGCACCAACGACCCGATAACAAGGAAAAGCAAGTAGGCTCCATGGCTATCTCCACAATGTACAGCTGATCGCCTCAACAATTGATTACGTATTGAGCCCGTTGCTTGCTGGACAATAGATTATTCTTGCATAATGTTGCTAGATAATTGGTTCCTCGTCGCCACATCAGGAATCTTATCCACTAGATATCAAGGGAGATGTCAAACATAATACCACCACGTGGAAGGTCCCTTCTTAATCCAGCCCCGTTTGTCAACTGACCCATCTGTCTATGAAAGACTATTTATATTGTCTTATTTATCTATCATTTCTCTTTAAAAAACGCTAATCCAAGATGACATCAAAGGCACTAGGATGTATCCATCATCCTGTTAATTCATCTTTCTATGGATGTCCTTATTCCGCTAGAGACTTTTCCACATGTGCATCCCCTAGCACTATGACATGGTTCATGAGGGAAGTATTAAATAGTCTTGATAAGAACAAATGACCAACAATCTATTAGGTCCAACAATAGATGCAGTGATTACTTAACATTTTCCTTAAACTTAAAACATAAAAATGTTGCCATAGTTATGTAATGATTCTCGAAATGTAAGTATTGAAAAAGTAAGTAGCTACGCACATGATTTAGATTGAAATTGTAATGCCATGAGATATACATCTAATTTATAAGGTAATAGAAATTCTAATTGCCATGATACCATATCTTTGTTAAGGGAACTAACATGAAATAAATTGCACATAGGAAAATAACTGAAGGAGCCAAGAGTGTACCAAACAGGAAGCAATCCAAACTTTTGTTGGGCATATACTCGTATATCAACATTCTCTCCTCCCCTTGTATGCAGCATCCAAGAAGCCGAACAAGATTTCTATTCTGAAGCTTGGCAATTAGCATAACCTCATTCTTGAACTCCTCTGTACCTTGTTGTGAACTCTTAGCAAGTCTCTTTACTGCTATCTCTTGATCATTGTCAAGCTTACCCTGTCAATTGACACATCCAACAATAAACTGTATCATTAAAACTTTGCTCCCATTATGATGTTTACATATTTCACACTCATCTGTACAATTAGCAGGCAGTTAAAAGGAATTCCCTGCTTGACCCAATAGTTCATGTATTAGATATATTTCTGAATATTTATAGCAAGTCAATGTACCGAAAATTAGCAGGAATATGGATTCCGAACTGATTCAAGATTATGGCATTGTTAAGTATTCTTTAGGATATGATCATTGGAGAACATTGGAAATGGACTGTTACTGGGATTTTTCAATTAAATCCCTTTGCAACTTTTGGCATATTTATGGAGGTCATTAGTGTTATTGTGGTAAGGTGCCTTGCAGTGTGGATGCTCATCTGTGGTAGAATGTTTGACAGATCCTATAAATGTTGTAAATCTCTAAGGCCCATAAATAGGCATGTGCATTCATTGGTTCTTTAATGACACGAAACCCTAATTTTCTTGGTGCCTTTTTTTTCTCCTCTTGTTTCCTAAGATCTTCTCTATTTCCTCCGTGAATGCGATAAACAACATGGTATAAGAGCATGGTGATCTCAAATTTTCTAATGTCATCCACTGATTTTTCGTATAATATGATATATTTCTTCCAGAAAGTTGGGAATTCGTCGGCATGCTCAATGCCATCATATTCATCAAGTACCCCATCTACCCTAATCTTAAACCCACTTCTCTCCATGAAACCTACCAAACATCACATAAAGAGCAGGAATATGCGTGCCCCAAGTACACCTGAAAATGGTGGCAATTATGAAGATAATTTGGCACTTGAAAGGTGTCCAGGTCGGACTTCTTATTTTCAAACCAAGATTAGAAAGTTTTGCAGACGTAGACTGGGATGGCTTCAAGATGATAGATTGTCTACTTTAGGGTATTTTTTATGCTTGGCGACAACCTAGTGACATGAAGAAATGATGTACAGTCTAATTAGGAAATGTTTTAGTTAGGATATGGTTAGGAGATTTGATCTGATTTGGTTAGGATTTGATTAGAATATTTGATTGGATTTTCCTTTTTTAGGATTTTTCTTATTAGGATTAGTTTATTTATTTATTAGAATTATGATTTGTCTTAATTTGTTAATACTAAAGGCTATAAATAAGGGCCTAAACATCTTTTAATGGCATTGTTAAGTTTTATGAAAGTTTATTTCTAAGGGTCTGCTTGGATTAAGGGTTCAGAGAGTTAAGTGAGGGAAAATAAAATCATGCTTGGTTTGAGGATGAGATTTTAGGAGGGAGGGTGTTGGTATATTTAGTATGGGAATATGTTATATTTAGTATGGGAATATCCTGAGGACATATTTGGTGTTGGTATATTTAGTATGGGAATATGTTATATTTAGTATGAGATATCCTGAGGACATATTTGGGATGCCAGAATATGTCACAGGATATTCCATCATGTAAAGGCTATATAAGGCTATGAGACTCAATCAATAAATCACTCAATTACAACATGGTATCAGAGCCACAAAAAATCCAAACCATCACCCCCTCCCCAAAACCCTAACCATAGCGGTCATCAACGCCGCCATCACTACCACCGACATCGCCACCACTACCGACACCACCACCACTACCGTCACCACCGCCGCTGCCGTCATCACCGCCGACATCACCGTCGCCTCTGCCGTCCCCACCGCCGACATCACCGCCGACATCACCGTCACCACTGCTGACATCACCGTTCGTCACAGAAATGAGAGGACAATCCAAATGTGACATCGAGGGCCTAGATCTGATGGGAGAGAGATATGTTCGGATCTAGGATCGGACGACGAGGACGAGCGTGAGTCGTGAAGCGGACGTAACGTGATCGGAGAGGAGAAGCATCGATGGAGGAGATCATCAAGAAGCTGGATCCTGCAGAGATTGCGACGTTGATGAAGTTGATAAAGATGTCGGCTGGTGAGAGCACGACACGAACGTCGTCAAAGTTGGAGCTTCCCTCCATCGATCTGAAGCTTGATAGACCGACTACCTACCTAAGTTGGCAACGACGGGAAAGGAGAACCCGGGAAGAGAAGACAGAGCCGAATGAGGGCTCGACAGGACGAAGAGCACCGTCAGGACCTAAAGGAGAGCCCCGACAGTGCTTCAACTGCGGGAAGGTGGGTCATCTGAGGTATGCTTGTACCAAACCACCCAAGGAAGATTCAGGCAAAAGACATAGACAGTTTGGAGGATGTGACCGTGGTTGTAGGGGTCGACGGAACGGTCGAGGAGGTTGTCGTACGAACCGGCTGGTAGCAGAAGGCGAGGAGACAACTGACGGTCCTTATACTAAGGAGGATCAGGCACTGCAGGACATGTTGGAAGTACTCAGGAGGAGGCAGAGAGCGTCGAGCGATGGAGACAGGAGGAGTGGGACCGGGGAGACGTCCACCTCATTCTTCGCCAGAGGCAACGCTGCCATGTATGCTCATCCGTCGGCGGAAGGCACTGACGACTCGCTCGCCCTTGCATCTATGTCTTCCCTCAGATCATCGGATTGGATTATCGATTCGGGTGCGTCTCGACACGTGACAGGGAATGCTAGTGATTTTTCTTCCTACACTCGTCTTGCATCAGCGAACAACATTTAAACAGATGATGGTACTTTCCAGCCAGTGGTCGGTAAGGGTATTGTCAATTATACAGGTTCAGTAAAATTATCCAATATTTTGCATGCTCCTTCTTTTCCTGTCAGTCTTTTGTCCATTAGTTCTATAATCCACCAATTAAAATGAACTGTCTGCTTTGATATTCCTAAGGTGATCTTCCAGGAGAAAAAGACGGGATGAAGACTTGGGACTGGCACTTTGCATAATGGACTGTGGTACCTGGATCGAGAAGGATTGGATTCAACATTAGTATGTATAGCAGAAAAGGCAGGGATGTGAGGACTGAAGAAGATGAGTACGGAAGATACATTGCGACTCCACCACAGGAGGTTGAGACACTCTTCATTTGGTATTTTAAGCAAATTATATCCTGCAATTTATGAAGAAGTTAATAAAGAGAAACTAGTTTGTGATGCTTGTTAGGCAAACTTACTAGGAGTTCATATGTGAGTAGCGGTCATAGGAGCTCGTCCGTTTTTGATGTGGTACACTCTGATGTTTGGGGGTCTTGTACTACACCTATGAATGGTTACAAATATTTTGTTACCTTTATATATTGTTTTTCTCATACTACTTGGTTGTGTTTGATAAAAAATAAGAGTGAGGTCCCCTCCTGTTTTTGGGACTTTCACAAGCATGTTCAGACTCAGTACAAGGCAGTAGTGAAGGTACTGAGGTCTGACAATGGAACGGAGTACACCAACAAGACACTTGCGGAATACTTGTCCGCCCAAGGGATACGACATCAGACCACCTGTGCATATACACCAGCACAGAACGGAGTAGCGAAAAGGAAGAACAGACACCTCCTGGAAGTGACGAGAAGTATGATGATAGACATGAATGTCCCACAGAGTCTATGGGGATATACAATGTTGACAGCAGCTCAACTGATCAACAAGATGCCTTCGAAGGTGTTGGGATGGAGGTCTCCATGCGAGATGCTGCAGGGAAATAATAGTGGGATGCTCCCACTAAAGGTTTTTGGCTGTGTATGCGTCGTAAAGGACAACAGACCATCGGTAGGGAAGCTTGATCCTCGAGCAATCAAGTGTATCTTTGTGGGCTACTCGGGAACTCAGAAGGACTACGTATGCTGGAGTCCAGTGGAAAAAAAAAATTTGTAAGTATGGATGTTCACTTCAGAGAACATGAGCCATACTACAGTCAGGAGGAAAACCCAAATATCTCGTCTGATACTGCAAGTATGAGGCGAAAGGGGGAGTTGTTGGGAAGCATTTCGACTGATCTCGGAGTATGGCTTGGAGGAATAAATATGGTACAGGAAGGTGAAAAGGGACAGGGGAAGGAAATAAGAGGTGTTAGGCCCACAGCTCAGGGGGGATACTTATCTACAGCAGGCGAGAGAAGCAACTTGTAGGACCAGTTCCTACAGTGCCAGTGCTAAGTCTCTTGTCTGCGTCCGTCTTGACTCCTGAGACATCTACACCACCACCTTATCCTTCAGGTGATATCCTTCCTTCTCCTCTTCCCCAACCATCATCAGTATAGAGGTCCACTCGCAGCAATACAGGAAAACCTCCTGATAGATATAGTTGGGACCTTACTAAATTTGTCTCATATGATCATCTCTTCTTCTCATGTAGCTTTTATTGCATCATTGGATAGTGTTACTGTACCTAACAATTGGCAGGTAGCCTAGAACGATCCAAAGTGGTAAGCAGCGATGCATGAGGAGTTGGGAACTCTGGAGAAGAATCGAACTTGGGAGCTGGTGAGACTGCCAGAAGGAAAGAGAGCAGTCGGATGCAAGTGGATTTTCACTGTGAAGCAGAACCTAGATGGACAGGTTGAGCGCTACAAAGCTCGACTGGGGGCAAAAGGATACAGTCAGACGTACGGCATCGACTATGACGAGACCTTTGCACCAGTGGCGAAGATGAGTACTGTCAGGACCTTGATCTCTCTGACAACCAATGGAGGTTGGAAGATACACCAACTGGATGTGAAGAATGCATTTCTTCATGGGGATCTAGTGGAGGAGGTATACATGGAGATACCACCAGGATTCGGCACCAATCAGACAAAAGACAAGGTCTGCAGGCTGAAGAAGTCCCTCTATGGACTGAAGCAGTCTCCTCGAGCGTGGTTTGACAGGTTCAGGAGAGCAATGATAGGAATGGGATATCAGCAGATCAATGTTGATCATACTGTGTTCTTCAGACGAAGTGGAGGCCACATCACCATGCTTACGGTGTATGTGGATGATATGATTATCACAGGCGATGATGAGCAAGATATCGCCCAACTCAAGGAAAAGCTTGGCAAGGAGTTCGAGGTGAAGGATCTTGGTCCTCTTCGATACTTCCTTGGAATTGAGATTGCTCGAGATAAAGAGGGAATTGTTCTTTCTCAGAGGAAGTACGCACTAGACCTGCTCACGGAAACAGGGATGATAGGATGCAAACCAGCTACGACACCGATATACCAGAAGTTCAAGCTGGATGCTGAAATCGGAGAACCAGTTGACCGGAATAGATATCAGATATTAGTGGGCAAGCTGATCTATTTGAGCCACACACGTCCAGATATATGTTTTGCAGTTAGTGTGGTGAGCCGCTACATGCATGACCCTCGAAAGGGTCATATGGATGCAATATACCAGATTCTTAGATACTTGAAGGGTGCCCCCGGGAAGGGACTGATGTTCAGGAAGAATAATCATATGGACATCGAGGGCTATTGTGATTCTGACTGGGCTAGTTGTGCTGATGACAGGAGATCTACCTTGGGATACTGCATCTTTTTAGGAGGCAACTTGGTCTCTTGGAGGAGTAAGAAGCAGTCAGTGGTAGCTAGATCGACAGTTGAAGCGGAGTACAGAGCTATGGCCTTGGGAGTTACAGAGCTGCTTTGGTTGAAGAATATGTTGGTGGAGCTGAAGCTGGATCAAAGAGCCAAGATGAAGCTGTGGTACGATAACCAGTCAGCTATTAGTATTGCCAACAATCCAGTACAACATGACAGGACCAAACACATCGAGATCGATAGGTTCTTCATCAAAGAGAAGTTGGTTAGTGGACTACTGGAGCTAGGCCACGTTCCAACAAAGCATCAGGTAGCAGACGGCCTGACCAAAGGACTTAGCTCTGTGAGCATGATCAGAGGATGTGACAATATGGGCTTAGTGAATATCTTTCGTCCATCTTGAGGGGGAGTGTTGGTATATTTAGTATGAGAATATGTTATATTTAGTATGGGAATATCCTGAGGACATATTTGGTGTTGGTATATTTAGTATGGGAATATGTTATATTTAGTATGAGAATATTCTGAGGACATATTTGGGATGCCAGAATATGCCACAGGATATTCCATTGGATATTCCATCATGTAAAGGCTATATAAAGCCTATGAGACTCAATCAATAAAATCACTCAATTACAACAGAGGGTTATAACGGGTTAAGTGAGGGTTTGTTTAACTATTTTTTGTCTATTTTTAACCCCCAAAATCGGAGGGTTAACGAGAAAGATTGAGGGGTTTTGTTTAAAAATCATAAATATCCCTTATTTGTCCTATAAAATATCATGAGTTTTTTCTCCATTTTTTTCTTGTTTTCAACATGCTGCTCCGTAACTTCCTTATTTGTGAAGATATTTTGATAAGTTCTAATTAAAATTCCAATCAAATTTAATTTTATGACATATGTAATAAGGGTATTTTGGTAACTATTATATTTTTGTCAATCCTCCTCTCACTCAAAACCACCAATCCAAGCAAGAGTTATTAAACACACCCTACTTAACTCTCCCTCCAATCCAAGCAATGTTATATGTATTGACTCTATTCCTCCTCACTTAAACCTCCCTCACTTAACCTCATTTAACTATGCTTATTTTTTCCCCCACATTTCAAGCAAACCCTAAGAGATTTGTTTTACCTGGCATGGCAGAGGACCTGGAGGTTTAGGCCCTCATTTATAGCCTTTAACCAAAATAAGACAAATCCTAACTCTCATACAAATAAAGCTAATCCTAATAAGGAAATCCTAAAAAATAGGAAAATCAAATCTCCTAACCAAATCCTAACTAATTCATTTCCTAATTAGACTCTACATCAAGAAGAGACAACCGGTGGTAGCCAAAGCAAGTGTGGAAGCCGAGTATTTGTATATCGGTTCTGATCCTACTATGTGAGATTGGAGTTACACTACAAATGTCCATGAAGCTTTAGTGTGATGATGATGTTTAATGTATAACATAGCAGGAATTTATACAAGTAAAAGTTATATTTCCTATTTTTGTTATATCTTTAGGCTTGAGGTCTCGCCTAAGCCTTTTAATTGGTCTTTGTTGTCTAGCGCCGCCTAAACAAGCTTGGTGTACTTACACAATCCCAACTTCCACTATATCACTCAGTAATGTCTTTGATAGGTGGAGAGCTGCAAGAGTTAATAATCAGTTCAGTTTTGCTGGATTCTAAATTGGTAGCAATGGCTTGGGTGATTCAGTCGGGAAGGAATACCTATAGTCTTCAGAAACAAATAGAAGAGATTTCAGATGTCTACTTATGTCGACAACGGAACTGATGCTTGGTAGAGATTATACCTAGTAAAAATACAGAAAATTACCTTGTAGACAGTACCAAAACCACCCTGTCCAAGTGTGTTTTCATGTCTAAAGTAGTCAGTTGCAGCTTCAATTGTGTGAAAATCAAATATAGGAACGTCTAGATCTTCAGTGCTTTCACTTGATTTGCTAATTGGTAACTTGGTGGCACCTGAGATTACAGAAGACATTGTGATATTATAAGAACAGTAAGGAAGCGGAGTAATGTTTTCCATAAACATTTATGAGATGAGCTGTTTGCCATACCCTTTCTCCTTCTCTTTCTTTTACATAGGAAGCAAGCTAGACAAGCAATTAGTAGAGCTGATCCTGAAAGCAGGGCCACGATGATAACTGTCGTTGCAGATTTTTTCTTATGAGGTTGAACAGGTGAAACTGCATGACACCATTGTCGTATCAAAATAATCTTCAAATTCTTTACAAACTGCTACTTTCCTGCCAATTATTAGGATCTATAGTTTCTGTTTTCAAGGACATTTTAAAATGTTTTAATGTAAACAATTTTTTTTAGATAAAGGAAAAAACAATGACAGTAAGATGGTGTGAGCAGGATTTCAAACTCAGACATATTACAAAAGCGAGGGCAGGGTTAGATAGCCGTAGGCATGCAGATGGAAGGAGGAGAAAAAAAGAGGTATCTCTAGAGAAGAGTACATGAAGATCACCTCATCTTCCAAATTAGGATACCACATGACCAAATAGTAACTCTTATTAGCACCTCCTTTGACTTGCAATATTAGGATTCCAATTAACACCTCCTTTGACTACTTGTATTTTCTATAAATAAGGTTGATACCTCTACTGTAAAATACAACAATTAATACAATTTCTTCTTCTTCATAATTTTGAATCTCTACATGGTACCAGAGCTATTGTTGAGATTTAAAGAAAGACTAGACTCTTCTTCTACACCACCACCCAGCATCTTCCGCATACTCCTCGTCATCATCAATCTACCTGTTTGGTCCCAACCAAGCCTTCTCTTCTATCTTCGGTTCTTCAGAAGTGTCATAAAGACGGACATTTTTCTATGCGTAGAGCATAGATAGATCTAGAAGAGGGTTGTTGATCTCGTTCTTTCCATGGAGGGCATCCCCTCTTATAAGATTTTTCTTTGGTGCCAACAATGCATCTACTGATAACTCTTCCAACTCTCAGGGGGTTTCTTCGGCTCCTCGCGAAAGAGTTGGAATCGATTTTGGCGACATTTATCCTCTCTATAGTACTTCAATTAAGAAGATAGTACTTCAGTTAATTTGATTGAGAAAAATTACTTTGAGTGGTTGATGTTCGCTCTTCTCTTCATTGTCGGTTGTGGTAAGAAGTATCTTACTAAAAAAGCTAAGGCGCATGCAGCAAGTGACCTCTCTTATGATAGTAGGATTAGGAGAACTCTCTTGTGATATCATAGTGCTTCTCTACCATAGCACCATAAATCAAGAAGACAATGTACTACTTGGACAATGCTCATCTTATTTGGACTAAGTTGGAGAAAACTTATGCCAAAAGAAGAAACCTCACGTGAGTCTACCGCCTAAATTAGGAGATCCATACTCTGAGATAGAGGGTAGTTTGTTGCGACATATCATGCTGCCTTGCAAGGCCTCTAAGGAAGAGGTTGACCACTATCTTATCCCAAAGTGGGACACTAAGGAAGATCACCAACACTACCAGAAGCAAGTTAAGGAGAGAATTTTTGAGTTCCTTGCGGGACTCGATCTTTCTTTTGAAGTGCAATGGTTGAAAGTTATTTATACACCACTACCATCCCTTGGTCAAGTCTTTGAAGATATCTGCAACGAAGAGGATCGAAAAAGGGAGATGAACGCCACTTCAAAAAGGAAAATAACTACTGAGCAATTGGCGCTCACTTATGTATCCCAAGGTGGAGGTATAAGACCATCGAGGACGGCTAGTTGCAACGAAAAACCAATGGAGTGTACTCAATGCAAGAAGTTGGAACACTTAGAAGTCGTCTGCTGGCAAAAGTATCAACCTCTGAAGAATACAAGAAGTGCTTATGACCCTTTCAAAAGCAATAATGTCTCCTTTAAGCAGACTAGTGGATCCTGATCTCAACCTACCTTATAGATCTCCTGTTGACTTCTTATCTCCAAATCAATTGGAGAATATTCGTAAGTTTCTACAGAAGGTAGATGGTGTCACAGTTTCCAATATCGTATCATGTTCTGTACTGCTCCTCTTTTCTTGAGTCTGCTTGGATTATCAATTATGGTGCCACTGATCATATAACTAGTTCTTCCAACCTTTTTTATCATATGATCTTTATTCTAGTTAGGATAAAGTTAAACTTGTTGATGGTTCCCTTTCTACCATGCATGTCTGGAAAAGGTGATTTAAACTAGATAGTTTAACTATTAGCTCTATATAGCATGTTCCTACACTGTCTAATAATCTCCTTTCAGTTAGTAGTGTTACAAAAAAATTGAATTGTTCAATAACAATTTTTTTTCACTTATTGTGTCTTTTAAGATCTCCAAATGAAACAACGAATTTGGACTGGTCATGATGTTGGAGGACAATATCTTTTTGATGTGAAGAATTCATCAACTTATCAGTCACTTGGAACAATTTCCAGTGTAGTATCAATCATGAGTTTGAGTCCTTTCCTAAACCTATTCAATCACCTGAAAAAGTTAAGACTTGAGCCCGTCTATATCATTCATGTTGATGACATACGTTAAGGACTCTTGTACTAACACTTCTACAGGGTATCTTCCTAGCACAACTAATGATAATGACATTGTTGACATGTAAGAAGATGTACAATTACCAAGACATAACCATGACCAGTCCAATGCTTCACAAGGAGACTGCAACATGTTGGTAATCCCTACTTTTTGTTCTCTTCTTGATGATGATGATGATGTTGATTTATTGATTGCTTTGAGAAAACCTACTTGTACTATTCGTGCTCATTTTAGATTTATATCTCATTATACTGCACGTCCTATTGAGAATTATATTGGCCACTCCAATATTTTTCCCTGTTACTTGGAATACTTGTCTGCTCTTTCCTCTGTTATTGTTCCTACTAGGTTTCTTGAGACTAAGCATGACCGACAATGGCAAAGAGAAATGCAAGGTGAGATGGAAGCACTCCAAAAGAATGACGCATGGGAGTTAGTTAATCTACCCATTTGCAAGAGACCAGTTGGGTGTCGATGGGTGTACACCATCAAACACAAAACATATGGAAGCATTGAAGATATAAAGCATGGCTTGTTGTAACAGGGTTTACTAAAACCTATGAGGTTGATTATGTTGAGGCATTCGCTCCAGTTGCCAAGCTCAACTTTATCGAGGTAGTTCTTTCTTTTACTATAAACTATTATTGGCATCTACATCAACTACATATCAAGGATGTTTTCTTGAATGGAGATCTCAAAGAAACTCCACCAAGATTTGAAACTCATGGAAAAATATGCAAACTTTGCATAGCACTCTACGGGTTGAAGCAATCTCCATGGACTTGGTTTGCCCACTTGTGTCAAGCCATGCTTCGCTTTGGCTACAAACAGTCTACAATAAACTATACTTTTATATTTGATGTTGATTGGGCTGGATTCGTTTATGATAGAGACGCTCTACTTCAGGCTACTGCTCGTTCATGGGAGGCAATCTTGTCACTTAGCGAAGTAAGAAGCAGACTGTATGTGCAAGATCGAATGCAAAGCCGAATATAGAGCCCTCGTCCAGAATATTGCCAAAGGAATATGGTTGAAGAGTGTTGTTCAAGTTGGATTGCTCCCCTGAATTGTCCTTTCGCTTATATTGTGACAACAAGACGACAATCAACATAGCAAGTGATTTAGTTCAACATGATCGGACAAAACACATTAAGATTGATTGTCATTTTATTCATGAGAAGTTGGATTCAAAAAAGTTGTGCTTGATCTATATTACATCAAATAAACAAGTTGTTGACATATTCACTAAATATTTAGTTGGTCCTACGATTTAGAGTCTTTTTGGCAAGCTTAGCATGGCAAATATCTATACTTCGCTTGAGAGGGATTGTAGAGAAGATTACATTAATGTTACATCCATTAAAGAGGGAGATTCTTTTTCAATTTCTTTTTCTAGATTAAACCAAGATTTGATTGGATTTACTTCCTTAATTATAGAGATACCACATGGCTTGTCAAATAAGATTACATAACGATTACCTCCTCTTCCAAATTAGGATACCATATAGCTTCCAAATAATAACTCTTATTAACACCTCCTTTGACTAGTATAGAACCTCCTTTGACTTGCCTTATTAGGATTCCAATTAGCACCTCCTTTGAATGCTTGTATTTCCTGTAAATAACCCTTGATGCCTCGTAAAATGCAAAAATAAATAAGATTTTTTCTTCGTCTTCTTCATAGTTTTGGATCGTTACAGTATCTTGTCCTTAACTTGGAGAAACCAATCATAGTATCTAGTCCTAGCTTGGAGAAAACCAATCATAGTATCTAGTCCTAGCTTGGAGAAAACCAATCATACTCCACGTAGAGGAGTTTAATCTTTTCTATAAGAACAAAGAGCATATACCAATATCCTTTAAAATATTAGGATAAAACCCAACTAACCAAACCAGCCAATTGGTAAGTCGATTGACCAAAAATTCTTCTTCACTTCCATATGTACAGGACACAAACTTGGACCAATAACAATAGTATAAATCAAATGATCAGATATCATATTTGCCTGACCATGTAATTTAGACATTTAGAGAATGAATGGCATTTTTTACCACATATCTCATGAATCATAATAAGATTAACTCGATTGGAAGATTTTTAGATCTTCAGACTTCAAGTTTGAGAGTTTGAGAGTCCATGATTGAATTCGGATACGGAGTTAAGAACCTCATGTTTATGAATTATGAACTATACTTTATTTGCTAAGTGATAATGGAATATCTCTGACTGTCTAAGTAACCTTGTGTTGAAAATGGTTATTATTCTAGATGAAGACCCTGAAATTTGGACTTAAGATGTGAAGAAAATGTTTCCAATTTTCAAAAAGTTGTTTTGGAAAATAAAGACAAGTGCTCCACTCACTTGGTAATGAGGTTGAAGATTTGGCAAAGATATTTGGTGGACAAATTCTAATAGCCTTCATTTTCTCTGGATAAGGATGCTTTGTTCTCTCCTCAAACACCTAATCAACTCTCATGGAACCTTTTTTATCATTGCTCTTAAACTTGTTTGTAATGTTTTCATTACAGTATCTTCATGATTCACTCAAAAGAAAATTAATAACATAAATGACAATTTTGTTTCTCCTTGCAACTTTATACATGTCCCTCTAGAAAGTTAGTATTTCATTATGGACTATTGATAAATAAAAATTACAAAATAGTATGGTCTAGTTAAAAACAAGGCTAAATTTCAACTCGATTCTCTCAACTATTCCAATTTTTTCAACTTGATACCCTAAAATTTGATAGGTATCAACTTGATATCCTAAAAACAAAGACGAAACTACCACCTCTCCCCCACCTCTTCCATCACGTGTTGTCGTTGCTGTTGCTGCCGCAACGGACGGAGAGAGAGGCGAGGGGGGGGAGGGGGGGGGGACGGGGTTGGGGGCATGACGTGCAGGGTGTGTGTGGACGGGGTGCGCGGTGGTTGTGCAGCCAAGGCGGGGTTGCAGTAGGGTGGGGTGGGGTGGGGGTGGGGGGGGTCGGGGCGGGCTACGTGGCCGGGGGTGGTGCAGTTGGATGGGGGGAGGAGGCAGGCTACGTGGTCGGAGATGGTGCAGTCGGATGGGGGGAGGGGGCGAGGGTATGGTATCAAGTTGAAACTGGAATAGTTGAGACCTAAGAGCATCAATTAAAATTTAGCCTAAAAACAATAGCAGGCCTCATTAAGAAGGGGAAAAAAAGGTACAATGCTGGCAGCTGAGGCATAACTAATTCAAATATTGTGACATTATGTTTTAAATTGAGCTATATCGTTACTTGTGGCATATATCGTTTTCCCTTGTAGCGTGTATAAAGTTGTAGTGAACATACATACCTAGATCAACGGCTGCGGCGCGGACATAAAGATCCTGCTCAAACCCGCTAATCGTTGCGACATCCAAGAGCGAGGCGGTGACCCAGATGACGCACCCCGACTTGCTCCCATCCATAGCATAGGCGGTACAGGAGCAATTACGCAAACACATAAGCCTACACTCGTCGAGGCTGAACGCAGTGGTCCACAAGGACCTCGGGGCCTCTGGCAGCTTGGCCCCCGAGACCGTCGAGAACCCGTCCGTCCCGTTCCTGCAGTCGAACCCCGTCTTCCTGACGCACCCGTCCGCCCAATCTGCCGAAGCCCACTTGGCGGGGCTCTTGGGCACGTATCCTTGCAAGCAGGAGCATGTAGGCGAGGCGTTGGTGTCGCAGACTCCGTTGGGTCCGCAGTGTCCGTAGGTGTCGCACTGGTTGGAGGGTTCTTCCGAGATGGTTTCCCAGCTTCCCGAACCGGGAGACCAGGCTAGCCATTGGGCCTTCCCTGACGGGCTAGCCGCGAGTATGACCAGCTTGTCGGCCGGCGGCTGGAAGGAGAAGGACAGTTCCTGGGCGGTGTTGACGTACCTATAGTTGACACCGCTCTTGCTCAAGTTGATCCCATCCGACGATCCGCTGCGCCAAATCTTCTTCGACGCAGCGGAGTACAAGTAGATGTCGGTGTCGGAGTCCATCGCCACGTAGTAGTCCCCTCCGGACGGGTCGCCGGCGGCCTTCCACGCGGTCAGGTTGCGGCTCAGGCCGGTGGTCCGGTCCAGGCCGAGCTTCATGCCTGCCAGAAGGGTGTCGGTAGGGAAGTCGAAGCTCTGCCAGCCATAGCTGCTGTTCTGCGTGCCTTGCCCTTGCGGTGACGTGATCACCAAGTTGCCATTGTCCAGCAGCTGTGCTACCTGGCCAGCCGTACTCGATCCGTTGCCTCCTCCTCCTCCTCCTGCTGCTGCTGCTGCAGACCAGACTACGTTCGACTGCGTGTCGGTGATCGCCATCGTGCCGTTGGCGGTGATGGAGAGCGTCCCGGTTGAGGTGACGACCGGGCTGTCGCGATTGGCCACCCACACGATCCTGTGGTCCGTGATGTTGTTGAACCATATGCCGAGGTACCGGTTGCTGGAGCCCGCAGGCTGGGTGAAGAACCCGAGAGCGAAGCCGCCGCCGGGGGAAACGAGGGTGTCGCTGCCGGCGAGGGGCTGGGTTGCTGTCAGCGTGTCTCTTGCGGTGGAGCTGGAGAGGATGGAGAAGAGAACAACAACTAGAAGCATTGACTTCATGTTCTCTTCGAAAAGAAAAAAACTGGGTTCAGAAGTATGTGCTATCCCGCTATCCCGTTAAAGTATTGCGAATCACTCCAATTTCAACTGCTGCTCCAATGAGGAGGAATAAACAGCCAACTCTGAAGCAGTCCAAGTCAAGAACTAGAGCACGAGAAGGAAGTAAAACAGCCATCCCTACTGGTTCTGGACATTGTGTGACCAACCACAAATAGGTTACAACCAGGCAGAACCCTTTTTTTTTTCCAATCCTTCAACAAATGTAAGGAAATACTTTTCTAAAGTGATGGAACCGTTAGACTTGGATTTGATAACTTCGGTGCCGAAAACTATTAATTTTTTCAGTTATACAATTTTTATAGCGTTATTATCTATGAGAATAGTACCATCCACATAGACTGTCAGAATATATATATATATATATATATATATATATATATATATATATATATATATATATATATATATAATATAAAACACAAAGGTTTTTGAATCTTAGGACTGACTGTGATTCTTTTAAAGAAGAAAAATGAAGTGATTCTTTTACCATTCAATGCTGAGGTCTTGGGAATACCGTCGGTTGGTAAAACCGTGGGCTATTAAAACCATGGTCTAAAAAAACTGTGGGCTAAAACCACGGTTTCAGCAATTTTTTTTGGTTTCCCGAAATCACAGTCCAAAGCACCGTTTCAACAATTTTTTTTTGTCTCCCCAAAACCACAATTTATGGAAGATTAAAAATATTAATATAAAAACTTATATATATATATATATATATATATATATATATATATATATATATATATATATATATATATATATATATATATATATATATAACATACACAATTTTAAAATTTACGTTTAAATTTTGTTAAAATTTTGTTAAATTTACGTTTAAATTTTGTTAAAAATTTATGACATACATAATTTACGTTTAAATTTTGTTAAAATTTTACTTAATTATTCTTTATTTTTTGTTAAAAATATAGATGTGGACTTAGGTAAATTTACGCCTCCAACAACAAATGTTGTGTATAAGGAAGTATTTCAAAATTTGTAGAAGTAATGAAATGTTATCTTTTAT
>JANAVB010044017.1:3201691-3341691 GCA_029216955.1 Iris pallida | reverse complement strand
CAACCTCGTCTTCTTCAGCTGATGCAAAAGACGAATATACTCCCAGCCCGTACTCCTTAGGATAAATCTCGTCACCTATATCTGGAAAATAATCAGGTCCTTATGGGACAACAAGGCACATAATATACAAGCTAAGTACAGTAAATAAAATCTTGGGATGAGTAAACCAAACTGACGTGACGCTTTAAGGACAACGTTCGCAAGCATAGACATCTCCAAGTAAAGGCATCCGGATCTGGCATACATATAGTCGTAGCTCTGGTACTGGAGTCTCAACTGTAACTAAGAGAGAAACGTGTAACTGTCCTTAACTCTCTAGAATGAATAAGTTGCATCCACAACTTACCGTTCTGACCTCTATCTAGACAGTAATCCTATGATACATCTATAAGAAAAATAAAACAACATATCAATACTGTCCTACAGTCAGCAGGAAAATTTGGTATCTCAGGTAATCAAGCTCAGGTATCAAATGATGAAACTGGGGATTCCCAGGACCCTTCCTTTGGTGTGCGTATTGATCGATAGAAAGTTAAACATATCTAATACATGTTCTAACCCTTCATAGGCGGAAACTAGGGTTCACGAATTATACCTACGGCGGAAAGGAGACAAGTAATTCCTGGCAATCTCGAACGGACGACCCCAAGATCTTCTGTATGTATTCCTTCTTCGAGTTGGACGTCGTGTGGGTGACGATCTCCCAACCTTTTCTTCTCCTTGGCAGCCCTCTCTTTCTCCTTACGTGAATCACGAATTTAGAGAAAATTTTAGATTTCTGATCCGTAATCTGACGGGCAGAGAATAGAGGATATATATAGGCTACGGCAGGGACCATGAGGAGAAATTAGGGTTAGGCCTCCTAACGATCTGGATCTCCCGTGTTCAGTCCGAACACACAATCCAGGCCCATTACAATAGCTCGGTCCACTAATGAGCTATTGTTGCACTACCTCCCTAATCCCAAATTATGTTGTGGGCTCCTTTTATTATATGCTCGTTTGGCTCCCCATGTTAAGATCGTATGTCCGTCGATCAAATTAAGTTACTGACAACTATATTGATTCGACAACTTTTATCCTTAAGTAGTACCGCTCAACTTTATTTGTCATGTCGGATATAATCCACCTGCAGGGTTTACATGACAATCCTTATGAGCTCCTTAAGAGGACATCATCAACCCGATGTATCGGACATGGATTCCATTTATAATCAACAGCCTATCATACATACAATGCTATTACCCAATTCATAGAGGTTGTTGATCCATAATGAATCTCACTCTTTATGAGTCAAAGTAATGCACACTGCTATACATGTCCGTTATTATATCCGGATTAAGAACACAAGCATCCATAATAACAGAGGTGTTTGTTCTCTTTATGTAGTCAGTACAAAGATAACAACCTCAAGTGGTCCTGTTCAATACACACAAAGTGTACTAGTATAAACCTATAGTCAAGATAGACTAATACCAGATTACACTACAACCTTTCCAATAGATTGTCCAAGTCCATCTAGGTTGTGAACTATTTATATACTCCATAGGAAACTGATAATATGATCTTCTGTGTGATACAACACACCATATTATCTACAATATAGAATATCAGACATTTGCATTAACACTTGCAACAAATACAATATGCAAACATTTGCCCATATTATTCTCATTCAAAATTTAAGGAAATAAGGTTACTATAAAGTGATGCTTTTAGTATATAATCCTAACAATCTCCCACTTATACTCAAAGCATTGCTTTTCAGTATACTGTTACAAATCTCCCACTTATACTTAAAGCCATGCTGCTATACATCTGACTCTCATTCCCTCACATGACTGTCAAAAGCCTTAGCTGGTAAGCTCTTTGTAAAGGGATCAGCTAGGTTGTTGGCTGATGCTATCTTGATCACAGTAACTTTTCCTTTCTTTACAAAATCTCGTATCAGGTAGTACTTGCGCTCAATGTGTTTGCCTGTCTTATGGGCTCGTGGTTCCTTCGAGTTTGCAACTGCACCACTATTATCCAATAAAGTGTAATAGACTTAGGCAAACTACGTACCACATCCAAGTCCAACAGAAAGTTTTTGAGCCAAACCGCTTCTTTGGCTGCCTCAGAGGCTGCCATATACTCGGCTTCCATGGTGGAATCAGCAATACATTTTTGCTTGATACTCCTCCACACAATGGCTCCACCTGCCAAAGTAAACACATAACCTGAGGTAGATTTCTGGAATCCCTATCTGACTGAAAATCTGAGTCTGTATACCCCAAGGGAACTAAACTATCTGCCTGATAAACTAGCATATACTCTTTAGTCCATTTCAGGTACTTCAAAATACTTTACGGCAGTCCAGTGCTCTTGTCCTGGGTTAGACTGATATCTGCTGACCATGCCTATGGCAAAGTAGATGTCTGGTCTCGTACATAGTATTGCATACATTAAGCTTCCTACTGCTGAAGCATAAGAAACTGCCTTCATGTTCTCTATCTCTTTAGGTGTCCTCGGACACTGCTCCTTTGATAGAGCAATTCCATGTCTAAAAGGTAAAAACCTTTCTTAGAATTTTGCATACTAAAACGAGTTAGTACAGTATTGATATAGGAAGCTTGGGATAAGCCCAACATCCTTTTCTTACGATCTCGTAGAACTTTGATCCCAAGGATGTGACCTACTTCTCTCAAGTCCTTCATATCAAACTGTTTGGATAACCATACCCTTACATCAGATAATACCTTCACATTGTTTCAATGAGCAAGATGTCATCCACATAAAGTACTAGGAACACCACACGTTTTCGTCACACTTTCTGTATACACATGATTCGTCCTGACATTGATCAAATCTATAGGATTTTATCACCTGATCAAAACATATGTTCCAAGATCTGGAAGCTTTCTTAAGTCCATAAATGGACTTCTTGAGCTTACAAACACGATGCTCCTAGTCCTTTTCAATGAACTCGTCTGGTTGCTTCATATAGATGTCTTCCCCAAGACTTCATTAAGGAAAGCTGTCTTGACATCCATTTGCCAAATCTATAATCGAGATGAGCTGCAATAGATAAAAGAATCCGAATAGACTTAAGCATGGCTACAGGAGAAAAGGTTTCCTCATAATCGATACCCTCTCTTTGAGTAAAACCTTTTGCTACAAGCCGAGCTTTAAAGGTTTCAACCTTACCGCCTGATCCTCTTTTTCTCTTATAGACCCACTTGCATCCAATGGCTTTTACACCAACTGGTGGTTCTACAAGCTCCAGACCTGATTAGAATCCATAGATCCTATTTCAGATATATTACTTTTTGCCAAGATGCATCTTTATCTTGGAGTGCTTCATTGTAGGTACAGGGATCATAATTTTGTTCCTCAGGACGAAGTCTGACGACTCTCCCAAGAATAATATCTATCAGGTTGTATCACAACCCTCCCACTATGACGAGGCACTATCGGTTGTGGTGTAACATTTGTGACACGTTGTGCAGTTATTTGTGGTTCATCTTCTTGTATTGTTGGTACTGAAGTACTTGGTGTCTCACGTCTCAGTTCTTCTAGAACAACTCTACTTGTGGGTTTATGGTTCATCACATAGTCTTCCTCTAAGAATCGGACATTGGTGCTAACAATGACCTTCTGATCCTTAGGACTATAAAATAAATCTCCTTTCATTCCTCTTAGATAGCCTACAAACAAGCATACTTCTGTACGAGATTCCAACTTATCTGCTTTCCTATTCAGCACATGTGCTGGACTACCCCAAATGCGAATATGTTTCAGACTAGGCTTACGCCCAATCCACAGCTCTGTGGGAGTAAGCGGTACTGACTTAGAAGGAACCAAGTTCAAAATATAAGCTGCAGTCTCTAAGGCATATCCCCAAAACGAATCTGGCAAATCCGAATAACTCATCATTGATCTAACCATCTCCATAAGAGTTCTATTCCTTCTTTCAGCTACACCATTCTGTTGGGACGTTCCAGGTGCAGTCAATTGGAATGCAATTCCAGCCTCTGATAAATAATCTCTAAACTCTTCAAAGAGGTACTCGCCACCACGATCTGATCGTAATGACTTGATACATTTTCCATGACCTTTTTCCGTTTCAGCCTTGTACTCTTTGAATTTCTCAAAGCACTCAGACTTACGACGCATCAAATAAATGTATCCATACCTTGAATAATCGTCAATAAATGTGACAAAATATTCAAAGCCACCTCTAGCTTGGATAGTCATGGGTCCACACAAATCAGAATGAACCAATTCCAACACATCTTTGGCCCTATACCCCTTTGCCGTAAAAGGCCTTTTGGTCATTTTACCTTCCAAGCAGGATTCACAGACTGGTAGTGCCTCCACTTCCAATGAAGTCAAAGGTCCATCTTCAACCAGTCTTTGAATCCTTCTTAGGTTAATATGCCCAATCGTAAGTGCCAAAGATATGTTTGGTTCATACAAGAAGGTTCTTTTCTCTTATTTAAGTTAGATGACATATTATTCATTTCCATAAGTTGCATTGTGGACGAAATAGGATTAATGACATACAAATTATCAACCAATGCACCAGAACAGATAAAATGTTTATTCTTTCTAATAACAATATTGTCATTAAAATAAACTGAATATCCATCCTTAACTAACATAGAAACAGAAACTAAATTCCTTCTAAGTAAGGTGCATAAAGACAATCTCTCAATGTCAAAGACTTATTTCTACCAAAAGATAAAGTAACATCTCCTAATGCAATGACGATACTTTTGTAGCATCACCCATGAACAAGCATATCTCTCCATCACTGAGCCGTCTGGTTTCTGGAACCCTTACAATGTATTGCAGACATGATTAGTGGCTCCTGTATCTACACACCAGGTGCCGGTAGATAACACTGCTAAACATGTTTCAACTACTAGTAAATGATATATACCTTCTTTGTTCCCTTGTTTGAGAAGTGGACAATCTTCCAATGTCCTGACCCTTTCACTTGAAACATTTGCCTTTCGGCTTTTTCACCGCGCCTTGAGGTCCCATGCCCTTCTTTGCTGAGTTTGCCTGTTTCTGAATGTTATTCTTCTTCTTACCGCCTTTTGGCTTAGAAGTAGAAACATTTTCAGAAACAAAACATGACCACTCTGCCTAAAGAGAGATTTAGCATCCTATAGCTCTTTTGCAAGTTCTGTCAAACTATACAACCTTTTGTTCATGTTGTAATTAAGACAGAAATTGTCAAAACTTTTTGGCAGAGTCCCGAGAATGATATGACCTGGGTTTTCCTATCGATTTCAGTTCCAAGGATCTCCATTTCATTCAGATGACCCATCATCTTGAGAACATGATCCCTTACTGGTGTACCCTCAGCATTTTTGTATTCATCAAACATTTTATAGTAAATTGCCTAGCTGCTCTACTCTGATGTCGAAGAGTTCCTTGAGGTTATACATCATGTCATAAGCTGTGGCCATGGCCTGATGCTGATGTTGCAGTACATTTGTCATAGATGCCAGAATGTAATACCGCGCCATCTCATCTGCCTTTTTCCACTTTTTATAAGCCCCTTTGACCTCTTCATCAGAGTTAGCATCAGGCTTAGGTGGGCATTCCTCAACAAGTACATATTTGTACTCCTCGGCGGTCAGAACAATATCCAAATTACGTTTCCAGTCAATATAATTAGGTCCAGTAAGTTTGTTTTCTTTAAGAATCACCATAAGTGGACTGAAAGAACCCATTTTTGAAATCCTGAGAATCACATAAATAAATTATATAGGGCAAAAAAACTTTTTGAATTAACTAAATATTGATTCCCTCAAAACAATAATAAGAAATTCACCAACACCTTGAACACCATAAATTTAGCATGCCACGATAGTGTGGACGTATACAAATTCAACTTTGTTCAAGTAGATTTTCTTATTAATTTTACTATCATGTCAATATAACTTTATGACAAATAAAATTAATATGCTGGTCTTGCTCTGGTCATACAAATAATAGCAGTGACTCCGATGGGGAGGATACCATTATTTGTATCTAAGTGTATACCATTACTTAATACTAAGTCCATTATCTTGTAATGAGTTCCTTCAGATGGAGAAGTGAACACATACTAGGTAACTTTTACAATTATCCCTAAGAAGTTTGTACTGGTGATCCATAATTATACTCATCCGATATGGAGGAAAGCACTAAAGCCAACACGCAAGTATAATTATATCACATACAAACCAGTAATGGAGACCATAGGATTTATACTAAATAAAAATCCTCTTCCACTTAGTTATTTAACAATGAGGGTTTTTCTACTAGTTGATATTATGTCCATGTTGTCCATTATTAATGTAGGCTTGGTTTTTTCAAAAAAAACAATAACACAATAATAAACATGCATAATCAGAAAAAGCAAAATGACAAAAATAAGAGAAAATATCCAACTATTATGGTCATCTTTGCTGCTCCGTCCTCAACTATCCGAATCCAAAAATCATCTATCTGCCTCTGGACTGCTTAAAACCAGCATCTCGTCCGACGTCAGAAACAGCCACCACCGCCATCACGATTGATAAAAAATAATTAAAATTACATCAATCCTATGCCTCCCGAAGGAGTTCACACATAATCTAGATTAAAAAATTAAAATAATAAGCACGATCAACCATCGTGATTTTAATTACATCCACAGCAATAACAACATCCACGACATGTCCGTGGTTTAAACAATACAATAAAAAAAATTTGTATTGGACCATAATAGTTGGATCTAAGATGCCTGCAAAACCGAGTTAGAACAGATCTACATCTACCGACTATTACACAGCGCAGGTTTTATTGGACAACATGGACGTATCAATCAATACGTAGATCCAAAGTGGCTCGGATACCAATTGATGGAACTGGGGATTCCCAGGACCCTTCCTTTGGTGTGCGTATTGATCGATAGAAAGTTAAACAGATCTAATACATGTTCTAACCCTTTACAGGCGGAAACTAGGGTTCACGAATTATACCTGCGGTGGAAAGGAGACAAGTAATTCCTGGCAACCTCGAGCGGACGACCCCAAGATCTTCTACACGTATTCCTTCCTCGAGTTGGACGTCGTGTGGGCGACGATCTTCCAACCTTTTCTTCTCCTTGGCAGCCCTCTCTTTCTCTCCTTACGTGAATCACAAATTTAGAGAAAATTTTAGATTTTTGATCCGTAATCTGGCGGCCAGAGAATAGAGGATATATATAGGCTACGGCAGGGACCATGAGGAGAAATTATGGTTAGGCTTCCTAACGAATCTGGATATCCCGTGTTCAGCCCGAATACACAATCCAGGCCCATTAACAATAGCTCGGTCCACTAATGAGCTATTGTTGCACTACCTCCCTAATCGCAAATTATGTTTGTGGGCTCCTTTTATTATATGCTCGTTTGGCTCCCCATGTTAAGATATCGTATGTCCGTCGATCAATTAAGTTACTGACAACTATGCTGATTCGACATCTTTTATCCTTAAGTAGTACCGCTCAACTTTATTTGTCATGTCGGATATAATCCACCTGCAGGGTTTACATGACAATCCTTACGAGCTCCTTAAGAGGACATCATCAACCCGATGTATCGGGACATAGATCAACAGCCCATCATACATACAATGTTATTACCCAATTCATAGAGGTTGTTGATCCATAATGAATCTCACTCTTTTATGAGTCAAAGTAATGATACATGTCCGTTATTATATCAGGATTAAGAGCACAAGCATCCATAATAACAGAGGTGTTTGTTCTCTTTATGTAGTCAGTACAAAGAGAACAACCTCAAGTGGTCCTGTTCAATACACACAAAGTGTACTAGTGTAAACCTATAGTCAAGATAGACTAATACCAGATTACACTACAACCTTTCCAATAGATTGTCCAAGTCCATCTAGGTTGTGAACTATTTATATACTCCATAGGAAACTGATTATATGATCTTCTATGTGACACCACACACCATATTATCTACAATATAGAATATCAGACATTTGCATTAACACTTGCAACAAATATAATATGCAAACATTTGTCCATATTATTCTCATTCAAAATTTAAGGAAATAAGGTTACTACAAAAGTGATGCTTTTAGTATATAACCCTAACACAGAAATCATACATGTATCAGTCACGTATCGTATCCGACATGTCTCAATGGAAAATAACATCCATAGATCACAAAAAGGCTCTAGATATCAATACTAGACAACTAACAGTTAAATGCACCCAAATACAATTCAAAAGCACGTTTGATATATCTGCTATTGTCCAAAACATTAACATAAATACAAAAAATAAAATACGAATGATAAAACATGAACTAACAATAGCAAGGTGCACTTACCTGATTTCGCAGTATGAAGATGAAATGTCGCTTCCGTGTCAACGCCTCCGGAATCGAATGATTCTAAATAATTAATTAACTACTTTAAGTATTTAACCAAGAACTTGTAATATTGTAATGCCCCAGTTCCAAAATACGTAGGACTAGGATACATCTGAATGCCAACTACGCATCGAGAGGACTCTAGTCCAGCTCGAATACGTATAAGCTGTCTGGTTGTTCTAGAATCAACTACATCTCAACCCACTAAATATCGGTAACAATAAGAATAAAGTGTAGTAAGGCTGATCAGACCATAGTACACTGATTCTAGAATAGATAAATGTATTTGAGTAGATCCCCAATAACACATTTATCATGAACAAGCTAGAAGAAAATAGAAGCTTGTAAAAGACTAGACTAATAACAGCAAGAATCAAATAGAGGTGTAGAAGCATGAAAAAGAATAAAGAAAGGTCTATGCGGCCAAGGATCTCCATGCGGCTCAGAGAGCCCATGCGGCTCAGGGGTCCATGCGGCTCAAGCGTCTATGCGGCTCGGATAGTTCCATGAGACCCAGAGCCACGTAGCCTTCAACAGCTCTTTCCTTCATCTTTGGCTGCATTTAATGCCCTGACGGCTGACAACTCTGACAAATGACAGCTCTGACATAAAGGTGCAATAATGACTGACATAAAGGCGTGTTCCTAGGGAAGAGGAGGAAATCTTTTCATAGCTGGCAGAATCCACCGAGTCCCGAGGCATGCAGCTGCTGTATTTATGCGGCCGTCCACTCCATACGGCCACCCATCTTCATGCGGCTGTATCCCTTATGTGGCCGACTGTCAGCATGGGGCTGCCTATCCTCGTGCGGCTGCCCATCTTCATGCGGCTGTTCACCCCCATGCGGCTGCCCATCTTCATGCGGCCGTTTATCCTCATGCGGCCCACTTATATGCAGCTCTGCCAAGATGACCCAGTAGAGACACGTGGCGCTTTTCACAACGATTGAGACACGTGGCAGTCTTATCTTCCTGGAATTATGGGTGCTAATAAATCCTAGCAAAATTAGATTTGTTGCAATCACCATAATTTGCCCAGATCAAGTTAAATCAAGCAAATTAGACACGTGGCAAGCCATCACAAGTCGTGAATATTCATGGCAATCAACATTTATTGCCCACAGAGATTTGATGCAATTACATTAATTGCTCAAATCTATTATATTCAAGATGAGTGGCCCAGATTCATTGATCCTTAACCGCCAAATTTTTGAGGATGGGCAATGATTGCAAACCCTAATGATGCCCCCCACTCTTATAAATAGCAAGGTGCTATTTCCTTGCAAAGCCCCCCCCGGCCAAAAAATCCAGAGAGAAGGAGAGAATCCAAAAATCCAGAAAGAAGAAAAGACAGAGAAGCAGATATAGAGGGAACAAGGAGAGCATTTCTTCATTAACGCCAAGCAGATCTTCTTCGGAGCCAAGGCTGCATCCGATCGTCCAAGGAGTAAGACAGAGCTGTCGTCGCTTTCCCGAGCCTCTACCGTCACCCCCAGAATCTAAAATAAATAATTGTACTTAGATTGTTGTACCTAGGTTTTCGTCCCTAGGCTTTCTTTGTACAAGCGAGTTTGTATTGTGAAGTAAAAGTCCAGTCCTCCGATATAATTGTTCTGTTCTTTTATAATTCATGGCAAACACGATGGCGACTCTGCTGGGGACAAACTTCTCCACGGCTGAGGAGTTGGTGATGCAATCGGATGCAGCCAAACTTGGCTCCATATAACAGAAGATGGTCGTCCGCTTCGACCAACAGGCGTTTAAAGAAATGCTCTCCGACGGGAGCGCTGGCCCGGTCCAAAAGCAAACCCGCACAAAGAAGGCTCGCAGGGAGTGGAGGCCAAAATCATTTGCTCCTCCGCAGGCCCTGGACGGAGTACTCTCTGCTACCCAAGACGGCGAAGGCGACTCTCATGTGGCCCCAATTCAAGTCATAGAGGACTCTGCTGTCCCCAAGTCCGGCAGAGGAAAGCACTATGATACTGGACTTGCAGGGACAAAGAGTGATTCTATGTGCTCCAGGAAGAAGCCGAACGCTCATGCGGCCAAGACCGACAGCCGCATGCATGATGCTCATGCGGCTGAAACTGCCAGCCGCATAAAGAATATCCATGCGGCCAGAACTTCCAGCCGCATGGAGAAAACTCATGCGGCCGAGACTTCCAGCCGTACGAAGAAAGCCTATACGACCACAACTGCTAGCCGCATGAAGACTGTTGACTCCAGCCGCATACTGCCTGCTCTACGCAGCTTAGGCTCAGTCTTCGATCGCCTCTCCTATGGTCCTGATCTCTCATGTGCCCAAGAGAATATGTCTGGCTCTCTGCAACATCATTTTGACTCTTTCTACTATACGCCTTCAGGCGCTCGAGCGAAGAAGTCAAGGGCAGCGCGAGCTCGGCGAGCTCGGTCGGCTGTCCCAATCTCTGACCATCCGAGCGCTCCGTATACTGTTATACGGGCCTCTGATAGAAAGTTGTACAGAACCACTCGAGTCCAGCCCCCGGCGGCAAACAGATAGAGTGGTTTCCAAAATCCAGGAAGCAAACATGGTCGTTCCAGACCCGTCTGACTTGCGTGAGGTTATCCTCCACAAACGCAAGGAAAGAGAAGAGGCCCCGGTATGCAAAGAGTCCTCCCACTGACATCACTGTACCCAAATTATTGTCAACTGCTATTGCAACAACGCGACAATACGAGAAGACCGGCAGTCTGTCTTCCGAAGATTACAACAGCCGAGCTCAGAGGAGGAGGCGCCACCCGTCGTCTCTTGCAACTCTGCTCAAAAAATCCCTGCCGATGGGAGAGAGAAGAAGATAAACATCCCCAGCCTGAAGATTTCAACCACTGTGACTAAGAAATTGTCGTCTAAACGGTTGTCCACCATCGGGGTTTTCCAAGGAACCCGTTCGAAGATGAAATCTACTACAGTAGGAGATTCATCATCCATACCACTGGGGGTTACTGAAACTGGGGGTTCCACTCCTCAGAACATCCACAACAATCCGATGTTCTAAGGAGACGAGCCCGGGGAAACAATTCTCCCATCAGATACAGCAGATGCCGACGTCCCCGAGGACATCCACGACTCTCAAGATGAAGCAAGCTCTGAAGTTGGGGATACTATTCCTTCTGAGTCCGAACCAGAGGAGAACATTCCCATATACCCTGATGACTTCTCGGTACAGGGGTATGACTCGGAGGGCACGTCCTGTCAGCCCCAATTTTTAGAAACAGAGGTATTTTTATCATTTTATATTTTTGAATATTTTTAAAATTTATTTTATTATTATGTATTATTTTGGGGTTGAAATTTATTTTATTATTGATGATATTGTTTTGGGGTTATTTGAGTCGGGTTCGAATTTCAACTCAATCCGACTTGAAACGGGGACTCGGGGGGTAGTTTGACTCTAGTGGGACCCACACACTAGTTAGGCATGGCCCACATGATATTAATTTTAGTTCACATGATATTAATTTTAGTTAGTAGTTAGACTAATTATTTATGGATAGGTTTAGTTTAATTAGAGACTTAAAACTAGACTAAATTGACCTCAACCTTTAACCCATTTCTAATTTAAATCAAATAGATTAGTGGCGGGCATTTTAGACATTCAAATAGGGGACATCTAACCATTTTTGGGCAGCCACCTATGGGGGGGATAAGGAGTGAGTCACTCCTTTATTCATTTGTTTTTATCCACTTTCTCTCTCTTGTTCTTCCCCAAATTAATTTAGAGATAAACCTCCATTGATTTCATCTCCAAATCAACCCCTTCTTCCACCAAATCTTCTTTATTTCTCCTCTACTCCATGGTTAGAGGGTGCTAGCCAAGTTTGGGAGGATTCGGAGCTCGTTCGTCTCCTTTTAGAATCTCTACGTGTCGGTGTCGTGTCGAAAGGATTTTTCTTTGAATCTCTCTTCCGAAAGGTATAATCTCTCCTCTAATCCATCCCTACATGCATATAGGAATATTTTGAACCCATAGGAATGACCCCCATGGTTGTATCTCCATTTGTGTCTATTTCGTGTCTATTTGGAGGTCATAGGAGTGACATTTGTGTTGTGGTTGTGTCCATGTGGGAAAACCCCAAATTTGGACACACTATGTGTTGTTGTTATGTATGAATGAATTATTACATGTTTAATCTCATATTTTTGTATTGGAGATGTGTTCTATAGTGTCTCATATATATATATTAGTGTAGAGAGTGAGTTCTTGATATATTATGTTATATACTTGTGTTTCTTTTGTCTCAAACTACCTAAATTCGTCATAATATTTATCCACGTTTTTAGTAGCAATAGCAACTTAGAAATATCATAACTTTTAGCTTAAAACTCCAATTTATCTCCCGTTTTTTTAAAAGAACTGTATCGAAGTTAGCTTTCCAAATATATATCTTAATAAGCCAACTTCGTTCTGAAACTTTCTGTAAAATTATTTGAGTGTCAGCTGTACGAAAGATGAACGCGTTTCGGTATTTTTGCGATTTCGGGAGCTTTCGGACACGAAAATGTGATCCGTTTAAAGTTTCGGAAAGCTAACACAAAGATCTATAACATACTTTAATCCTAGAATTTAATGAATGCTTAATTTGTACAGTATTGATTTTAAGTAGAAGATTACTATACGACATATGCATTTTGTGTATCCTTGTATGTACAAATATGTATGTATGCATGTGTATATATGTGTGTGTGTGTTAAGAGAATTTAACATAATATAGAGTATGCATAAATGATATAATGTATTCAAATATGTATGTATAGGTGCATGAATGAATGAATGAATGAATGCAATGCATGAATGAATGGATGAAATGCAAGCATGTGGGTAATGCAAGGTATTGAAACATGTATGCAAGTATCCATATGTAAGTAAGTAACGTAATCAAGTATGAATATATGTTATATATGAATGCCAACATGATAGGAATGTATGATGCCATATTAGCACTTAGCACCATGTTCATATGTTAAAACCCCTTCTACATGTTGACAGTAACCCCAAGCATGAATACACATAAAACCTACTTACTGTTATGAGTAAACCCTTTGATGTATAAATAAACCCTTTTGTTATGATTAACACCCACACACACACATGCTAAACCTATGCTTTACATGTTATTTCTTCTATGTGACACAATGAACTCTTGCTAAATGTTATCCTTCTAACATAACCCCCTCACACTTGAACACATTGTACTGCTATGTACATATTGCCATATCCACATTCATGTATCACTCACTCATTGTCTTTATGCATCTTGCTTATAATAAAAATATATATGAATATATATGTAATGTGTGTTTGATAACTTGTGTAGCTTTGTGATTTTGTGTGAGTGTTAGTCTAGGCTTGGTTAGGCCTAATGAGACTTGTTAGTCTAGGTTTAGACCTAGTACTGCCTAAGTTAACCTAGTTTGACTAGTACGGTTGACCAGAGTTGACCAAGAGTTGACTTTGATCTAGAATGACCTAGAATTATGTAGAATGCATAGTAGAGCTTTATTTTACCATTTTGGACTTGTTGTGACTTGTGCTGTTCTAAATAAGAGCTAGACACCTTTCCTCGGATAGTATATTTCCTTTAGACATTCAGATAGCAGGCGAGTACATTATCTGATTATTTTATATCCTGCTTAGAATTATTTTTCTGCTTTAGATTACTTTACTTGATGCTGTCACGTTGGTAACACGGATTAGTACTATATGGATCCCTTCTTGAGATGTTATCCCCTCAGGGAGCATCGTATACTACATGTTCTATGCGTTTCACTTACATGGTATATCACTATGCTTCACGATTCATCGATCACTTGTGACATGTACTCTCATGATCACAGAGTCTTCCCTGAATCACCCCATTTATGGGTATTCCCAGAATTACCCATTTATGGGCATTCCCAGAATCACCCATTTATGGGTCATCCATGTATCACCCCTTGTGGGCCTTTGCATGGAATCATAACATAACCTGGTTGGATCCTTGTGTATTGATGGGGGTATGGGAGAGTAGAAGTAGACATGTGAATAATATCCAAGTAGTGTAGTTCCCAGAATCACTCCATAGTATAGTTCCCAGAATCTTCTATGCCATTCACATGTTTATATTGTACTCTGACTCACTAGCCACTGTTAGTTCTCTACTTATAGTAGATATTTCTATTACAATTCTCTCTCTCTGTTTACATACTGTATTTCTTTCAGATCCTGTATCTTACTTTACTGCATGATTATATTTTCTAACCTGCTATGATTTGTTGAGATGTACTGTGCTCGCTATTGTCCTGACGGGACCTGTTGATAAATTTTACAGATAGCCTGGAGGTTGCCTGCTAGCCTAGAGGAGACACAGTAGAGGTTGTATAGATAGCTAGGGTTTTGCTCATAGTTTATTTTCAGTTGTCTTGAGTTGTATTTATGGATTACTGTATTTGAGCTTTGAGATGTATTTCTGGGTTTATGTATCTTAGACACTTAGACTTCTATCTGCTGTATCTCTTTTGGATTTTATGTTTTATCTATCTTCTATTATACTCTACCTTAGATGTGATTGAGTTTACAATCTACTATGTCACCCCCATTCGGGGAGTATAAACTGCTTAGTCTTATACTGTTAGATGCATGAGACCTAGGACAGCGTTCTACCGTCGACACTGCGGCGTAGGCTGGGTGTTGTTACGTTCTCGTACCCTCACAGTGGGTACGGGTCGTGATACGTTTTTAGTGGTGGCCCATGCAGGTCGAGTTTGTGTAGTGGTATTCGAACTAGAGTACCACTACAGCCTGCAGTAGGATTATGATATATTTTTGAAGGTACTCAATCACAGTTAGGATCCCTTGAGAGATTCCTGGGACGACCCTTGAGAATCTTATTTTAACTTTGATTTAAAAAACTCTTCTTCCCTTGATTTGATTTATCTTTACTTTTTGTTGTTGAATTTGATTTTGATGGATTATGGTTGAATTTGAGTTTGTATTTATATGATTTAATGGATTTTTGTTCATTTTTGAATCTTGATGTTCGTTGATAAATTTGATTTTTGGTAATCCATTGTTGATTTAAATTAAATTTTGTCAAGATGAAATTATATGGGCTAGGTCATCTAAGTTATGGAATCTAGTCTTCTACAGGCATATTAGCCAGCATGGTGAGGACATATAGTCTGACTTGGATATATTTCTCGGGTGTAGAAATTTAAGGTTTTCGCAGCCAAGCTAGCGGCATCGCGAAAATGTTAAATACCATGATTCTAGAGGTATGTGCCTAAGTCGAGGACTCTGTGATTATCGTAGCCTTGCTTACTAGTATAACGAGGATTTAGAGTACCATGATTTTGGACAGACGCATATGTTTATCAGATTGTACCTTAAATGTTTTCGAACATGTTTTCTCTACTTTTGTTTCAGTCCTTCAAAAAAAATTATTAATTGTTTTGTTTTGTTTTGCTTCTCATTATTTAACTTAGGAGTAGCTTTAGCTATTTTTATAAACCTTGGATAACTTTTTGCTATGGATTTCTTCATAATACAATGAATCGATAATTTTTACTAGACCTTATCTTGGATTTGATAGTTTAGCTCTGGGTTTCAAAAGGGTTCCTTCTTTTAAACAAATAAGCAAACAGATTTTATCGTTATTTCTTTCTTGCTATTATTCTTGTATTAAATAATAATAATAAAACTGTCTTGATTACACCAATCACCTACTTTGCAATCTTGGTAGGAATCTAAATGTTGCTCTTGATATAGAATTTGATTTTTATATTGGGACATAAGAATATATAGTGGACACAGACTCTTTGTCTGACACGTATGTATGCTACACTTGATTTCCCTACCTATCTAAATACATATTAATATGTTGTTGATGTTTAAATTGTCAAAACCCCAATATTTCGGGTTCTTTGCTTTTTTCAGCTTAAACTCGTAATTTAAATATAAGTATAATGTTATTAGTTATGTTTACATCACTGCACATGTATGTTATACATAGGGTTTTAATTCAAAAACATTTGGTTGAGTTTTGTGTTTGAATTTATCCAATATGAGACTGTGTGCATATTAACCCTTAATACTGGATTCCAAATATTTAGTTCAATTTGTTGTTTTATTTTTTTTTCAAATGTAATATTTTGAGCTATATACATTGTGGTAAGTAGGGATATAAATTTAGGTTTCATATTCTTACATGTTAGGTTGTGATAAACATTGGGTTGGTTGATGTTCGAATTTCTCCAAAATCCTAAAACTGAATACATGTTGACATTTTTTTACATTGATTTCCAATGTTTAGTTCAATTTTAGATTTAATATGTAATATTGAACTGTGTGCATAGATAAATGTATGGATAGTATGTTAGGGTTTTATCTCCATCATGTTAGGATGTGTTGGAAGCATTGAGTTAGTTGTGATGTTTCAAATCCCTAAAAATCTGAAACTGCATTATGTTAATATTATCCTGGTTTAAATGTTAGCTTATTTTCAGATTTTGTATGTAAATGCTGAACTAAAACTGGGTTTAACCTTTCAATACTAAGCTATATCCTGTACAAGGACACACACACCCTAACTTAGTATACACTGCCATGTAAACCTAACCTTTCCTCTCTATGTTATGTTCATATACCTGTATAGATATATATAGAGTTTATGCATACATGTTATAATGTATATAGATACATAACTAAATCTCTACCTCTATATATATATGGTTAGCCATGCATGTTATGAGCAAATGGGTTGTGTATTGTAGATTGTTTAACCAATATGCCATGAGTAGTGTAACTTGATAGCTATTGTCTTGAAATCCAAATCCTCCTATACACATGCCTACTATCTAACCATATGAACATGTCCACATACACCCATACACACACGAACCACATAACATTTACATAATGCTAGCTTTTCCCTCTCTAACACACTCTCTATATATACATATTGTGATTGGATTCCATGCAATTGACTTTCATTCTTTAACTTTGATTTTAATTTTCTTGAATAGTATCCCTTAATTGATAATTGGTGGTTATCTTTATTTTATTTTTTGATGAGTACCAGTTTTTATGTAGGATGGTAGACTGCCTTACAATTTTGATGATTTGTTATTTCTGTAACCTTTCTAGTTTAGCACCCTAGATTGCTTGTGTGTTTTGATACCCTATGACCGTTTCGGTTAGCATGACTGGTATACCTAGATGAGACTTTCACTACCACAGTATGTCATGACCCTGTATGTCGTCCTTTTTGATAGTATGAATTGTTTAAGTTCTGGGACTTGATTGTGGGGGTTTGAGCTAGAGGGAGTATGAACATTTTAATTTCGAGGACAAAATTTTTCTAAGGTGGGTAGACTTGTAACACCCAGTTTTCTAAAATGAGAGTAATTTTGAAAATTTATAATTTTAATCATTTATTGATTTGACATTTAAATCATGATATAATTTTTGGTAATTTTAAATCATTTAAAACTATTTAAAATTATGACTTGTGATTTTGATATTTTGCTAGTGAAACCCTATAGACTGTTTGACCTAGAGCCTAACCATGTGATTAGGATGTTTAATGTCATTTTTGGCCTAAGGATATTTTGCATTTGACCTCTTTGAATTATTTTGATATTTATTGCGTTGGTGATTGTTGATTTTGACCTTTGATAGGTGTGATTTTGTGATGGTTTTGTGTCCGTATCGGACACGTATCAATTTTTATTTACAAATGTTTGAAGTGCCTCAAAGATATTTTTTTATTGCTATTTTTTTGAAAAGTATTTGAATGAGATTGTTTTCTGCATGTGTTTTCTGTGATTGATTTGTTTTAATTTCGAGGACGAAATTTTTTTAAGGTGGATAGATTTGTCACCCCCAGTTTTCAGAAACAGGGATATTTTTGTCATTTTACATTTTTGAATATTTTTAAAATTTATTTTATTATTTATGATATTATTTTGGAGTTGAAATTTATTTTATTATTTATGATATTGTTTTGGAGTTATTTGAGTCGGGTTCGAATTTTAACACAATCCGACTTGAAACGGGAACTCGGGGGGTAGTTTGACTCTAGTGGGACCCACACACTAGTTAGGCATGGCCCACATGATATTAATTTTAGTCCACATGATATTAATTTTAGTTAGTAGTTAGACTAATCATTTATGGATAGGTTTAGTTTAATTAGAGACTTAAAACTAGACTAAATTGACCTCAACTTTTAACCCATTCCTAATTTAAATCAAATAGATTAGTGGAGGGCATTTTGGACATTCAAATAGGGGACACCTAACCATTTTTGGGTAGCCACCTATGGGGGGGATAAGGAGTGAGTCACTCCTTCATTCATTTATTTTCATCCACTTTCTCTCTCTTGTTCTTCCTCAAATTAATTTAGAGATGAACCTCCATTGATTTTATGTCCAAATTAACCCCATCTTCCACCAAATCTTCTTCATTTCTCCTCTACTCCATAGTTAGAGGGTGCTAGCCAAATTTGGGAGGATTCGGAGCTCGTTCGTGTCCTTTTAGAATCTCTACGTGTCGGTGTCGTGTCGGAAGGATTTTCCTTTGAATCTCTCTTCCGGAAGATATAATCTCTCCTCTAATCCATCCCTACATGCATATAGAAATATTTTGAACCCATAAGAATGACCCCCATGGTTGTATCTCCATTTGTGTCCATTTTGTGTTCATTTGGAGGTCATAAGAGTGTCCTTTGTGTTGTGGTTGTGTCCATGTGGGAAACCCCAAATTTGGACACACTATGTGTTGTTGTTATGTATGAATGAATTATTACATGTTTAATCTCATATTTTCGTATTGGAGATGTGTTCTATAGTGTCTCATATATATATATTAGTGTAGAGAGTGAGTTCTTGATATATTATGTTATGTACTTGTGTTTCTTTTGTCTCAAACTACCTAAATTCGTCATAATATTTATCCACATTTTTTGTAGCAATAGCAACTTAGAAATGTCATAACTTTTAGCTTAAATCTCCGATTTATCTTCCGTTTTTTTTAAAAGAACCGTATCGAATTTAGCTTTCCAAATATATATTTTAATAAGACAAATTCGTTCTGAAACTTTCTGTAAAATTATTTGAGTGTCAGCTGTACGAAAGATGAACGCATTTCGGTGTTTTTGCGATTTCGGGAGCTTCCGGACACGAAAATGTGATCCGTTTAAAGTTTCGGAAAGCTAACAAAAAGATATATAACATACTTTAATCTAGAATTTAATGAATGCCTAATTTATACAGTATTGATTTTAAGTAGAAGATTACTATACGACATATGCATTTTGTGTATCATTGTATGTACAAATATGTATGTATGCATGTGTATATATATATGTGTGTGTTAAAAGAATTTAATATAATATAGAGTATGCATAAATGATATAATGTGTGAAAATATATAATGTATTCAAATATGTATGTATAGGTGCATGAATGAATGAATGAATGAATGCAATGCAATGCATGAATGAATGGATGAAATGCAAGCATGTGGGTAATGCAAGGTATTGAAACATGTATGCAAGTATCCATATGTAAGTAAGTAACGTAATCAAGTATGAATGTATGCTATATATGAATGCCAACATGATAGGAATGTATGATGCCATATTAGCACTTAGCACCATGTTCATATGTTAAAACCCCTTCTACATGTTGACAGTAACCCCAAGCATGAATACACATAAAACCTACTTACTGTTATGAGTAAACCCTTTGATGTATAAATAAACCCTTTTGTTATGATTAACACCCACACACACATGCTAAACCTATGCTTTACATGTTATTTCTTCTATGTGACACAATGAACCCTTGCTAAATGTTATCCTTCTAACATAACCCCCTCACACTTGAACACATTGTACTGCTATGTACACATTGCCATATCCACATTCATGTTTCACTCACTCCTTGTCTTTATGCATCTTGCTTATAATAAAAATATATATGAATATATATGTAATGTGTGTTTGATAACTTGTGTAGCTTTGTGATTTTGTGTGAGTGTTAGTCTAGGCTTGGTTAGGCCTAATGAGACTTGTTAGTCTAGGTTTAGACCTAGTACTGCCTAAGTTAACCTAGTTTGACTAGTACGGTTGACCAGAGTTGACCAAGAGTTGCCTTTGACCTAGAATGACCTAGAATCATGTAGAATGCATAGTAGAGCTTTATTTTACCATTTTGGACTTGTTGTGACTTGTGCTGTTCTAAATAGGAGCCAGACACCTTTCCTCGGGTAGTATATTTCCTTTAGACATTCAGATAGCAGGCGAGTACATTCTCTGATCATTTCATATCCTGCTTAGAATTATTTTTCTGCTTTAGATTACTTTACTTGATGCTGTCACGTTGGTAACACGGATTAGTACTATATGGATCCCTTCTTGAGATGTTATCCCCTCAGGGAGCATCGTATACTATATGTTCTGTGCGTTTTACTTACATGGTGTATTACTATGCTTCACGATTCATCGATCACTTGTGACATATACTCTCATGATCACAGAATCTTCCCTGAATCACCCCATTTATGGACATTCCCAGAATCACCCATTTATGGGCATTTCCAGAATCACCCATTTATGGGCCATCCATGTATCACCCCTTGTGGGCCTTTGCATGGAATCATAACATAACCTGGTTGGATCCTTGTGTATTGATTGGGGATATGGGAGAGTAGAAGTAGACATGTGAATAATATCCAAGTAGTATAGTTCCCAGAATCACTCCATAGTATAGTTCCCCTATGCTATTCACATGTTTATATTGTACTCTGACTCACTAGCCACTGTTAGTTCTCTACTTATAGTAGATATTTCTATTACAGTTCTCTCTCTCTGTTTACATACTGTATTTCTTTCAGATCCTGTATCTTACTTTACTGCATGATTATATTTTCTAACCTGCTATCATTTGTTGAGATGTACTGTGCTTGCTCTTGTCCTGAATGGACCTGTTGATAAATTTTACAGATAGCCCGGAGGTTGCCTGCTAGCCTAGAGGAGACACAGTAGAGGTTGTATAGATAGCTAAGTTTTTGCTCATAGTTTATTTTCAGTTGTCTTGAGTTGTATTTATGGATTACTGTATTTGAGCTTTGAGATGTATTTCTGGGTTTATGTATCTTAGACACTTAGACTTCTATCTGCTGTATCTCTTTTGGATTTCATGTTTTATCTATCTTCCATTATACTCTACCGTAGATGTGATTGAGTTTACAATCTACTGTTAGATGCATGAGACCTAGGACAGCGTTCTACCGCCGACACTGCGGCGTAGGCTGGGTGTTGTTACGTTCTCGTACCCTCACAGTGGGTATGGGTCGTGACACGTCCTCCACCGTTCCTTCCATCTCTCCTCATGTAATGATGGTGTTCATGACGGACAGCAACCAAGGTGGTTTCAGTGATCGCCAACGCATCGACACTCTGGAGGCCATACTGCATGTCTTGGTCAAGTCTGTAGACGAGATCAAAGCGGCTCTTCCAACTCTGCAGGGAGGGACGCCTGGCCAAACAAGCACAGGCCCCGCGGTCAATGCGGACTCAAATTCAGCGGCACCAAACCCGGACAATAATCCTCCTGAAATGTCGGCTCCCACCACTGCGGATGGGGCCAGAGAAGCAAGAAGAGAGGTCCAGGAGCTCTGAGCCATGTTTCACGCTCGAGAAAACTCTCAAGACCTCAGAATACGGCAACCATACCTTGCTGCATGGAGGGATGTCCCCTTCCCACCAAGATATAAGCCGTTCAACATCAATCCTTATGATGGCAAGACCTCCGTAAGTCAGTACATCACTTACTTTGAGGTCACCACCGACCATCTGCCCCATGACGATGCCATCCTTACACGATTATTCATTGGAGTATTGGAAGGGGTCGCCTTCGACTGGTACCGCAACCTGCCAGACAACTGTATCCACTCCTTCGCCAGCTTCAAGCGCATGTTCTTGGAGATATTCTATGAAGTAGGACAGGACATCACAATGTCCACCCTCATGGACGTCATTCAAGGGGAGAAAGAGATGACAAGGAACTATATTGAGCGGTTTTGCCAAACCTCAATGAAGTTGCCGTCTGGTAACCCAGATTCCTCCTTGATTGAAATTTGCCAAAAGAGATTTCTTCCAACAATCTGTCTCTGGATGGGTGAAAGTCAGTTTAAGGACTGGAAAACGTTTATCATCAGTGCCACTAGCGCCGAAGAACGGTTGAAGAAGGCTCGTCAACTGGGATTGCACATCTCGGAGGAAGAGAACAAGGGCAAGCGTCCTAATACCAACAACGACAATGGGGGTAGCTCCTCCAACAATCGGGACAACAGGGGCAAGCAGGCTATGGTGGCCGACACAGCCCAGAAACCTGAGTCAAAACTGGCAGAAAAACAATGGCCGCAAATGACCTACTTCTTCGAAGACGGCCACGTCAAGCCCATCTTGGACATGCTCATACAAGGAGACAGAATTCAGCTCCCTCCACCAAGACAGGAACCTCGGCCGACAGAAATAGAGAGCCCAAAGTACTGCCATTACCACCGCTACGTCCACCATGCTACACACGACTGCTACCAACTGAAACGATACATCCAACATCTCATCAATTCGAACGCTCTGGCCATTGATTTCGAAGAGGTAACCGTGGCAGCCAATATGGTGTCAGTACAATTTGGCAGCTTCCTTCCAATAGAGACTCAAGACGGTGTGGTACCCATCCCTCTGGCGACAATGGAGATTGCTAATCTTCCACCTCCTCGGGATCAGGCTGCTGGTCTAGTACCCCTCACCACATCACGGGGGGAGGTCTTGTGGGTCCATTCGGACCTGGTACTTGAGGTGACTCAGTCCACACCACCTTCCGTTCGTAAGAAGAAGAGTGGAAAAATCAGATCATGCTGCACAATCTCAGCAGATGTCGAAGAAGTCATGGCTGTTGTTACCCAGTCTGGGGCACAATCCCAACCTGTGGCTGATAACTCGGCTGAAGATCATCAGCCAGCTACTGCTGACGCTCTAGGACCTTCTCAGCCTCCAATGACCGACAAGCCTAGGCCGAAGGAGACTCGCTTTGACAAATCCCTTCGAAAAGAGGCACCTCAGGGGCTAGAAAGGCCCTACAACTTCGACATCTTGGCGCAATTGGCCAACACACCGGCCAAATTGTCATTATACGAGCTCCTGAGACTCTCCAAGGATGTTCGCGCGGCTTTGAGTGATGCACTCCAGAACGCCGACGTATATCTAGCTCAGGTCAACCTCACGGGAGAGAGTCCGCCTGCAAATCTCCAAGACAGCGCTTGCACAGGAGCGATGTCCAACATTGTCTTCACTCTGTAAGATATGCTCATTAAAACTAACCTGCACGATCGACCGCTATACTATACTGGATACATCGGCGACGTAAAGGTGGATCAGATGCACATTGATCCTGGTTATTCCATAAGCATCATCCCAAAGGGTCTGTTATATCATCTCCGTATTCCTATGCATCGCCTGACGCCAACAAGCACCGCCATCAGCGATTTCAATTCGGACAAGAGCTATCCGATCGAAAAGATTTGCTTGAAGTGCCAAATTGGCGATCTCCAGTCAGAAGTAACCTGTTACGTCATAGATGTAGACACTTCTTACAATATCCTCTTGGGGCGCCCTTGGATACACGATTACATGATCGTGCCTTCCACGCTGCACCAGTGCTTCAAGTATGTCGACAAACACGGCTTCGTGAGGACAGAATTCGCCAACATTGATCCCTTCAAAGGGGTCGAATCCTACTACTCGGATTCCTGCCTATACGAGAAGTCAAAGTGGCACCTGGATGAAGATGTACAAGCTCGAACTGAGACGGCCTCAGGATCAGAAGAACCTCTGACGATCCACTTTCAAGTTCGCAAACCTGGCAAGTCCGCACCCCTTACAGCCGCTCTGCGTAAGGACGCAATCAGCCTCTCGGTACAAGAAGGACAAATGATAATCCGGCAGCCAAGGTCCGGCCAAGCGCCAAGACCCATAACGGAGCTACTGACAATCAGACTGCCAAGAGTCGGCCAGCCACAAATGGAGAAGCTCAACCCCTCCGATAAGCCAATGACGATACGCCTTTCCAAGAAGAATCGTCACCTCGACGCAAAGTCTGGGGCTTCTAGCGAGCCAACAATTCCCCGCCCAGCATTGAATACCAAACTGGGGGTCACTAGTTTGCCAACAACTCCACGTTCGGCCCCACCAACAGAACCCCTGATGATCAAGCTGCCCAGGTCATCCTCTCAGTCTTCATTTGTACAGGAGGTAGCCGAAGAAGAACCGGAACTGTCCAAGTATGTGGCTGCTGTAGCACCCAGTTTTCCAAATAAAGGTAATTTTGAAATTTCGTGTTTATAATTATTTTAATAATGATATTTAATTCATGATATGATTTTTTGGTAATTTTAAATTATTTTAAAATTATTTAAATTAATGACTTGTGGTTTTGACGTTTTGCTAGTGAAACCCTAGAGACTGTTTGACCTAGAGCCTAACCATGTGATTATGATATTTTAATGTCATTTTTGGCCTAAGAATATTTTTTTATTTGACCTCTTTGAATTATTTTAATATTATTTTATTATTTATGATATTGTTTTGGGATTATTTGAGTCGGGTTCGAATTTCATCTCAATCTGACTTGTAACGGGGACCCGGGGGTAGTTTGACTCTAGTGGGACCCACACACTAGTTAGGCATGGCCCACATGATATTAATTTTAGTCCACATGATAGAAATATTTTAGTTAGAGGTTAGACTAATTATTATGGATAAGGTTAGTTTAATTAGAGACTTTAGAATGACTAATTTAGCCCCAACCAATTAGCCCTTTCCTAATACTCATAGAATAGGTTAGTGGGGGCATTTTGGACCTTACCATAATAAGACAAATAGCCCCATATGGCCAGCCACTTTGGGAGAGGATAGGCTCAAGTTCATTTCATTATTCTCATCCACACTCTCTCTCTTGTTCTTCTCCAAATTTCTAGAGAGCAATTCCTAGCAATTTCTCCACCAAATCCTTCCATTTCGCCGCCAAATCTTCTTCTTTCCTTCTCCATTCTAGCCAAGGAGGAAGCTACCCAAGTTTGGGAGGATTCGGAGCTCGTTCGTGTCCTTTTGGAATCTCTACGTGTCGGTGTCGCTCCAGGAAGGCTTTTCTTCGATTCGATCTACCGGGAGGTATAAATCCCTTCTCCTTTTCATTTTCTCATACATATAGGTCTATTTTGAACCCATAAGAATGACCCCCATGGTTGTATCTCCATTTGTGTCCATTTTGTGTCCATTTGGAGGTCATAGGAGTGTCCTTTGTGTTGTGGTTGTGTCCATGTGGAAAAATTCCAAATTTGGACACACTATGTGTTGTTGTTATGTATGAATGAATTATTACATATTTAATCTCATATTTTTGTATTGGAGATGTGTTCTATAGTATCTCATATATATATATATATATATATTAGTGTAGAGAGTGAGTTCTTGATATATTATGTTATATACTTGTGTTCTTTTGTCTCAAACTACCCAAATCCGTCATAATTTTTATCCACGTTTTTAATTTCAGCCCTATCTTAGAAATGGCATAACTTCTAGATCAAAGCTCGCTTTAGTCTCCCGTTTTTTTTAAAAGAAGCGTATTGAAGTTAGCTTTCCAAAAACATGTATTAATAGGTCTAATTCCTTCTGTAACTTTCTGGAGAATTATTTGAGTGTCAGCTGTACGAAAGATAAATGCGTTCTCGGTGTTTTTGCGATTTCGGGAGTTTTCGGAAACGAAAACGCGATCCGTTTGAAGTTTCGGAAAGCTAACACATAGATCTATAACATACTTTAATCGTAGAATTTTATTCATGCTGAGATGGTACAGTATTGATTATTAGTAGGAGTTACTATTCGGCATATGCATTTTGTGCACCCTTGTGTGTAATATAATGTTCTATTTGATTTTAACCCATGTTAATGTATATATATTATGTAATTAAATAGAGAATGCAAGCATGAGCAAATAGTTAAATAAATAATGTATGAGGTGTAAGTATCCTATCTAATGTAAGCATGTATACGTATGGCTTGTAATGAATATGTAGGTTCCATAGTATGTAATGTATGGTGCATATAGTAGTGCAAGAGAATAAATGAATGATGAATGAATGCAAGCATGAATGTAATGTAATAATAGATGTAATGTATGCAATATACAAGTTAATGAGATGTAATGTTCTATGTTAACACAAATCCTATATTACCTCATGTACCCCTTACACTATGTTGACACTATCACACTTGACACTTTGTTCACTTACACTTTGACACTCTTTGATATGTATACACTATGTATGCCCATTTAACCCTCACTTGCCCCTTTGCCATGTTCACATACACACACATAGCCTCTTAAATAAGTATTTATGAATACAGTTAACTTAGCTATGTATGTATATTATATATATGTTAGCATATTGTGTTGTAAGATATAAGTTTATATAACCATTTGAAATGCCATGATTATAGACCTAATGTTGAATACCAATATATGCATGTGTATATATGTGTAGACATGTATAGCTTAAAGTAATAGATTACCTAGTGTATATCTAATGTGAATTCTTGCCTATTTGAGTATTGAATAAATGCATGCTATATAGAGTTGGGTGTATGTTGGCTTGTATAGCCTTGTATTGATGTGTGCTTGCTAGGATAGTCTTGGTTAGGCCTAGTAAGACTTGCTGGGTTAGGACATGACCTAGTTTGACTAGTGTAGTTGACCAGAGTTGACCAAGGGTTGACTTTGGCCTAGTTTGACCTAGATTCATGTAGAATGCATTGTAGTGCTTTATATTACCCTTCTGGACATGTTGTGACTTGTACTGTTCTGATTAGGAGCCAGACACCTCTCTTCGGACAGTATATTTACTTTGGACATTCAGACACCAGGCGAATACATTCTCTGATCATTTTATATCTTGTTTAGGATTATATTTCCTGCTTTAGATTACTTTACATGATGCTGACACGTTGGAAACACGGATTAGTACTATATGGATCTTGTTGTGCGATGTTATCCCCTTAGCGGATACATCGGGTATTCGTGTTCGTGTATTTTATCGTGAGCATCATGTACTCCTTGTATTCGTGACATTCGTTTACAAATCGTGTGAAATTGTGTATATTCATGTATTTACATGATCTCGTGTGCGACTATACTTCGTGTGCAATAACATAAGTTAGCTTGATCCTTGTGTATTGATTGGGGCAGGGGAGTGAAAGTGGTTATGTAATCAATCCAGTAGATTACTCGTGTACAACCTCTGTAGATTACTCGTGTACAACATCGTGCCGTTTACATAACCATCTTGTGCTCTGAATCACTAGTCACTGATAGTTCTCTATATAGTGTAGCTATTTACTTACAGTCTCTCTCTTTTTCATAATGTTATTTCTTCAGATCCTGTATCTTACTCTCTAGCATGTTTATATTTCCTAACCTGTTATGATATTGTTGAGATGTACTGTACTCGCTCCTGTCCTGACTGGACCCGTTGGTAAATTTTACAGATAGCTTGGAGATTGCCTGCTAGCCTAGAGGAGACACATTAGAGGTTGTTTAGTTAGCTATTTTCAATTGTCTGGAGTTGTATTTACTTTATGGATTACTGTATCTGAGTTTAGAGATTTTAGATGTATTTTTGGATTTGTGTATCTTAGACACTTAGATTTCTCTCTGTTGTACCTCTTTTGGATTTCATGTTTTATCTATCCTTATCATGCTCTACCTTAGATGTGATTGAGTCTGTATCTGCTTTGTCACCCCCATTCGGGGAGTATAAACTGTTTAGCCTTATACTGTTAGATACATGAGACCTATGACAGCGTTCTACCGCCGACACTGCGGCGTAGGCTGGACGTACCCACTTCTCGTGCCCTAACTCTAGGGTGCGGGTCGTGACACATTTTTAGTGGTGGCCCATGCAGGTCGAGATTCGCATTAGTACAATTTCGTAGTAGCGCAACGACTTAGTTGTACTACTACGAGCCTGCTATAGGATATATAAATTAAGATGTTAGGATGAGAGGATACTCAATCACTGTTAGGATTCCTTGAGAGATTCCTGGGATGACCCTTGAGAATCTCATTTTGAATTCCAATTTAAACTCCTTTTCCTTGTTTTGATTCACCTTTTTTCTTGATTTGAATTTGATTTTGTGGATTCATTGTAGAACTTTGAATCCTGGTATTAGTTGATGATTTTGATAAAATTTTGTAGTTGTTGATTTAATTTTGTATTTACATTAATATTTTCAAATCCAAGGTACTCAATCACACTTAGGATTCTTTGAGAGATTTCTGGGACGACCCCTGAGAAACTTATTTTGAACTTCAATTGGAATTCCTTTTCCTCTTGTTTGGATTCACCCTCATTCCTTGCTATTGAATTTAAGCTTGATGGGTTCCTCTCGTTTGAACCGATGAGAAGGAACATATCTTCATTATTCTTTCTCGCCATTATTCCCTTGCATTCTTATTTACCTCTTATCTTAAACTCTGTCTCATTACATTAATTACCCATATCTTGTCGTCCCTACCAGATGTACTTCGAAACCCTTGAATCTTCGTATCTTTTGCATGGGGAAGGCTAAGGAAGTGACGTAAATTATGTAGCTCAGAGAAGACGTAACTGGTTATTTTATGATGATCTAAAGGAAATCAAATGTGGAGTGTTCCATATGGAAACTTGAGATAGAAATATGGTAAGGTCTCGAATAGAATAAAGAGATGTATACAGCCAATCTGGAAACAATTACATTTAGAGAAATTTTGGGGTTATGAGATAGTTTATAGGTGTATTCAAAACTAATGAGGATATCAGAGGTCAACCTAGTTTTGAGAACTTAGAAAATCTTGGTTATTGATTCTGGGGAAAACTTTTACTCTGAGGCTATGTAGAAGGTTAGTAATAGAAAAGAGAAGTTAATTGTGTTTAATAAGGATATTAAACAAGATGTTGCGAGGAAATGACTAGGGATAGAGAGAACACAAAGTTATGGAAGTTTAGAGATTGTTGTGAAATATTTTTAGGAGAATAATATTCAAGGGTGTATGTCGAAGAAAATACGAAAGTTGATTTTATGATGGAAGATAAGTTTTGTAAGGCCTAGAGATTTAAATTAAATAATACGAGGAGAACAATTTGAACAAGTTCAAGGAATTCGTAAACGGGATTTAGAGGTTTTGGGTCAAATTTAAGACAAGGTGAAAGAACTTGAAAATTTAAATAAATGATTAATGTTGATTCCTAAATGTGAGGACTGTGCTTCAAGACTGATATTTGGAAATTGGGAATTTCCTACGGTAGTCATGGTAAGGGTTTAAGTAAAGGTTAAATTTTTATATGGAGACTGGTGAGGTAAAGATATGATTGGCAAGTTATGACCAGATGAACTTAAGAGTATCAGAAGCAGATGACTAACTCGATCTTCATTATTTTTGTGCATTAATTGCCACCTCTTGAACTTCCACTTTCTAATTGAGATCCTTGACCTTCCTTATCGTGACTTTGATATTCGGAATGTAATACTAGCTGTTACCCTCCAACAAATCTTATATGCAAGACCTAGACGAGCTCACCTTCGTGTAGGTATATCATGTCCCACTAAAACCCGTGTTCTTGTACTCTATTTTCTTGATATGATTTTCTGGTCAACTGGCTAAACTATAACCTCTACCATTATACTAAATTTCTTCTTATTTCAATTAGAAATCCCGCCTTGACTCAATTCTTTCGACCCGACATGTGATGGTGTTCTGCTTGTTTCCTTAGATGCTTAACCTTGTACCTTATCTGATTACTTGACCCGTTTGGTTAAGAACCTTGGACTATATAATTCCTTTCATCATTACCACCCTTATATCTTGTGCTGCTAAATTAGCCTTAGTTTTGCAAGCTTATCTATTTTCGAGCTTGGTCATGACATATTTTATTGGGTGGCCACCCACTAACATATTATCTAATCAGAACTGGTACATGATGGTCTGATCAACCTATTGCACTTTGGTTCGCTTTTTTATGTATCAATCTACGAGAATGGAGACATAGTTAAACTTGACCCTAGAGTCTCATTCGCGACAGCCTTGACAATTCTCCTTGAAATCTTTTCATCGCCTATGAACCTCGTATTCGTACTCAGTCGAATTAAATTTAATCATGACCTGAATCTCCATCATTGGATGCTCGTGCTCATACTTTGATTTCATTAATTTCCCTTCTTGCCCAAATCTCGTTTTATCCCGAAATTGATCAACTTAGATCGTGTCAAGACAAAAATCTATTTGTGATTTGTTGTGCCTAAATTTTTAATTTTTGCCATTTTATGGAATAGTAACCTTTTAATAATTTCTTAGTTGCTTGTTAATGACCAATTTTTATATAGGATGGTAGACAGTCCTACAACCTTGATGATTGTTGTTCCCTTACCTTTCCAATTAGGACACCCTAGATTGTTGTGTGTTGATACCATAGTATTGTTTTGACCTAGAATGATTAGTGTACCTAGGTGAGACTTCCAACTGCTATGGTATGCCCTGACCTTGTATACTATTCCTTCAAATTGCATGATTTAGATAAATTTTCTTAAGACCTTGATTGTTGGAAAATAGGGACGTCACCCCATTAGTATCTGTTGTAGATATATATAGGTTAGTCCTTGATGTGGGGATGCGTGTCTATAAACATGTAGCTTATGAGATTTATGAGAGATTATAGTATCAGCCTTGATAGGATGTACTAGTCTTTTGGTGAGTATAAATGTGTTATGAGAGATAGGGGCCTATATGTCTTAGTAATGCATCGTTCATATGGTAATAGAATGTATTAATAGATGGTTAATAGGAAGATAATAGTTTGAGCATACCTATAGCCTATGATCAGTTCCTTTCCATCCTTAGTTAAGGCCACTTTAAAATAGGTCCAGTCCCTTGGATATAGGTTCCAGTCCATATTTTATTGAAATTTCATTACCGCCGTACAGCAGAGCGGTGTTGGAAGTATTCCTAGATTGACACTATTTAGATGTTCATTTATTATTCCAATGTTAGGAAGTGTTACCTTAGATATTGGGTAGGTTAGAGGCTCTAGAAGGAGTACTATCGATCTTAAATTTCGAGGACGAAATTTTTCTAAGGTGGGTAGAGTTGTAGCACCCAGTTTCCAAATGAAGGTAATTTTAAAATTTCGTGTTTATAATTATTTTAATAATGATATTTAATTCATGATATGATTTTTTGGTGATTTTAAATCATTTTAAAATTATTTAAATCAATGACTTGTGATTTTGACGTTTTGCTAGTGAAACCCTAGAGACTGTTTGACCTAGAGCCTAACCATGTGATTATAATATTTTAATATCATTTTTGGCCTAAGGATATTTTTGCATTTGACCTCTTTGAATTATTTTGATATTATTTTATTATTTATGATATTGTTTTGGGATTATTTGAGTCGGGTTCGAATTTCATCTCAATCTGACTTGTAACGGGGACCCGGGGGTAGTTTGACTCTAGTGGGACCCACACACTAGTTAGGCATGGCCCACATGATATTAATTTTATTCCACATGATAGAAATATTTTAGTTAGAGGTTAGACTAATTATTATGGATAAGGTTAGTGTGATTAGAGACTTTAGAATGACTAATTTAGCCCCAACCAATTAGCCCTTTCCTAATACTCATAGAATAGGTTAGTGGAGGCATTTTGGACCTTACCATAATAAGACAAATAGCCCCATATAGCCAGCCACTTTGGGAGAGGATAGGCTCAAGTTCATTTCATTATTCTCATCCACACTCTCTCTCTTGTTCTTCTCCAAATTTCTAGAGAGCAATTCCTAGCAATTTTTCCACCAAATCCTTCCATTTTGCCACCAAATCTTCTTCTTTCCTTCTCCATTCTAGCCAAGGAGGAAGCTACCCAAGTTTGGAAGGATTCGGAGCTCGTTCGTGTCCTTTTGGAATCTCTACGTGTCGGTGTCGCTCCGGGAAGGCTTTTCTTCGATTCGATCTACCGGAAGGTATAAATCCCTTCTCCTTTTCATTTCCTCATGCATATAGGTCTATTTTGAACCCATAGGAATGACCCCCATGGTTGTATCTCCATTTGTGTCCATTTTGTGTCCATTTGGAGGTCATAGGAGTGTCCTTTGTGTTGTGGTTGTGTCCATGTGGGAAAATCCCAAATTTGGACACACTATGTGTTGTTGTTATGTATGAATGAATTATTACATGTTTAATCTCATATTTTTGTATTGGAGATGTGTTCTATAGTATCTCATATATATATATATATTAGTGTAGAGAGTGAGTTCTTGATATATTATGTTATATACTTGTGTTCTTTTGTCTCAAACTACCCAAATCCGTCATGATTTCTATCCACGTTTTTAATTTCAGCCCTAACTTAGAAATGGCATAACTTCTAGCTCAAAGCTCGTTTTAATCTCCCGTTTTTTTTTAAAAGAAGCGTATTGAAGTTAGCTTTCCAAAAACATGTATTAATATGTCTAATTCCTTCTGTAACTTTCTGGAAAATTATTTGAGTGTCAGTTGTACGAAAGATAAACGCGTTCTCGGTGTTTTCGCGATTCCGGGAGTTTTCGGAAACGAAGATGCGATCCGTTTGAAGTTTCGGAAAGCTAACACATAGATCTATAACATACTTTAATCCTAGAATTTTATTCATGCTGAGATGGTACAGTATTGATTATTAGTAGGAGTTACTATTCGGCATATGCATTTTGTGCACCCTTGTGTGTGATATAATGTTCTATTTGATTTTAACCCATGTTAATGTATATACATTATATAATTAAATAGAGAATGCAAGCATGAGTAAATGGTTAAATAAATGATGTATGAGGTGTAAGTATCCTATCTAATGTAAGCATGTATAAGTATGGCTTGTAATGAATATGTAGGTTCTATAGTATGTAATGTATGGTGCATATAGTAGTGCAAGAGAATAAATGAATGATGAATGAATGCAAGCATGAATGTAATGTAATAATAGATGTAATGTATGCAATATACAAGTTAATGAGATGTAATGTTCTATGTTAACACAAATCCTATATTACCTCATGTACCCCTTACACTATGTTGACACTATCACACTTGACACTTTGTTCACTTACACTTTGACACTCTTTGATACGTATATACTATGTATGCCCATTTAACCCTCACTTGCCTCTTTGCCATGTTCACATACACACACATAGCCTCTTAAATAAGTATTTATGAATACAGTTAACTTAGCTATGTATGTATATTATATATATGTTAGCATATTGTGTTGTAATATATAAGTTTATATAACCATTTGAAATGCCATAATTATAGACCTAATGTTGAATACCAATATATGTATGTGTATATATGTGTAGACATGTATAGCTTAAAGTAATAGATTACCTAGTGTATATCTAATGTGAATTCTTGTCTATTTGAGTATTGAATAATTGCATGCTATATAGAGTTGGGTGTATGTTGGCTTGTATAGCCTTGTATTGATGTGTGCTTGCTAGGATAGTCTTGGTTAGGCCTAGTAAGACTTGCTGGGTTAGGACATAACCTAGTTTGACTAGTACAGTTGACCAGAGTTGACCAAGGGTTGACTTTGGCCTAGTTTGACCTAGATTCATGTAGAATGCATTGTAGTACTTTATATTACCCTTCTGGACATGTTGTGACTTGTGCTGTTCTGATTAGGAGCCAAACACCTCTCCTCGGACAGTATATTTACTTTGGACATTCAGACACCAGGCGAGTACATTCTCTGATCATTTTATATCTTGTTTAGGATTATATTTCCTGCTTTAGATTACTTTACATGATGCTGACAAGTTGGAAACACGGATTAGTACTATATGGATCTTGTTGTGCGATGTTATCTCCTTAGCGGATACATTGGGTATTCATGTTCGTGTACTTTATCGTGAGCATCGTGTACTCCTTGTATTCGTGACATTCGTGTACAAATCGTATGAAATCGTGTATATTCATGTATTCACATGATCTCGTGTGCGACTATACTTCGTGTGCAATAACATAACTTAGCTTGATCCTTGTGTATTGATTGGGGCGGAGGAGTGAAAGTGGTTATGTAATCAATCCAGTAGATTACTCGTGTACAACCTCTGTAGATTACTCGTGTACAACATCGTGCCGTTTACATAACCATCTTGTGCTCTGAATCACTAGTCACTGATAGTTCTCTATATAGTGTAGCTATTTACTTACAGTCTATCTTTTTTTCATAATGTTATTTCTTCATATCCTGTATCTTACTCTCTAGCATGTTTATATTTTCTAACCTGTTATGATATTGTTGAGATGTACTGTACTCGCTCCTGTCCTGACTGGACCCGTTGATAAATTTTACAGATAGCTTGGAGATTGCCTGCTAGCCTAGAGGAGACACATTAGAGGTTGTTTAGTTAGCTATTTTCAATTGTCTGGAGTTGTATTTACTTTATGGATTACTGTATCTGAGTTTGGAGATTTTAGATGTATTTTTGGATTTGTGTATCTTAGACACTTAGATTTCTCTCTGTTGTACCTCTTTTGGATTTCATGTTTTATCTATCCTTATCATGCTCTACCTTAGATGTGATTGAGTCTGTATCTGCTTTGTCACCCCCATTCGGGGAGTATAAACTGTTTAGCCTTATACTGTTAGATGCATGAGACCTAGGACAACGTTCTACCGTCGACACTGCGGCGTAGGCTGGACGTACGCACTTCTCGTGCCCTAACTCTAGGGTGCGGGTCGTGACAGCTGCCCACACCGATGTTCCCTCTACTAATGATGTAATCCCGCTAGAAAAGATACCTTACTTCATCAATAAAGGGCTATCTTTGAACTACCTCGAGCTTAATAAGCTTTGTACAATGTATGGTATGGAATACGGTATAGGCACTCACCTACACACACAGGTGACAAATGTCTACACTGTAAACCAGCTTACTCCAGTAGAAGACGCTTACCGCATAATCGAGGAAGGGGACCATCCAATCATCTTCGGCCGAAAGGATGATCCACAGCCCTTCACCATAGAGAAGGTCGATCTCGAATCAGATGCTGGAAGACTGCCTCTGTATCTTTATAGACCCCAATCCAAATACCTCATACAAAAACAGGGGTATGATCTGGAGACTACGCCAGGCTTGAACTACGGCACTGGTCGGCGATTACCTTTAAATCCACCAGTCCTGGCTGGCAAAGCACGGGACTACTACAGCAAGACCCGATGTGGATTAGGGTATGTTACGCCCGCAACGACCCCTGAAAGTTCAGATAAGGAATGCGACTGGCATTCACATTCAACCGGGTCACCAACTTCTGATTCAGATGCCAGCATCGGAGACATATTCAGACAAGTCCTGTCAGTCAATATGACATTCGCCGACGCTTACGAAGAAGATGAAGACATTCCTGAAATCCTCGAGTTGGAGCCGTGGGCCCAACAGTTGGATGCACAATGGGAAAAGCGGTTCGAACAGAGAGAACCTCCTACTGAAGATGAGGCTATACAGGTCGACCTCGGCAGCAAATCTTCTCCAAAACCAATCTTCGTCAGTAAAGGCCTGACAGACGAAGAGCGAGAATCTCTACTGGAACTTGTCAAAGAATATATTGATGTGTTCGCCTGGAGCTATGAAGACATGCCAGGACTAAACCCCAAGGTGGCCCTTCACAAGCTCAACATTCGGCCAGATGCAAAGCCGGTCAAACAACAACAGCGACGCTTCCGCCCGGGCATCATGATTGCGATCGAAGCTGAAGTCAACAAACTGATAGCCAGCGGCTTCATTCGTGAAGAACAACATCCGGACTGGGTCGCCAACATAGTACCGGTCCTCAAGAAGAATAGGAAGATTCGAATCTGTATCGATTTCCGCAATCTGAACGAGGCATGTCCCAAAGATGAATTTCCCCTCCCTATCGCAGACATCATGATCGACAACACATGCGGCTTCAAACGTATGTCATTCATGGATGGCTTCTCACGGTACAACCAAATCAAGATATCTCCTGACGACGAAAAGCATACATCATTCCGAACACCGATTGGCACATATTGCTACACAGTCATGCCTTTCGGTTTAAAGAATGCTGGTGCCACATATCAAAGAGCCATGGGTATCATTTTCAGAGACCATTTGCGCAAGACTGTGGAGTGCTATATTGATGACATCGCCGTCAAGAGTCGCTATAAGGGAGACCATCTGCAGGATCTGAGGACGATATTCGACCTGATGCGAGCACACAACCTGAAGATGAATCCCACAAAATCCTTCTTGGGCGTATCCAGCGAAAAATTCCTGGGTTTCATTATTACTGCCCAGGGAATTCATGTAGATCCAGAGAAGACGAAGGTAATTATGGAGATGGGTCCCCCGAGAAATCTCCGCGAACTCAGAGGCCTTCAAGGGAGGCTAGCTTACATCAGGAGGTTCATTTCTAACCTCTCCGGGCGATGTCGGCCATTCACCCATCTCATAAAGAAAGGCATCTCGTTCGTATGGGATGAATAATGCCAATGTGCCTTCGACAGCATCAAGGAATATTTGTCGAACCCTCCAGTCCTGGTGGCCCCGGTTGCTGGAAAACCATTCTTGCTATATGTACGAGCAATGGAGCATTCCCTCGGCGCTCTGCTGGCACAAAATAACGATGCAGGTCATGAACAAGCTATATATTACCTCAGTCGAATGATGATTGGGCCAGAGCACCGATACACCGCCGTGGAGAAGAAATGCCTCGTCCTGTTGTTCGCCATTCAAAAGACACGGCACTACGTCACAGGACAAGCCATACATGTGATCTCACGAGTCAACCCTCTCAGGGTCCTTATGACTAAACCAGGGGCACTCTGCTCCTGTCTCGCCACATGGGCAATATTGCTGTCTCCTTATCATATGATCTTCGTCCCGCAAAAGGCTGTCAAAGGTCAAGCCCTGGAAGACTTTTTAGCAGCCCACCCTGGCTCGGAGTCGTCCAGAGTATATGAAGGAATCCCAGATGAGGTCGTCGACTCACATGCGGCCTTCCATGATAATATATGGAGAATGTTCTTCGACGGTGCTTCGAGAACTGGACCCAAGGACAACATCGTCGTTGGAGTCGGGGTGGTGCTGATTTCTCCATCCAGATTAGTGATCAGTCGCGCTTACTCCCTCACGGAACCCTGCTCTAACAATGTGGCCGAGTACAATGCTTTGGTCATTGGCCTCCAACTTGCAAGAGAACTTGGGGTAGAATATCTTGAAGCATACGGCAATTCGCAATTAATCGTCAATCAGATCCGGGGTTCATACGAAGTTCGCCATGAAGACATGATCCCCTATCACCAAATAACGATCAATATTATTTTATCATTTGAGGGATTCTTCATCGAACACATCCCCAGACTCCAAAATATCGAAGCTGATGCCTTAGCTGGCCTTGCCGCTTCCCTAGCAGTTCCGAACTATGCTCATCAATCGGTGGATGTGATAGGCCATGAACTGGTCTGTCCCAAGAACAACGTTCAAGTTATGGCGAGTTATTCTGCCCAGACGATCGACGAAGCACCAGACTGGAGATAACCATTCATAGACTTCGTAGTTTACGACATCCTGCCCGAGAACCCAAAGGAAGCTACCTCCATCAAAAGGCGTTCTCTTAGATTCTTCTACAATACAGAGACAAAAATGTTGTATCGGTGATCCTACGATGGGTTATTGCTTCGGTGTTTGTCAAATACAGAAGCCAAGGAAGCCGTACGCGAAGCTCATGATGGTGTCTGCGGGGCCCATCAGCCTGGCCCTAAATTGCAAGACCGTCTCCGCCGAATGGGCTACTACTGGCCCATGATGGTAGCAGATGCGATAGACTATGCAAGGAAGTGCAAAGCCTGCCAAGTGCACGCGGACTTCATCCATCAGCCATCAGAATTTCTATATTCGACGGTGGCGTCCTGGCCATTTGAAGCATGGAGAATGGATATCATCGGTCCGATTACTCTACCTTCCTCTCGAGGACATTGCTTCATACTCGCAATCACGGATTACTTCTCCAAATGGGCGGAAGCTGTTCCGCACGCATAAGTAAAGACTTCAAACGTGATCAGCTTCCTCAAGCATCATGTCATCTATCACTTTGGACTGCCCTGAAGGATCATCCACGATAATGGTCCGCAGTTTGCAAGCCACGCCTTCTATCGGTTCTGCGACAAATACCGAATTCAAAATGTCGCTTCGATACCATACAATCCGGCAGAGAATGGGTTGGCAGAAGCATTCAACAAAACCATCATCAAGTTTCTCAAGAAGTTCGTGTCTTCCAACAAATGCGACTGGAACGAGAAACTTGGTGATTGTTTATGGGCGTACCATACTACAGCCCGAACAGCCACTGGGAACACGCCATTTTCCCTGGTATACGGGAGTGAGGCAGTCCTTCCATTGGAGACTCAGATCCCCTCGCTCCTCGTCGCCCTTACTTACCAATTGATGACGGACGATAACTACCGTCGTCGACTACAAGAGTTGAAGGCCTTGGATGAAAAGCGCCTACTGGCTCAGCAATGGATTGAGTTATACCAAGCACGCATCTCCGGAGCCTTCAACAAGAAGGTTAAAATCAGAACATTCCAAATGAGCGATCTCGTTCTGGCAGTTCGGAGGCCGATGGTCAAGACTCACAAAACCGTCGACAAATTTCAGCCAAAATGGGAAGGTCCGTTTATCATTGAGGCTGTATTCTCCAACGGTGCTTACCGCCTCTCAAAACAAAATGGAGACTTGCTCATGTTGCCCGTCAACGGCAAGTTCCTGAAGAAATATTATATCTAAACAACATTTTCCAAATCATTGAGTCATGTATCCGTCGGTACCGCTGAACTCATATTCACAAAATTCTAGATTATCGAGTCATGTACCCGCCGGTACCGCTGAACTCACATTCACAAAATTCTAGATTATCGAGTCATGTACCCGCCGGTATCGCTGAACTCACATTCACAAAATTCTAGATTATTGAGTCATGTACCAGCCGGTACCGCTGAACTCACATTCACAAAATTCCAGATTATCGAGTCATGTACCCGCCTGTACCGCTGAACTCATATTCACAAAATTCCAGATTATCGAGTCATGTACCCACTGGTACCGCTGAACTCACATTCTCCAAACCCCAGATTATTGAGTTATGTATCCTCTAGTACCGCTGAACTCACGTTCTTCCTCCAAATACCCCAAATTGCTGAGTTACGTACCCGCAGGTACCTCTGAACTTACATTCTGGTCACTCTTTTAGGTAGTAAGTCATGTATAACCATACCTCTGAACTTAATCCTCTGAAAGAGCTCCTCCCTCATGATCCACTACCCGCACTCTCAGTGCACAAAAAAGGGTAACAGATCCACAAATTTCTAAAACGACCACATCGATGTTACCTCTGAGTTGTTTCACTTCCGCCAAAAACAAATCACCCCTCTACATAGAACTTCCATGTCCTCATTACCTATGAGTCGTCCTATGTACCCCTTCATGGATCCCACTCCTGCCATGTCCTCATTACCTCTGAGTGGGAAGGCTGCGTCGAAGAAACCCTCATGCTTGCCATGTCCTCATTACCTCTGAGTAAGTATGTTGATTCCCTTTCGACTTATTATCCGTACCCACAACCGGAGTACGCCAAGGATAGTAGGTCCACAAATATCCTCCGTTGAGTCCACTCCTGCCATGTCCTCATTACCTCTGAGTAACTATGTTGATTCCCTTTCGACTTATTATCCGTACCCACAACCGGAGTACGCCAAGGATAGTAGGTCCACAAATATCCTCCGTTGAGTCCACTCCTGTCATGTCCTTATTACCTCTGAGTAGAAAGATTCCGCGGTGAAAAAACCCTCATGCTTGCCATATCCTCATTACCTCTGAGTAAGTATGTTGGTTCTCTCCCAACTTATTATCCGTATCCAGAACCAGGGTACGCCAAGGGTAATAGGTCCACAAAAAGTCTCCCATTGGGGCAACTACTACAAGCAAAGAACAGAGCAAATATATTCTGTTCAAAATCAGTTACATTCACATATCATGAGCAAGTCAGAAGAGTTCCTTGTTATTTCATTCAGACAAGAAGGAAAAAGATTACATTGATGTCCAAAGGAAGCAAAACACAAACTACAAGTAGACAGAAATATCAAGACAAAAGACGGACATTCGTGAGAACCCACGAATCTTAGTTACGGGGGCGCATATACCAATCCCTCAACCATTTTGCATATGAAGGATGCACTTGAGCAAAATCTTCGTCCGAAGTAGGAAGGTCAGAACTCCCAGTACTACTGCCATCAGACTGGGGATCCTTCTTTACATCAATGGGCGCCATCTCTCCTTGCTGTTCCTCCATTTTTGGTATTACCTCCTCTTTCACAAGCGATGACTCTTGTTTGAAAAGGGGCGGCGGCAGCTCTTCCTTCACAATGATCTCAGCCTTCAGCAGGGTTTCTGCAAGAATCAAAGATAAAAAGAAACAAAGTTAGGAAATGGTCGGAGCCTCATACGGCCCACTCCAGATGAGCTTATGTGGTCCCATTTAATGAGGGCTCCATGCGGCTCGATTCAAGGGGACTCGTGCGGTTCTGTTCGAAGGGCCATCATGTGGTCCAGTTTGTGAAGCGTCTAGAAAACTCCCATGCGGCTCGAACATGGGATATACCCCCATACGGATCGAACGTGGGATGCATATGCGGACCATACAGCTTGAACAGTTCGGTAAAAGACACATTAAAGGCTTGTGCATAAAGCATGCAACAGAGCCGTCTTCGTTAGGGGTTCGAAGTAGATGACCTTCCCAAGACCTTACCCTTAATGACAGGGTGAGCGTCGGTATGAACCCTAGGCGCCGCAGCCGATATGGAGGCCACTCCCTTTCCCTTCGCCGTAGCCTTCACCGCAACCTTGGAGGACTTGGGAGCCATAGTTATCTGATGATCAGAGAAGGAAGATGAAGATAAGAAAATCTAGGGCAAGAAGAATCGAAGACAGAGAGAGAATAAAGAAGTCTCTTCGTCCCAAACACGCTTCTATTTATAGGAAGAGCCCATAGACCGACGCATCGATCCATGTGCAGCGTAACCGACTCTTCGGTCATGAAAGCGATCAGTCTATTCAAGGCTAAACTCTTGGGATCCTACCCCAAAAAGTGGGTTTAAATCTGACAGCAAATCAAAGGCAATTAATGCAAAAGATTTGTATACGTGGCAGGATGATGTGGCAAGGAGCCCATGCGGCCAGACAGCCTATGCGGCCAGACAGTCCATGCGGCTGGTTGGTCAATGCGGCTCAGATGGACAGGCGGCTGTGGAGGCCATGCAGCTGGGATGACCATACGGCCAAAACACCCTATACGGTCAGAGGAGTTTATACATAGCCATGCTTCTTATTCAAAGTATTTTAATTTTGTAAATTGAAAACTTTGAAGGGGATCTTGTAGAAGCATAAAAAAGAATAAAGAAAGGTCTATGCGGCTAAGGATCTCCATGCAGCTCAGAGAGCCCATGTGGCTCACGGGTCCATGCGGCTCAAGCGTCTATGCGGCTCGAATAGTTCCATGAGACCCAGAGCCACGTAGCCTTCAACAGCTCTTCCCTTCATCTTTGGCTGCATTTAATGCCCTGACGGCTGACAGCTCTGACAAATGACAGCTCTGACATAAAGGTGCAATAATGACTGACATAAAGGCGTGTTCCTAGGAAAGAGGAGGAAATCTTTTCACAGCTGGCAGAATCTACCGAGTCCCGAGGCATGCGGCTGCTGTATTTATGCGGCCGCCCACTCCATGCGGCTACCCATCTTCATGCGGCTGTATCCCTTATGCGGCCGTCTGTCAGCATGCGGCTGCCTATCCTCGTACGGCTGTCCATCTTCATGCGGCTGTTCACCCCCATACGGCTGCCCATCTTCATGCGGCCGTTCATCCTCATGCGGCCCACTTACATGCAGCTCTGCCAAGATGACCCAGTGGAGGCACGTGGTACTTTTCACAATGATTGAGACACGTGGCAGTCTTATCTTCTTGGAATTATAGGTGCTAATAAATCCTAGCAAAATAGATTTGTTGCAATCACCATAATTGCCCAGATCAAGTCAAATCGAGCAAATTAGACACGTGGCAAGCCATCACAAATCGTGAATATTCATGGCAATCAATATTTATTGCCCACAAAGATTTGATGCAATCACATTAATTGCTCAAATCTATTATATTCTAGATGATTGGCCCAGATTCATTGATCCTTAACTGCCGACTTTTTGAGGATAGGCAATGATTGTAAACCCTAATGATGCCCTCCACTCTTATAAATAGCAAGGTGCCATTCTCTTGCAAAGCCCTCCCCCCTGCCGAAAAATCCAGAGAGGAGGAGAGAATCCAAAAATCCAGAAAGGAGAAAAGACAGAGAAGCAGATATAGAGAGAGCAAGGAGAGCATTTCTTCATTAACGCCAAGCAGATCTTCTCCGGAGCCAAGGCTGCATCCGATCGTCCAAGGAGTAAGGCAGAGTTGTCGTCGCTTTTTCGAGCCTCTACCGTCACCCGCCAGAATCTAAAATAAACAATTGTACTTAGATTGTTGTACCTAGGTTTTCGTTCCTAGGCTTTCTTTGTACAAGCGAGTTTGTATTGTAAAGTAAAAGTCCAGTCCTCCGATATAATTGTTCTATTCTTTTATAATTCATGGCAAACAATAGGATCAAATATAAATAAGGAAGATAATGTTAAAATATCAACTAAATATACCTGTAGTCTTGGTGTAGCAATTATCCTCCATTAGTGTACCATACCTTCATCTAATACCTGGAGAGATCACCAGGTCCTCGGCGGACTAGCAAGACACATAATATATATGCCTACTGTACAGTAAATAACATGCAAGGAAGACTGAATAACAAGTACAAGAAAGAGTAACACATATGAGAACTCTATAGATGGTGACATGTCATGAGAATATAATATTAATCATTGCTATAGGTGCATGTGATAAAACTGTAACTCGGTGAAGCACTAACAGTCCTATAACAGGTTCTTTATCGTAGCCCGGGAAGGCACTAACAATATAGGTATAGCCACGCACTACACCATAATAGGCGATTACCCACGATTATTACCGTGACAATTATTTTCCGTCACGGTAATGACCGTTACTAGTGAGGCGTGGTTAATATTTAGTCACGGTAATAACCGTTACAAATATTTATTTTGGTCACGGTTATAACCGTTACAAATGTTTAATTTGGTCACGGTTAGAACCGTTACAAATGTTTAATTTAGTCACGGTTATAACCGTGATAAATAGTTGTTGTGGTAACGGTTATAACCGTGATATATTCCAGTTGTGTAACGGTTATAACCGTGACCAATATTCAATTTGTCACAGTTATTAATGTTGCAGTTAGTTTGTTTTGTCACAGTTGTTACTGTGACTACATTATTTCTTTTCGTTACTATTCTCCACTAATTGTCACAGTTATAACCATGACAATTGGACTATTTAAATTAAAAAAAAAACTGCATTCAATTGGTAACTAAACAATAAACAACACGTCCAATTTCACAATATTCTACTTTTATAATAATTCAACCATTCCAAATCAATAACTAAACCACGAAATTTTCAATAACAATTCCGAGCAAGTAACTAAACCACATAATTTGCAATAACAATTCAACCATTCCAAACTAGAAACAAAACCACATAATTTCGAATAACAATTCAACCATTCAAATTAGTAATTAAACCACATAATATTTGATTAATAAACAACTGAACCACAGGATGTTCAATAGCATCCATACGTTAATATTTTAATAAGGAAACATTCCATTGTTGGTTTCAATGACAACAAAACACGGCTCTAGATGCATGAAGCAAACCACAAAACATTTCAAACTTGTGTTTTTGGATAATCAAGACGAGGCTCTCTTGAGGAAGAATGAAAGTGCTTGCATCCATGCTAAAACTGTACATATTCCTGCATGTAAGAATAAAAGAAGTATCAAATAAAAGGATACAAACTAGTAAAAGAAGATTAAGAAAAACAGTTGCTTAATAGAATTTTATAACCTGAAGTACTTCTGAATCTAGAGATGAAAAACAAAACAAAATAATATAAAATGCAAGATGACACGAGCTCATTCACAAAAAGATATGACCTGCAAAAATAATAGAACATAATTAAGCAAGTGAAAGAAACCAAAAAAACAACACAAAGATTGATTGGGGACTTTGGGGTTTTCTGTTCTGCACTTGTGCAGACCATTCTCAACTGGTTTTGTCCATAAGCATACTATCCCCTGCCACCACATTGATTCAGACCATAGAAATAAGGTTCAGTCAACTAAATTTATGATGATCAGTCTCCTCACTCTTTTGTTCAGCCATTTGGGAGAAAGGGAGAGGTAGCAGCTAGCACCACAGACCAGTCCATGACTTGGTCTGTGGATATGGGAAATACAAGGAAGGAGACTTCAATACTTAATGTATCAGTCATGAGTGTGAGTTATTGTGTATCAATTAATTACATCTATCCATGTGCCTGTAGAGAACAACCATTATAATCACCAAGGATATATATTATTAACTCACAGACATGCCAATGTAAGAATATTATTAACTCACAGAATATTATTAACTCACAGATATGCTTCATCAAAGCCAACAAAGTTCTTTTTTTGATATTCCACACCATCAGTAAGCTGAGGCAAAGAACTCTGCCAAATGACGAAGACTCCTGAGTTGATGATGGTGTTAGGAAATTTCTCTCTATCCTTAAAATTAAAACTTTTACTTGCCAACTCATTATGGAAACACATGGATGTCTCTCTTTCTATGTAATTAAAATGACATGAAAAGGGCAAAGAATGAGAACAGCCATGAAAGCTAAACCAATGAAGTATTACACTTCACCACGAAAAGACCCTATCCTAGTTAGGAAGTGTTCAACAGAAAACATATGAGCTTGGATATATGATATCCCAGCAATGTGAATATCAAATCTTATTTTCTTCCTGACTACTCTCGTCTCGTGCATAACTGCACATATGAAATGTGAATATCAAATTAAGAATCAAGCTTGTATCATTTTTCAACAGTAAGGATAAATGTGCAGACGAATATAACATTCTGCAACATCATACTAGATACCTGAACTAAATGGGTAATAATAGAAATCAAACATCATCTCTAATACCTTGCAGAGCAGCATTCGAGGAGAAGAAAACAACAGTCATAATAGGCCCAAAAACTGCCTGCCCGAGAACAGTCATAATAGCGTATAGGAGTAGCTAGAATAGAATCCCAAAAACATCTGAGGAAACAAAGTATAGTGTTATAAGTAAAAAAGAAATGTGCTGCAGAAGAGTCAATTTTTTCCAGGTAAAAAAAATGTGCTGCATTCTCCTGGTAAAAAAGAAATGTGCTGCATTCTCCAGGTAAAAAAGAAATGTCCTGCATTCTCCAGGTAAAAACAATCTCCAAAGAGGCTTATGTTTCAGTCAACAGGACTATCATCTTGAGTATCGGTCCAATACCATTCAAGTTTAGTCCCTCCATTCATGCATCCTTTTAGTATCAGTTGACTGATACTCTAAATTGAGTATCAGACCTTGGTAATTGAGCTAATTGCAAATCCCCCATCAGTTATAATGGAGGGACTAAACTTAGGATTGAGCCAATTGTAAATCCTCTTTCATCCATACATGAAAGAATCGTAGGATTGAGCCAATTGCAAATTCCCCATCAGTTATAATTGATAGTCTAAAACACCATCTAACTGATGCCAACAGTCTAATACACGAGCCCCCTTTATTGTGGATACTGGGTAAGGACTGAATTAAATGTCTGAACAAATAGGTAATTGACTGAACAAAATATATTTGTTATTGCTATAATTGCTTCCTCTATTTGCTTCCTTGTGGATCACAAGCCCCCCTCTATCCAATCCTAGTGGATCACAAGCCCCCCCCTCCATCAAAATATTATAAAAAAGCAAATAGAGGACTGTTGGCATAAGAAAAAAAGAAATGTGCTGCAGAAGAGTCAATTTTTTTCCAGGTAAAAAAAATATGCTGCATTCTCCTGGTAAAAAAGAAATGTGCTGCATTCTCCAGGTAAAAAAGAAATGTCCTGCATTCTTCAGGTATAAACAATCTCCAAAGAGGCTTATGTTTCAGTCAACAGGACTATCATCTTGAGTATCGGTCCAATACCATTCAAGTTTAGTCCCTCCATTCATGCATCCTCTTAGTATCAGTTGACTGATACTCTAAATTGAGTATCAGACCTTGGTAATTGAGCCAATTGCAAATCCCCCATCAGTTATAATGGAGGGACTAAACTTAGGATTGAGCCAATTGTAAATCCTCTTTCATGCATACATGAAAGAATCGTAGGATTGAGCCAATTGCAAATTCCCTATCAGTTATAATTGATAGTCTAAAACACCATCTAACTGATGCCAACAGTCTAATACACGAGCCCCCTTTATTGTGGATACTGGGCAAGGACTGAATTAAATGTCTGAACAAATAGGTTGTATGTTCTATTAAACATTCAGTCCATGGGTTTTGTACTTACTTACTACTTGCCCAGTCCTTTGGTCGCATGTTATCAATAAATAGGCATGTGTGTGAGTTTCAAATGGGAAGCCAAGTAGACATAAGATGAGATAACATATGGGGTCGGGCAAGTGCAACAGGTTTAAGAGTCATTAGCCATGCATGTCATAGAAAAAGGGGAGGTGAACTGCATATAGGCAGCAGGACATGCTGGTTAGAGTCATTGGCCATGCAACATATGGTTTAAGAGTCATTGGGGTCAGGCAAGGGCAAGTGCAACAGGTTTAAGAGTCATTGGCCATGCATGTCAAATTGAGCGTACCTCCAAAAGTACACCACCAACCTTCCTCCGAAGCGCTCCATACTGCATAAAGGAAGCTCAAGATCAATATAATCACATACACACTTTACTATCAACACATACTTATCGTTTGTATATATATACCTGTTGTTACAAATATCGGAGCCGTTTGGCTCCCCAAACAAGAAAACCTCCATCAGCTATTTCACAAAGAAAAGATATTCCATCTTGTGGACCATCATAAATTGTTGCTTCTGGCTTTATCACCTCGGACACATAAACGATTTTCTCATCATCTTGCACTTTTCTTCCATGACAGGTAGTGTGAGATGCTATAAATCCCTTGGCTACATCCTCTCATTCCCGTCCAAGTAAAATAACATTTTGTTTTCCTCCAGGAGTCGGTCCATCATTGTTATCATGGACAACATAGCCATTATTGTTGTTACCATGGACAACAGGACTATTATTGTTGTTACTAGGGACACGACGGACGGTATTCAAAACAGGATTCAAACTTCCTGTAGTTTTACCGATATGCATGGAGTTAGACGCCCCTTCTGTCTCGGGCGTGCCAGAAGCAAAAATTGGATTTTGGGGTTGATGTGTAGCGTCGCCACGAGAGAGCAATTCCCGTAACATAACCTCAACAATATCCAACCTTTGGAGAACCTCTGGGTTGGTATTTTTGCTGGCTATTGCCTTTGCTGCTTGTCTAATTTTTACTTGCTTCACCGAGGATGTGGAGCTAACTGCACGACAACGACTCTTTTTATCAACTCCAAAAACTTCAGCAATAGGGTCAGTCTCAAGGTCTTCTAGGCTTGACACACCATCATGACCACTCGCACTTGCAGCTTCTTTTTGCCTCTTTTCTGCTGATTCTAATTCATTCTGTGATTTGACATGATATAAGAAAAATATGAGTTTAAGGAGGCTAAAAAGATTTGAACGATAACATATATGACTGCGAAACTTTATCAATTCTGCTAGTTTATTATCCATAAAGGAGCATGAATAGAACGATAACATATATGAAAGCCTTATTTTAAACAAATAGAACTTCATTTTGTACTTACATATTTTTCCAATGCACATGGAAGCACATTTCCAGTAGCCTTACTTTTGTGGGCTCTCTTCCACGCTTCTGACCGTGTAACACCCTCCGCAGGATGTTCTTCCTCCTACAAGTACAAGTAGGAATTAAAAACAGTACTTCCAAGAGCATGGGTAACAATATCAATCTTTTTTGGAGTATAATTATGGTATAATACACACCAATTCTTCGTATACTCTTTTATAACTTTTCCTTCCAAGAGCATGGGAGATTTTACATTGGGCCTTGTTTTCAGCATTCTTCTTGCGTTGCTCAATCTTCTTTGGAGTGTACTCATTTTCGATAAACTTCTCCCACCAGATTTTATCAATATCATCAGGACATTGAGCCAGTGCTAGAGGTTTCGGTAAGTATATTCCTTCTTTGTTCTTGATTGTGGCTCGTAGGTGATACTTCATTGTCCTCAAAAATTGTGGAAATTTTGCTTCCAATAGTGGTCGAGCAAGGATGGGATCAATATTGAATTCAAACTCCGTCTGCAATAACAACAATAAAGCATATAAGGCATTTTTTAAGTAGCTGAAACAATTACAAAAAATGCTCAAAATATATGTAAAGAAGTAAAACAAAAGAGTGATTTACCATCAACGAATTCCAAAGAGCGTCAGTGTACACCTTATCAACATTCCTCCAGTCATCATAACCAATTGGGATGTGAGCTCGAATATATTTTCCACATCTACTACTCCATTTTGTTTCGTCTTTACCTCTAATTACACCATTTGCTTCAATATGGAGCAAGTATCTTTTGTCTTTTGATGGAGGGGGGGCTTATGATCCACTAGGATTGGATGACATTCTGCACTTATCAACAATATATATATAAAAATATGGACCGAAACAGATATATATATATATGACTGAAATATATAACTGATACATGCATACATGAAAGAATCGTAGGATTGAGCCAATTGCAAATCCCCCATCAATTATAATTGATAGTCTAAAACACCATCTAACTGATGCCAACAGTCTAATACACGAGCCCCCATCAGTTAGTTTACTGACTGAATCAATGCCAAGGGTTGATACAAAGGACTGGGCTGAACAATATATATATAGAAATATGGACCGAAACATATATATATATATATATATATGACTGAAATACCTAACTGATAGGGAAATACCTAAAGTAGAGATCAGAGAATTTGATCAACAGTCTAATACACGAGCCCCCATCAGTTAGTGTTCACAAGCTTGCAACAAGCAGAGATCAGAGAATTTGATCATAGGGGAAATACCTAAAGTAGAATAATTAGGGGAAATACCTAAAGTAGAATATGTGTCTGTGTCAAGTTACATCATTCAGCAATTCTCAAATATATAGACACTAACACAATTTCAAATATCATAGGTAGTTCCATACGTTATTACAACTTACAGGTACTGCAGAATTGCAGACCCAATATTACATACAAAAAACAACATCTAAATATCATAGGTAGTTCCATACGTTACACTGAGAACAAGTCACTTATTTATCCAGGATCAATATTCAAGGACATAAGTAAACGACAATAATAACTGCATCCAGCATCAGTACTAAGAACAAGTCACTGTCAGCAGTAACGATATAGTATACCTCCCCTTTCCCCTATAAGTTTATACCTTACACTGAAGTAACAATCACGAGTAAAGAACAATGTAAAGCAAAACTTGAAAAAGTATAGCTTCAATCAAGCACAACATAAAATAAAGCAAGGAATAGAAAACAAGCAAAAGAAAGACAGAAAACGAGCAGAACTTCAGTTGATAATTTAGGAGAGAGATAACTGAAAAGAACAGAAGAAAGACCATCAGATCATAGTGGAAGAATAAAAACATTATACGCATACAAAAACCGCCTACAACAGTTGCTTCTACTCTCTTGAATTAGGGAAGCAAACATGAAAGTGAGAAAGGGGAAATGGTTTTGTAGGATATTAGTCCAGGTGGGATGCGAGTTTTGTTTCTAAATCTGAGTTGCAACCCGACCATTAACTGGGCAGTTTCTAAAATAAGAAACTGCAACATTCAACGGTCTGATTAACCAGTCTGCCCTCTTGCATGGCTCGAATAATGTATTCTCCGACCAGCCATGGGCCAGGTTAAGTTACTCGTCAATTACTCAATTGGTCAATCCGGGTTTTATGACACTGCTTGCAAGTACGAGTATAAGGTTACTAAATTCTAATATAATTAATCATGTGTTGAGGCAGTACAGGACGCAGTAATTCCTAATTTTACATAGAAAATGGTCATTAATAGAGCTGAATGGAAGAAAAGATCATATAGCTGATCCCAGAAATTTCTATATGGTGATTATCATATAATGTAGGATACCACAATGTGTATGACCACAATAATCATTTAGTAACTTCCCAACTTTGAGAAGCTTCTCATGTTGATTGTAGCAGTGAATTCTGCATCTAATGTAATAAATTCATTCAACTATCACTACATGTACACAAAACATAGTGGATGCCCTGGTATTATGCCAATTTTAACAAGTCATCAATTGTCCCAAAGCATCAACTGATAACTGATGCCAACAGTCTAATACACGAGCCCCCTTTATTGTGGATACTGGGCAAGGACTGAATTAAATGTCTGAACAAATAGGTAATTGACTGAACAAAATAAGCAACGTAATCCCTTCACTACCAAGAATGATAAAAGTAAAATGGACTGATACAATATGTACCATGACTGAAACATTGTAGAGAAATAAGATTGGACAATGGGACTTAAATTAAATATATAATTGAAAACTAAAGCAAATAGAGGACTAAACTATATAAAGGGGACTGATTTCATAGCCTTAGATTAAAATATTATAACAGGGAATGATACCATAATGAGGTTTAAGAATGAAACAAGGAAGTTTAGGACAAAGACTGATGCACTGATACAAAGGTAAATCCTTCAACATACACTGTTTAGTCAACTGCATTAACAGTCCACACTTCAAGTGCAACAGTCCAGAACATTAACATTAAAACAGTGCCAAATAGCCACCAAGCTTGTATTAATGCCCAAAATAGCAACAAACTTGTATTATATTCATTTTTTCCCAATGCATTTTAATAGTGGAGCCAAGTGAGGTTGTTCCACAATACATGATTGGAAATTTTCTGGTACATTCAGCCTATCAACCTCATCAGTCATTCGCTTTGGAGAACGAAGAACAACCGACCAATCAGGATTTTGAATGTCTGTTACATAAAAAACCTGACTTGCTTCAAATGCAAGAATTGCTGGCTCATCATACTCCCCATCAGTGCTCTTCAACTTTTTTAAATTCACCATCAACAAGTTAGAGTTTGGGCATAACTTACAACCATTAGTCTTATCTCCAACATTCACCCAATCACAATAAAACACAACATGGTGAAAGTCATAATAATCAACCTCTATTATCTCTTTGATAATCCCATACCAAGTAGTATCATCATCCTTAAGGTTTTGGTCTTTTGAACTTGCCCTGAATGTGGTGATTGCATCCATGCAAACGTCGCTATCTTGTGTTGCAACCTTGTCGTCGTAACTCTGGGGAGAAAAGATGTAGCCATTGACCCTGTACTTAATATATGCTTTGGCTTGCCGACTTGGTCCACTAATGTATCGCCAAAGCTCTCCATCCATAGATTCTTCTTCAATTAACTAGTAAAGCAATAAAGTAATCACAATTAACTAGCACCACATCAAGTAAATGAGACATATATTTAAATATTAAATACACACCTTTTTGTGCAACCAATCAATGAATTTGGATTGTATCACTACTTCGGCCTCTTTAGTGTTACCACGGGACGTAGTTTCCAAAGTCGAACGATAAAAACTGAAAATCATTTAAACTGAATAGAATATAAATAAAAAAGATTTTTTTTAACAATTCCAAAGACGAGTGATACCTGTAGTACTCTGCTAGTTTCGGTATTTCCAATCTAAAAATTATCCATCTTCGAATTTGTCTCCATTGTACCCCGGTTAACTTAATCATTTTACCCTCTATAATAGAGCGCTCATACACATCATCACCATTTTCAACTAGATAAGATGCATGAGTTGAACTATGATTACCATCACGTGGATTTGGCATGTACTCCATGGCATATCTAACAGACTCGGAAATAAGATACGCCTCGGCAATCGACCCTTCAACATAACGCTTGTTACTAGGAATGTTTTTACACTCCTTCATAGACCTTATCAAATAGAGCAATTGAACATGTTAGTTTTCATATAAATCAATAACATTACAACAAGATAATCATCTCACCTTTCAAATGGATACATCCAAATATATCTCGTAGGTCCACAAAGTAGAGCTTGGTCAGCAAGATGAACCATTAGGTGGATACTGATGTCAAAAAAGTGAGGAAGAAAATAATGCTCCAACACACATAATGCCTCAGCGATCATATCTTTTGCAGCTTGGACATGCTTACGATCTAGGATCTTTGAGCACAATATGTTGAAGTATAGACATACTTGCATAATGGCTCTTTTAAGGTCACGATTATTTGGAAATGCATATTGAAGCATGACTGGCAACAAATATTGTATAATGATGTGGTAGTCATGTGACTTCTTTATATGTAAACTGAGTGGTTGAAGACTAACAAGATTGCTCAAGTTAGATGCAAATCCTGATGGAAGCTTTAAGCCTTTTAAGACTAGGCAAAGTTGCTGCTTTTGAGCATTGTCCAATGCGTAACCCGAATCTCGTTGCCCTTTTTATCAAAAAGCAAATTTAGTAAATGTTCAACAATATTCTTCTCAGTGTGCATCAAATCAATACAATGTCGTACTTTATGAGATTACCAATATTCCAAAGAAAAAAGAATAGACTTTTTATACCACGCTGGTCTTTCTTCATTGACATCATAATTGCCATCATCATCATCATCATCATCATCATCACCACCACCAACACCCTCAAATGCCATTCGCTTCTTGCCCAAACCTTTCACTAATTTACCTGGTATATAGTTGATGCGGTCAAGCCTTTGCAGAAGGGCCAGTCCATTCAAACGTGGCGGAGGTTGTCTGTCCTCTCCAGTCTTATACCATCCACGTTTGATTGATCTGAATGGATGATCATCCTTCAAAAATCTTCTATACTTTGTGTACACGTTCTTCCCGCCAATCCTCTCAGACTCCGTCTCAGTAGCACAAATAGGACATACTTTGTAACCATGTGTTACACAACCTGATAAATTCCCAAATGCTAGAAAATCATGGATCCCCCATAACAACATTGCTCTCAAAGTAAAAGTATGTCGTCTGTCCATGTCAAATGCAGACACTCCTTCCCAAAGTTGTTTCATCTCATCTACAAGGGGTTGCAAGAAAACATCAATATCTTGACTTGGTGCTTTGGGCCCAGGAATTAATAAGCACATCATCTGGAACTGTGATTTTATGCATAATGAAGGCGACAAATTGTATGGAATAACATAAACAGGCCAACAACTGTAATTAACAGATAGAACACCATGTGGATTGAATCCATCGGTCGCTATACCAAGCCAAACGTTCCGTCCCTCATCAGCAAACTCCGGCCACCTGCATTTAAGTGTTCTCCATTCTGCTGAATCACAAGGATGTCGCATTAAGTCCCATGAAGGCTCTACTTCCTTGTGCCATTGCATTTTTTTAGCAATCCATGGTATTGTGTACAATCTCTTCAATCTTGGAATCAGAGGAAAGTGCCTCAAAACTTTTCTCGGTTCTTTTGATTCCTTCCTAACATTTTCGGGCTTCATTTTTTCTTTAACTTTAAATCGAGGCGTCTAGCATTGAGGGCACGAAGTTGCATCTGTATACTCCTTCCAATACAACATGCAATTATTTTCGCATGCATGGATGCACTTTGCCTTCATTCCTAAATCTCTCATCATTTGCTTCATTATGGGATACTTGTGAGGGAGTGTGTTCCCCTTAGGAAGCCATTCAGTCAAACACTTCAACAATTCTGTCACACTATTTCCCGACCAATTGTACTTTTTCTTTAAGTTATGCAACTCTACAATTACAGATAGAGTTGTGTGTCCATCTTCACAACTAGGATATAATTTTTCGCTTGCAATTCTCTTATATTCATAATACTTGTCGACATGGTCAAGACCATAAGCAAAAGAAGTTTCAGGCACTGTATCAGCTTGAGAATTATTCGCACCACCACCTTCACCAACAGGAGCCTCATTGTGTACACCATAAGCATCATCAACCAGGATCTCCAACGCATCTCCGTCATATCGATGCCCTGTATCTTCAATTAGAACTTGATTATTGGTATGATCCTCTTCAACAAATTGTTGTTTAGGACCTACTGTCATATCCATGCCCGGCTTTTCCCCATGAAGAAACCAAACATCATATGTCGGAAGCATACCATTAATGATCAAATGCCTTCTAACTTCTTCAAAAGAAGCTCTTTTTGCATTTTTGCATATTTTACAGGGGCAACTACATGTTGTAAGTCCGGGGAGTGAGTGCTTCATTGCAAATTCTATAAAAAATTGAACCCCCTCTTTGTACTCAGACTTATTTCTATGTGGAATTTGTATCCACCCTTTTGGAATCGATCTTGACATGATAGCAAAAAATTATATCCTCTCTCAAACAATCAACCTAACAAACGAAAAAGATGAATATTAGTAAGATTTTATATCATTTTGAAAACGGTTTAATCGTACAATAAGTTTATTTAGGACATATTCTTAAGATGAATATCTTACTTGTCCAACATTAATATAGATACTAAAATTATTTATTCTTGAGTAATTTCTACTTCAAGCATCAAAACAAGATCCAATAAGTTTATTTAGGATATATTCTTAAGATGCATGTTTACTTATTATATGTCAGTAACAGGTATGAGTACGCCTGGAGGATCAGGAGAGGTTACAATAGTTGGATAAGAATTTAAGTTACAGAAGGACTCTGAACTCCATTATATGAGATCCACAAAAGAAGATATGGATAGGGAGGATGTGCTTGCTTGCTTAACCAACAAAAAAAAACAAATTGCATAGCTAAACATGTTTTGTTGCTTAGTTGGTGCCACTAACATACTAAATTTGAACTTTTATCAATCCATCATCCATTTAAGAAGAAAACAACTAATAAAACTTCAACACGTTTTGAATTCTTCAGCATTTGCAGGTAGGAAAGTCACAAGGATTTGAGATAGTGCTGATTTATATAAAAATAAGCAATAATTTCCTTTTTCATCTTGATCTATTGACAGATATTAAAAAAAATCTTAAAATTTCTCTTAGAGAGTAATTCCATATCGACATCGCACCACTCACCAGCAGACAAAAGTATCCTCTGAAATGAAGGACCTGGAGTGAATCCCTCGTGAAAACAAGCAATTTCATAAAATCCAATGACATGTAGAGAACATATATCATCGACTGAAATTTATTCCGCAAAAAAATCACCAGCTCCTCAAGCACAACGTTATCCCCTTCAAGAACATACAAAATATCCCCCTTCAATTTGTCATTTTCACACATGAGACGACAAATCAAGTATTTCCTTGAGCATATCCTCCTCGGAGAACTTATGAATATTTTTATACATGATCTCTCTGCATCAAACCAACTACCTCAGCTTTCGTGAGGTGAATCAGAAACATGATTGCAGGAGAATTTGACATAATTAGCATGACAAAAACACCATTCCAACTCCTAGCTGAAACATATCCGGTAAGCACATACAAGCATTGGAACTTACAAAATTAAAAGTATATTTTGTTCCAGTCGTGGACCCAGAATTTTTTTTTGGTGGTGGTGGTTTAATTGTGTAAACTGGGCTTCCTTTTATAGGATACCTACATACTTCCTATCAACTACTGATGAGCATTAGAAAGTTTATTTTGTGGTGGTGGTTTACAAATTTATTTTCTCACCATAAGTTTCTTCTGGGCAACCCCAATCCCTTAAAATAACACAATGAAATAAAAGATTTTGCAAGCAAAAAAACTCAAGCTCCCCAAGAAGAAAACTTCATGGCAAAACACAATTAATAACACAACAAAATAGGCATGGGATATAGGTCCATTTGGAGAGATGAAACTAAGTTACAGCCTATAAGAAAAAATATGCACATTCAAAGCATAGGATCCAAAAAAAAGAAGAACAAATTAGAGAGAGAAGGATACCTAGGTAGGTCGCTCGTGGCAGGTGGTCTGCTCGAAATCAGAGAGGGAAAGAAGAAGACTCGAAACCCTAAAATCAAACTAAAATCAGAGAAGACCAAAATCAGAGAAGACTCGAAACCCTAACCAAATAGGCGCTGATTGTAGGGAAGTACCTGATTCTCCTGACCAAACCCCTAAAATTGGAGGGAAGTCCTGATTCTCCTGACCAAACCAAAATCAAACAATAATTATACAAAAAAAACCTTTGTCGAGAGAGAGGGAAAGAAGAAGCGGCGAGAGAGGGAAGTACCTTTGTCGAGAGAGAGGGAAGTCTTCTCCAGTTTTGGTCGAGAGAGAGGGAGTCTTTTCTGATTCTCCTGTCGAGAGGGAGTTTCTCGGATTCTCCTGTCAATCGAGAGAGAGAGAGGGAGTCTTCTCTGAGAAGAACCGAAGGATTAATTTTATCACACTTTCGTTAAAAAAGAGGGAGGGAAAGTGAAAACACTAAAAATTTCAGAGGGAAATGAAAGAGGATTAGGTTTTATCACACTTTCTCCAAAGCATGTGATGTAGATTTTCTGGAAAAAAAATAATTGTCCTCACGGTTATTAGTGTGACTATAATAAAAATAATAATAAAATATAAAATGTGATTTTTAGTAACATTTTTTTAGCTATTGTCACGGTTATAACTATTACTATTTTGTCACGGTAATAACCGTTACAAAGCGTAAAAAATATGTGTTACTAATTGTCTGTTTTGGTGTAGTGACGGCTAATAAAATATTCTCTTCTAAGGTACTAGGAAGTCAAGTATATCTAGTCATGTCCAAGTCAAGTACGGATCAAACAGGTCAGAAGAAATAGGACACAGGCATAGTAATACTAGCACTAGACACGAACAAGATAGGAAAAATAGAACAAGTAATATAGAAAGAAAAATTAACAATCTACGTGCACATAAAATTAGAAAATAATTATGACATGGAGCAGGATAAGTATGGAATCAAGCAAGATAGAAAAGAATAACAATACATAAATGCATGTAAATACTGTAAGTTTGGAAAGGGGTACTTGCCTGGTGGTAGCAAAAAGTCCCGCAACAACTCGTCAAATCAAAGAGTCTCGAAACCTAAACGCCCGCAAACAACTCCGGATGCTGAACAGATATTGCCAACATTCCTAGAATAAGCAAAATAGGTAGAATAGGCTACCCATAAGTTCAATTTTGGATATAGAAGCAAAACGGTAATTTTGGATCAAAACGGCGTCCATCGTTGGACCCACTTTGCACCGAAAAGCGTGCTAGAGTCTACGGTCTCTAAATTAACAAATTATATGTATACGGGTCCAGTTTGATGATACGAACCCAACTGTATGTCTAAAGTTGGATTTCGATGGACTGTGCACAAATTTGTCAGTTGGATCGGGTCGTAGGCCTGCCAAAATAGCGTTCTGATCGACCTTCTTAGAATCGGACCAAACTTGGCATACAGGACCAAAAAATGATACGGTCCTATTGGCGCAAGTTTCTTCTCGAGATGACAAACGTGTACAAAGTTGTGAGCTAGTTCACAAAAGGGCCGATATAGGGTATCTCAATGGATACGCCTCGATTTTGTCGTGCACAGAGCGAAATCGAGTTATGTCGAATCTCACACGTCCGCGAAGTCGATACGCACCTTCAGATGCTTTCGGTTCGTGAGCAAATTGTCCGATTTGTCGGGACGCACGTCGTATCGAGAAAATTCCAAGTTTTGAAAATATTTTTTTACGGTTTTTTCTTGATTTTCAAATTAAATTATGTTATTGTCTAAATAACTATAAATAAAACTAATAATGGGATTTCCATCTCGATTTTGTTGTCCACAAGGATGTTCAAATGGTTTTCTAATGTTCGCGATATCCTGATCGCAAATCGACCGCCAACTTGGGGTTTCAGGACAGTTTCGAAATCCAGAAAATCGAGTTTTTTTTCGATTTTAGAACTCGATTTTTGTCTCACATAAAGAAAAATAAATTAACTAATTGCAGGAAGATGAAGGCGTATAGGTTGTGTTCATACCAGAGAAGAACGGATCGTACAATAATCGAGCGTAAATTGCGTAAACCCGCTGCGAAGTCGAGCTGCTGTTGCTGCTGCCTCTGCTTGCACGGTTCCTGTACGATTTTGGCAGATTTGGCCGACCTCTGGCGCCTTGTACGGCGGCACAGGATGTCGTGCGATGGCACGGGGCGTCGGTGGTCATGAGGGTGGTGCTTGGATGTGAGTAGGGTTAGGGTTTTACTTTTCTTCTTCCTTTCCCTCTCTCGGTTTCTATAACTAAGGCATATGGGGAATCAGGTGTATGCAGGTTTCCTACTGTTCCTGCAAGGGAATAGTAGCAGCTGTATCTTTTTTTCTTTATTCTTCTTTTCTTTGTTTTCCTTGTTTCTCTTTTGTTTTCTTTCTTAAAAATAAATAATCTGAAAATACTAAGAAAATAATCTAAAAATTCATACAAAAAATCTGAAAAAAACATTTGAACATAGTTAAAATATATTATTTGTCTACTGTTTTAAAGTATGAGATATACACTAACATGGACATCCATGTATATATTTAATGTATATATCCTAGTTCAAAATTCTAAATAAAACTAAAGTATTTTAAATATTCTAAAAATCCTAAAAATATCCAACCAAATTATTTGTAACCTACTTTCCTATTATATGCAAAAAATATTCTTATTTATATATTTATATACTAGGTGTACATACAAGTATATGTATAGTCTAAAAAGCCAAAAAGATATTTTAAAAAAACTATTATCATTTATCCAATATAAATTTTATAGCAAAATCATATATTCTAAAGTATTAAAATATTTAATATCAATATCACTTAATACTTTATATACAATAAATATCTAGAAGAATATTCACTGCAAGAAAAACTATTATTTACGGCGCGCAGAACGCGCCGTAAATGATCTTTCACGACATACATTTTGGTGCCGTAAAAGATCTTTTACGACATACATTTTGGTGCCGTAAAAGACCATGCCGTAAATGATCCTATCATTTACGGCACGTTGATGGTCGCCGTAGATGTTAATATACACGTCGTAAATGTAAACAAATTTACACCGTAATTGTTTTTTCACAAAATTTCGACAACCATTTACGACATATTTAGTGTGCCGTAATTGCTCTTTCACGACATACATTTGTGCGCCGTAATAGATATTCTCACATAGTCAAATACAGCATATATATGCACGCCGTAATATCTATTGCTGCTGGATCAAATACGGCGTACATTGATGTCGTTAAAGATATTTTTGACAAATTATGTTTACCATTTATGACATATGTAGCGTGTCGTAAATAATTTTTGATAAAAAAATTCATCAAATTATTATTATTATTATTATTATTATTATTATTATTATTATTATTATTATTATTATTATTATTTATACCAAATTCTATTTATTTAAATAAGGATATCAATGGCAAAAAAAGTATATAACATAACAAAAATAAGTTAAAGAAATAGTTGTGATATATAATCACAATCATACTACAAAAGTAAAAAGTAATTCAAATAGACCTAGACACATGAGATCATAAAAAATAATCACATTCAATAGCCAAAATACATTAATAGCAAACAAAAGACCATGCCAAAGTATATCATGCCATATTGTTGCATGAACTACAAAACTATTATAGTACTTAATTAAGAACAATACAATATTTCAATACAAATTGAACTTGTTTTATACTTTGCCCTACTTGGGGGGAAAAATGTAAATTGTCTTCTATGGTAAATTTCAGCTCAAATAGTTACAGAGGAGAAGCTTCAAACACAATACCCCAATTTTTCATTGATTGATAACCTGCACAAACATAAAATGTATTTTAGTTCATTATATCCAATTTGATGTATATATAAACACAATAATGAGAAAATATACATAAACTATAGCATGCTATTCCTGCAATGATATAACCTAAATACTTGTGGACATTTGGAGAAGAACCACGTAAGTTCCCAAGCTTCAATATCTCTTTTTGAATTTTCACTTGGGAGCACGTTGTGCACAAATAAGTAAACAGATACTGGACACTATTGGAGCATATGTTCCTAAGCTGACTCAAGAGATTACATAGATTCAAATTAGTGCACAAGAAAAGAAAGAAAAAGACTGGACACTATTGGATCAACTAATGAGAACTTAAGAAATTTGGGTGCATATAGTTGGGCTCCATCTTCCTCTTTCTTTGATAGTATAGTCTTATGTTCCAAGCTAAGCTATATACATTAAAGTGGCCATTGTTTGAATTATGTATCCAAAATGAAATACCTAAACAAGGGTTACGTGCATATAGCTCAAAGTAAACAGTTCCTAATAGACCAAGTGTCTCATTGAACAAATTCCTTCCAAAAGAAGGTTTAATGGGTATTGAAGTATTGTTTCATAGAAGACTTGGAAGAGGACTTGGAAGCAAACACCATGTACATAAAAAACTGCTGATGATGTTTGCTTGTATGTTTACCATTTGAGCTGGCAAGTCTTCTCATTGAACAAATACCTAGACAAGGGTTACTTTGGTCCTATAAGATAATTGCTTGCAGTTGGTTATATTGATTAGTACAATAACTTCTTGTCAATAATAAAAATCAGAGAACTCTTAACATATCCAAATGGCCATCAGTCAAGGAGAAGCCTCTCAATTAAGGCCATCTGTCAACCTTGCCAGGAAATTAAGGACTAGAGAGGGCTTGCCATAAACGTTGATGCCAGTTAGTCGGTCGAAAACATACTTTTATTAGTTACGCAGTTTAAAGTCATGAATAAATCAAGGAGAAGCCTCCAAATTCTCCTAGATAAAGAAATATTCTAGAAGAAGTGGAAGATGATAAAGTTATGCAAGCCAAGTTCTATACAAGCTAATAATGGCCGACCTGTGTACAAATGTACTATCGTCGAGGACCTCTAGTGATTGATTGCATCCCCTATGAATATAACAATCCCCTTGCTTCATCCAAGCAATCACCTGCTACTGAAATAAGAGCAAATGGCCCTTGGCTCACAACTTACCAATTTGCTCCAAGTACCATAGTCTGTACATATGATAAAAAGAATTTACAGTTGTTCAGGTACTGGATCAGATAAGTAGATACAGGCAAACAAACGACATTACATGCATTCTTCAAACTAAAGGAAGTAAGAATCCACAACAACAAAAACAACAAAGTCATGATCCAATTTTGTGGGGCCATCAAAAGTAAGAAAACCATTACTCCCCACAAGGCCACAAGGGAGTCCTTATTTATACTAACCAAGGTGTATGGGTATAATGATCCAAATACCCTGAAATCCTAAAAATTAATGCAACACAGAACTTAATACCTTGCGTACCGAACTGGAATTCGGTTGTCAAAGATCAGGAATCCGATTAATTGTATGTGAACCATTGATAATATTGAAGTGGACAAATCAAGTTAGCACAACAGGATTTCTAGCTGAACCAGAATACCACTATAGAAACTAGAAGCCCTGTCCTACAACTCTACTATTTCTCAAGACCTAAATCAGATTAGTCATTGCACTTTCTGATGCTAGTGGGTACTCGATTTGATTTGATTTGATACAAGTGTTGGCTTGTCACACATTATCTCCAACAAAAAAACTTACCAAGCACTTCAAAAAATATATATATACCAAGCACTTCCAATATTTGACTTGAGGAAAGGAGAAAGAGAACAACCCATTAATCAAATCTCAACTCTGAAGGACCAAACATTCAACTGAGAATAATCGAGTAAAAAAGTTACCAAGCTCTTCCAAAATTTCCAAAGAGTAAGTAGTTCCTACATAAAAAACAAACACAAGCAAAAGCCATAATTATATTTGACTGACGCAGATGATACAACAAAATTATCAATCATTATTCGAGAACTTTTTTTTTACTATCCTTAACAGATTTCATCTCCACAAAATTCAAAGCACACAACCCCATTTACAAAATCCAAAAAAATAAAGATAGAAATCAAAGCTCATAATCCAAATACAGAATATAGAGGGAAAGAAAATGGCACCCAGTAGGTCGCTGGTGCCAGGCGGCCTGCTCGACATCCAAAGAATCAACAAAACCCTAAAATCAGAGAAGGGAAGAAGACTCAAAACCCTAATCAAACTGATATCTTAAGATTGTGAAGGCTCAGAACCCTAATCAAACTAAAATCAAAGAAGGAAATACCGGATGGTTCACTCTCCAGAAGTCGGAGGCGGTGCGGGCTCACTCTCCAGACGTCGGGAACGAAATCGAAAAAGAGGTAGAGGAAAAAACAAAAATGGCAAAAATGAGGGGGAGGGGAAAAAAGAAAATGACAAAAATGACGGGGAGGGGATTAGGGTTTTTCCCCTGTGAGAGAGCGAGAAATAGAGGTAAATAATTGTTTAAAAACAAACTTATCGCTATATTAAAAATAATAAATATCTAATCCTTTTTTTTACTTTTAAAATATGGATTAATAAATTTTAATTTAGTTTTAATTTAATTTTAATGTTAACATTAATATTAAAATTTAACATAAATATATAGATTCAATAAGTTATTCTTAATCTTAACATCGTGCCAAAATGGAAAAAAATGGATGTCGTAAATAAGTTATTCTTAATCTTAATATCGTGCCAAAATGAGTCATTCTTAATTCTTAATTTTAACCTCAGTATCGTGCTAAAATGGATGGCAGAAATTAGTTATCAATTACGGTGCGCACAACGCATGCCGTAAATAAAACAACATTTATGGCATGCGAATTAAGGAACGCTGTAATTGAGTTCTCATTCACGGTGCAAGAGAATGCATGCCGTAAATAAGTTAACATTCATGGCATGCAAAAATGAATGCTGTAATTAAGTTAACATTCACGGCGCAGGAAAATGCGTGTCGTAAATGCTTTTGCAATTACGGCGTGCGAGTAAAACATGTCGTAAAAAATACAAAAATTGACTCTTTTATGGCGTGCAGATTTGAACGCTGTAAAAGAGTATTATTTACGGCACGCAGGCAATACGTGCCGTAAATTGTGCGCCGTAAATGATCATTTTTCTTGTAGTGATTTATAGCCCCTTACAATAAAATACGAAATATAAATATATACCTAGATGGACGTCTCTGGACGCAATACTTTTTCTACATGGGATTGGTTTTGGGTCGAGTCAGGGTCGGGCTAGTTAGCACAACCGGGTCTCTTATAAAGTCAAATCTAATAGTTAAATAATTTAAATTGTCTATAGGGGTTAGCCACAATTTGACTGGTTTTTCTAGTAGGGACACTGTTATGGCCAGACCTTCCCTACCCTAGCTATTATACTAGTCAAAGCACACGACTACATTATCCGTGCCAAAATTCCTAGTCGATTTGAGTCTCAAACTTTAACCATGACTAAAGCCATATATGTATAAAATATTAGGCTATTATAAATATAATCACACACACACACACACACATACATACATACATATATATATATATTAATATATATATATATATATATATATATATATATATATATATATATATATATATATATATATATATATATATATATTAATCAAACCCCTCTCTTTATTAATCAAGGCTCAAAATGCCGAAGCCTGAAACGTATACAAGTCAAAAGCTATACAAGTATACCACCAAAATGAACTAAGAGGGGGAGACTACAGGATCGCCCATGATTAGGGTTGGATAAAGGACCAGAATGTTGTCGGACTGTGGGAGCACAGAGTGCTCCGTTTGCGGCAATGGCGGAAGACTTCTCGGATGAGCTGGTCGACTGAGTGTTGGTGACCTTCGTATCTAGCCTTGTTGCGATTCTTCCAAATCGCCCACGTGGCGGCCGCTGCGACGATCTGGTGGCCGTGGGAGGCTCTACCCCATGAGACTGCTGGATCGTAGAAGCGACCGCCCCCCGGCTCCATACTGTAGTGCTGGCTGAGGATCCTCCAGACCCTGCCTGGCAGGCTCCCTTAGTAGAAGATGTGGTCGATAGTCTCTATCTGACGATCTGAACAACAATTGCAGGCAGATGCCAAGCTAATCCCAATGGTGTTGAGGATATAGTCAGTCGACAGTTTTTTTCTAATAACTGTCCATATGAGAAAGGACCATTTTTTGGGGATGTTGGAGTGCCAATAGTAATTGGCGGGCTGATGTGGCTTCCCTGACCCGCGGATGGCGAGTCTCGCCGACCTTACCGAGAATGCCCCGGAAGCCTCGAGCGTCCACCTCAGCGCATCGGCCTCGCGGCCAATTTTTAATTCGCTTGCTTGAATGCTCTCCACCATTTCATTGTCGACCCATTCATGAATCTTTTCCCAGTTCCAGGCTTCAATAAGGTGATTCCACAAGTCTCTGATCCTACTGTCCGTCGGGATCTCCGTGAGCCGCGAGATCAAGCTATCCCCAATCCATCTCTCCTGGAATGGATCCGACTCGCCGTCCCCCAATTGGAGTCTCGTCGCTGACTCGATGAGGTCACGCCCACTAAGGATACGCCGCCAAGCCGCTGAGGATCTGCTGTTGGATATGGCCTCTGAAGGATGGATATGCTTGAAGTACCTGTTCTTCATAAACCTGGTCCATAAATTCTTGTTCGTGTGGAGTTTCCACCACAGTTTCATCGAAAAAGCTTTAACAATGTGAGTGAGTTTGGTGAATCCCAGACCCCCCTCCTCAGTGGGATGAGCCACGGAGTTCCAGCTAGCCCAGTGATGTTTGTCTTGGCCATTGCAATTCTTCCAGAAAAAATTACAAAAGATCTGCTCGATCTAAGAAAGAACCTTCAAAGGCGGGGAGCACGATGCCAGGGTATGGATGGGATAGAGGTGAGCACGTGATTGATTAGGATAATCTTGCCAGCTGGGGATAAAGTCACATTATGCTACCCAGCAAGTTTATTCCTGATCCGTGTGATCAGTTTCTCAAATATGCTAACATTAGATTTTTCGTACAGGAGAGGGCACCCGAGATAGTTGAACAGAGGATAATCAACAGAGAAGCCAGTTAAGTTGGTGAGCCTCATTGCATGCTTTTTTTTGATGTTTTGGTGGGCATAGATGACGCTCTTGGAAGGGTTGATCTTCTGACCAGAGCAGGTAGAGTACCTCTGCAGGGTGTTGTGGACCACTGCCACCGCTCCTTCGTCCCCGGATGAGAAGATGAGTAAATCGTCAGTAAAAGCCAGGTGAGTGATGATTGGACATCTACTAGATGTGTGATAGTGCTAAAAGTTTGGAGTACTAGCCATGTTGTTGAGGTTCCTACTCAGGGCGTCAGCCGCTATGATGAAGACAGTAGATGATAGAGGGTCTCCTTGTCTAAACCCTTGACTGGATTTGAAAAATCCCCCGGCTTGACCATTGATGACTGTGGAGAACCATGAGTTGCTGATGGATCTCCACACTAAGTTGGTCCAATTTTCGGAGAAGCCAAATGCCCTGAAGTCCCAGATCATAAATTGCCAATCTAGTCTGTCATAAGCTTTCTCCATGTCGATTTTGACGGCGATGTTGCCCCCTCTCATAGGAAATTTCATGCAGGTTATTAACTCTTGGGCTAGCATAATATTGTCATGGATGTTTCTCCCTCGAACAAACCCGCTCTGCTCCTCAGAGATGATCTTGGGAAGGATCCCTGCCATTCTGGTTGTAATAATTTTGGATATGATCTTGTTGGTGAAAGTGCACAGGTTGATGGGTCGAAAGTCATGAAAGGACTCCGAGTTTTCTTTTTTTGGGATAAGGATAAGCTTGGCACTAGAGATGGCTTTGGAGTATGTGGCTCCTTCGAAGAATGCAGTAGCCGCTTCGGTGATGTTCTGCTTGATAATGTCCCTGTACTTGCAAAAGAAGACTCCTGAAAAGTTGTCCGGTCCAGGTGCACTATGCTTGTTCAGAGCCCACACCGCATCTTTCACTTCCAAGATAGTGGGGGTGCGCTCTAGCTGGGCATTGTCGGCGTCATTAATGAGAGAGGAGATTTGGTCTAGGAAGGCGTTATCTTTGTGAACCGTTTCTTTGGAGAATAATTTGGAATAGAAGTCCGTAGCAGCTGCGTGGATGCCCTTTTGGTCAGTAATGATGTTTTCGCTATCGTCAATGGTGTGATGAATCGATAGCTTTTGTCTTCGCCCGTTGACGCATGCATGGAAGTATTTCGAGTTTTTATCCCCGTCGCTATCCCATTTCAATCTTATTTTTTGCTTCCAGAAGTCGGTCTCCACTTTAAGCCTAAATTTAAGCATAGCCTTGGTGAGGTTGAGGGCAGTCCTAGCCGTCGGGGACCGATCTGATGCAAACCTGGCTTCGGCATGGGTGACGTCGTCCTCGGCGACCCGAACGGCTTGAAAAATGTCCCTGTAAGCTAGTTTGCTCCAATTGGACAGGGCTTTCCTCGTCGCCTTGAGCCTGTTGCTCATTCGGGAAAGGAGGTTGGGTGAATCCTCGCTATTCCACGCTTCCATGGCGATGTCCAAAAATTAGGGGTGCTCGGTCCAGAAGTCGAGGAATTGGAAGTTCTTTTTGGATGGATTAGTATTGTTTTTAATTTCCACTAGCAGCGGAGCGTGGTCGAATTCAGAGGAGTTGAGATGGGACAGGTTGGTGATGATCCCCATTCCGTGCCAGAGGTCGTTTGTGAGGGCTCTGTCTAGACGGGAATACTGATGACGGTCGCCTTCTTGCATGTTGCACCAGGTGAAGGCATTGTCGGTGAACTGGAGCGAGGCTAGATTGGCATTGAAGATGAAATTGTTAAAGCCTTGCATGGCCGGGATAGGAGGGGGGCGACCCCCGATTTTCTCTTCTCTGCAGGTGAGCGCATTAAAGTCTCCAATGCAAAGCCAAGGGGAGTTGATGTGGTTTAGGTGGAAGTCAAGAAGATTGTTCCAGAGGTGTTTCCGCTCTATGATATCACAGCTGCCATGGACCGCCGAGATGATAGCGTGCTCAGGGAGCATGGAATGTTCTAACCAGCAGGAGAGGGCCTGCCATATGTCTTGGATACTCCCGATTTTGACATCTTTCGTGCAAAGGATCCAAATGTCGTGTCTGGCAGTAATGGCCGTGGGGGGAATTTTGGGTTCTAGAATAATGAGGATATCGATCTTATGGATTTTCCTAAGGCTGATGATTCTCCTTAGTGTAGGTTTGTTCCCCAGCCCACGGACATTCCATGATAGGATATTAATCATTAAAGAAGTTGTGGGGGGGTTTGTTTGTTCCGCTTGGCGACGGATCTGGTTAGAATGGTTATGGTATCTGCTGGTCCTTTCCTGATATTGACCCCATTTTCATTCTTAGTAGTGGTGGGATGGTCACGAGTTGATTCCTCGTGTTGGTCCGGAGGAGGGTCGATCGATTTCCCATCGGAGTCTAGTATGGGGTCCTCTGGAGGAATAACTAAGGAGTCACTGGTGCTCCCAATCAGAAGTATAGATTGCTGGAGGGGAAAGCCTGTAGCTTGAACCTGTTGACCTCTCTAAACTAGGTCTGGACCTAGAATTGCATGGGCTGCTTCAATAGGGTCTTCGATGGTATGTTGTTGATCAGCATCGATAGTGACAGTGGTCTCCACTATGTCCTCCGAGTGGGGGATCGTGGAGATGGTGCGCTCGACTTGGGGGGCACTGATGTCGTAGGGGAAGCCATCTCCCCCGAATCTAGAGCGTCAAATTGGTTGGAGAGAGTGATAGCTTGTGTGTTGAAGGAGATCAACGCTTTGCTAGGGATCTCGCTCTTGTCTGACATACCGTCACTGGAGCTGAATCGTATGTGTGAGCTAGAAAGAGGTAGAATGGGTGCCTTTGGTGTCCTCTCCTATGTTGGCGCTTTGTCGTTCCGGACTAGTTTCTTCTTGAGTTTCGGGTGGAGACGATGGCAATGTTTTGGGGTGTGACCTCTTAAAAGGCAGTGGTTGCAGAATAAAATGTGGTTGTCGTAGAAGATTTGTTAGGTGTGGGTCCGGTTGCCCAGCTCAATAGTAATAAAATACGGTGGTTCAGATGAAAGGTCGAGTTCCACACAGATTTTGGCATAGTGAGCCTTGGTGAGGTTGCTTGTCTTAGGTGTCGTTGCCACGTACGTGCCGAAGGAGTTAGCAATACGCCTAAGAGTCGCCGGGACAAAGCAAATGAGGGGTAGATTGGGCAGGGTAACCCAAGCGGTGACCTTCGGTGAATCTACTTTGGTGCTGAAGCTAGTCGACCACTTAATGATCTTCATCTGGTGGGAGTCAATCCTGCACGTGCCTTTGGACCATACGATCTTGTTGTGGAGGTTGGAGGATAAGTGGAGAAGAATATGCCTAGGATCAAGGAGGGCTACTCGATATTGCATCGATAGCCTCCAGCTGGATATCTTCTTCTTCACCCTGGAGAGCTTGGGGCAACCAGAGGAAAATTTGAGGATAAAAGAGTGGGGGAATGATGATGATAGAGAGGTAAATTCCAAATCGGAGAAAGGAACTATAGGCATAGGAGAGTCTCGGGAGTACTCGATGTCCGGAAGACGAACATCAGAGAAAAAGACGACTCTGCTCTGTCACTAGGTCGGGGTACAGCTTGGCGGCGTAGGATATCGGAGCTGATCCAAACGGGGAAGGGGTGATCTGGGGTGGGCTGAGCAGGATGCAAGGGGATAAAGAGACGGGGTCCGCTGGGAGGCCCCTACCAGGGGACGGAGGGAAGGCGGACCGGAGAGGGTGGAGAGATGGCCGTACTGCACGCAAGGGGAGACGCCGCTGGCGACCCTAACGACGACGGGGGACAAGTACCCGGAACTGAAGCGCCAGAGTCTTCCGGGTCGGAGTCGGCCAAAGCGCGTTGGACCAATGGGGGAGGGGAGTACTAGCCGCTGGAGTTGGAGACACTGAGGGTGCCGGGCCTGAAGACTCGATGGGGGGGCAAGGGGGGAGGGGAAGCAGCGGGGATGGCGGAAGGGGGAATGATCAGGGTTACGAGCTGTTGGGGAAGCGATGAACCCAACAAGAAAGATGTAGCGATGGGTGTCGGGGGCTCTACGGGAGAGGGAGATGCGAGAGATGTAGAGAAGGAGGGTGGATAATACCCGGGGTTATAATGGGGGGGAATAGTATAGATGGAGGGAGGGAAAGGAATACACGGGCTGGGTTGGGGACCAATACGCGAACGTGCCTGCAAGGGGACCTGCGTAAGACCCGTCAGCATGTCGCGCATAAAAAGTCGGGCTTAGCCCTCCGCTAGGTCCAGCATAAACTTAAGGGTGGGCCCCACCGACTAAAGCGGAGGGAAGGAGAGCTGCACGCGTAGAAGGAGATTGAAAAGGGGGCCCCTCTCGCGTGAGGACAAGCTACTGACTAGCACGAGAGGCCAGGAGTAGGGGGTCCCACAACCTGCACCCCAAGGGGGCACCCTACCCGAGGAGACGTCAGTCCCGTTTAAAAATTAAAGAAGGAGAGTGGGCGCCAACCGTGAATCGGACGCCAGAGAGTGATCGGCCTAAGGAGGGGCGGCCATGCTCCCGACGGGAGTGTCGCTCGAGAGATGGGGATGCAATGCTGGGAGGAAAACAGGGGGTCACACCAGAGCGAGAGAGAAGGAGGGGGGTGACGACTGGTGGGGTGGCGGGAGAGCGGAGCCGGAGGCAACGGAGCTACTGAACTGGGGCAGGTGGGGGAGGGAATGGTGGGGAGACGAAGGAAGAGGAAAACCAAAGGGGGCGAGAGAGGAAGGTGTCATGCCCCGCTCCCGTAGGAGCGATCGTCCTCGCTACGGCGTGATGCCGCACGGACCTAGGTTGCGCCCGTGCAAGAATAAGTCCAGAAACGGCCGATTTGAGCTAGGCCACATAGTCGCACAGAGTATCCTCATTTGCAGCAGAAAGTAAATGAACACAAGTAGAAGCGAATTCAATCTCTTTATTGATTTCCAAGAAGTTTACAAGCGGCGCTAGGCCGATATTACAAATCGCTCAAGCTCTCTCTCTCTGAAACATAAAAAAGGCGTGCCAAGTGGCTTACAAGATGGAATGATTCATGGCGATGTTCCGATACATTATGTCCTGTATAGGGTGCTTCAGCTTCTTGCAATGTTCCAAGGTCCCAGAGTTGGCTCCGCGCCTTAACACGTTCGATGGAAGCTCCGCACCCGCCGGCGTCTCCTGCATCCTGCAAGCAGACTGTGGGGTTATCAGTATATTGTTATGCACTGGTGGGGAGGCTAGCTCGCCCACAATGCTATCATTACCAAACACGTTCTATTTACTTTTGTGCACCGTCTATCATTCATTGTCTTTCTAATCTTGCCTTAGGATCATTTACATGGCATATTTCATAGCCTATCTCGTGTTGCCAAATACAAGTGTCGCATGAAATTACATGCATGACTTACCCATACTTACCGTCCGGCCTTCCCTGTCCAAAGTAAACCAAGTTAGTCAATAATTCATATGTAATAACTCATCGTGATTTATGTAAGCATTCAATGTCAAGTCGTGTCCCTGCCTCAGGCCTAGCGCATCGTAGGCGTGTTTTCTAACTCTTTTGCATGAAGTACTCTTTATCACTTGGTGTATTACGTTTTCAAGCCTGTTCAGAGGGCGCTTTATTTAGTTAACTTAGACTACTTTGATTTTAATGCAAGGACTTGCACGTGAATTGCCACCAGCAAAGCCCACTTAATCTATATGTACCGGTCGCTGGCACCACAAGCCATTTTGGACCCTTTTTCCCTTGGTATTTCGCAACTATTCAGAGCGTGCGGCTGGTACACGTTGATAGTGTCTTGAAATACCCTGCACTTACGTCCTCCGGATGGCCAAGCCCCACCCAAGCAACCCGAAAGCCCCCTTTGATTTTCGCCTAGGCCGGCCACGATCCTCCCTTTGATCATGCCGCGGAAATCTCTTATATCTTCCACCTCCCATATACGAGGGGATTATCTACGACCATTTCGTATTATTTGTCCTTTTTAACTTAACGACTGTCTCCGAGTCGTAGGCTAACCCTTAGCCATAATGCGTTATCGACCAGGTTGGCGTCCGTGGAGCGCGGGTAGCGAGCCCCGTTGTACGTACCCGTCATACCTGTCGCTAACCATTCCTTTCTTCTTTATCTTTTATTCATTCTTTCTTTTCACTTATCCGTTTGTTCGTTGATTCATTCACGTATTCATTCTTTCATTCGTTGGTTCATTCATTCACTTGTCCATTCATTCTTTCATTCACACGTTATGCAAATCCCCGTGTGGGAGTCGCCTTGGCGATCCATCGGTCCCATAATCTTTCAATGTTGCTATACTCTACTCGGAACGACTATGTTGATAGTCTTTCGGTTTCATTGTTGTAATCCATTCATTGTTTCATTGTTGAACGCATAAGGGACTTGCACGTAAGCTTGTGCCTTAGCACGAGCGTGGGGCGCGGTACGAGAGTTCTCACATTTTCCATGTTCTTTTCCATATTTTATACAAGCATACAAGATGGGATTATTCCCTTAGCTAGGTGCGTTGAGTCAATTATTAGTATGCGCGGTGTTATCGCCTAACGATTCTAGCATTAGTGTCCGTATTGTTATGTGTCTAGGCTAAGCAAAGACGGGTTCATCGGAGCCACCCACCTTAGCGATGTTCGTATCGGCCGAGCGATACTCCGAGCGCGCCTTTGAAAGTCTAAGTCTGGATTCCTCTAGACGGGCCAATGTAAGCCTTGCATCGATTCTTCATTAGGTCGATGCCAACTCTTCGGGTCAACGGCTCGTTCGAGTCGTTGCACTTGCCGTTTGAATCGACGTTTCGCTAGGGCGGAGCGGGTCATTACATAATACACCACTCAAAACAAGTCTCGTCCTCGAGACTTCCTGAGTGCAGGTCATCCTACCATCTTATTAACTCGTGTCGTCGTATTTCTTAGACAATTCCATCGAACGGCTCTATCGTTCGATGGCATCGAATTATGCTCAGTTATCCTTCTAAGTTTTATGTTGCATGTGTTTGGTGAATTTTACGGAATGACTATCCATTCATTTTAGACTTGATGGTACTTATTCAATTGTCGTTCATGCGCATCTCAACATGCACTTGCAGTTGCATTCGAGTTCATCATATCGCTGCGTAGGGACTGTGCACATATTCAAGGCGTCCTCCGAATATGTACATCTCAACCAGGCTAAGCGATTAACGAAGTCGAACAAGCTACTCGTGATAGTTTTGATTTGCCGATCGTTTCACTAACTTCGGTTTAAAACTGAACTTGCGCGCATCTCACTATCGTTTATCTTGATCTTCGAGATGATCCGATTTGTTTCTCAAGCGTTCTTGTCTACGAAATCGATACGATTTCTTCTTAGCGGAGTCGACCAAGTCTTAAGCACCTTTCGTCCGATTCAAGACCAAGTATTGCACTATCACGAGTACGTCTTCCTATCAATGATTCAATTCGTTATCCCAACTTACCTGTGTATCATCCATTCCTATCATTTATTTTGTTTGGGGCCAATCTCGTCGTCGTTCGCGCACATTCCCTGTTCTCCGTCCTACTCTAAGTCTTGCTGCCCAAGTCTATCGTCCGTCCAGACGATACTGTAAGGTCAATCGCACAAGTTCAATCACTCGGCATAGGGTTGTCTGCCTATCCGCTAGGTCATCTCACAGGGTCATAGTTACGAGTCAAGTCCGTGGCTTATCGTGCGAGGCCGCTGCACGAAGCTCGCTCCAAATCCTATGGTCAAACTATTTGTTCGTTTGTACGGGAGTTTCTACCCAAGTTTGTTTCGCTCAAACTTCTAAACATCAAGCAGCGTTCACCCTATTCGCATCAACACATTCTCCGCTCCAAGTTCGAGCTCGTTAGGAATGTCATCCTACGATAGGTTGTCCTCAATCAAATCCTTGACATGTCAATATCGTGGGTCCGCACTAGCAATTTTCGTAGTCTATGCCTTCAGGTATGTTTGACACAATTCACCTATCCAATTCACGTAGTCGATCACAAGGTCGCCTAGCCTTGCAATATGTTGTGTACCGATCTCACGCAAGTCTGATTATCCACGGTGGACATGAATCACCATGTCAATATTCCCGCGGAATAATCGTCCTCATCGGGACGTAACTCTTGCGTTGAATCTAGACTTGCTCGTTTTCGATACGCACATTTGGTCTACTCAATCCTCAAGTTTTCTTATTCTTCAATCACAAGTCCTAACAATCCTCCAATTTATCTTCGATTCAAACCACAAGTCGAAGCAATCAAAATTACCATGTTAAGGTATTTCGAGTTCGATCATTCCCGCTGGACATGAATCACCATGCGAACGCTCACACAGAATGATCGTCCCAAATCCGACGTGACGCATGTGCGAGGCTTGAGTTGCGCTCGCACAAGACAAGATCGTTGTTGTTGTGGTTATCACCGAACAATCAAGTCACTTCCCTTCCTCATTCCAAGCATTCATTTCTATCCAAATTCTCCAACATGGTATCCTTCAAAATAATAACTTCTAATACGATCATCATTCATCGAATCAGAGTACCCCCGAGTTATCGTATATCGATCTTTGATACGCCTCAATACCATCGATGATGTACATAACCTGACAATCTTCCTTTTGCAACGAATTTCTGAATCGTGCAACTTAATTCCTAAATTCACATTGTCTCGTGCTAACTCTTCATTGAGCAACATCCGTTCCAAATCTTCGGTCATTATCGTATTCCCAAACGAACGTTTTCCATGCACGCTATCTTCCGATCGTGCTATCTTCGATCTCGTCTATGGGTATTTCACCTCAACTCAAGTTTCTATCCCTTCGACTAAATTTTAAATCGCATGCATGATCTTCCATGTTTTCTCAACCAAGACCTCCATTCGTTTTATCGTTCCGACTCTCTATTCAATCATTTCATAATTAGTACTACGCATTCTCAATTCGTCCGAACGATATCTTGTTTGAGACTATCGAAGTCAAAACCAACTAAGTGTTACTCGTTCTAAGGCTTTGCGCGATATCATCGCTCGCCGACATACTCGTTCTATCCGTAAATCCTTTAGTCTCACTCGAACAATTTCTAAAACGTCCATACACCACTCAGGGTTCGAGCCACTCGACTAGTCAACGACACTCGATCTTATTCTTCTTCGAACCTATCACATACACCACTCGGAGTCAAGTCATTCTCCAAATCCTCAAAAGATTATTCGATTCCTAATCGATGTGTTCAATCGCGCGTTCGCCCATTCCTCAAAGTCTAAGAACCATTTCTCGTGCTCGCTTTAGCGTTTGGTCAAGTAACGTCTCCATCAACGTATGTTCTAAGTCTCACTTGCTCTCGTCTGAGCTATAGTCGATCTCGCTCGCGAACTCGTTCGCACCAGAAGGTCTAGGTACGCGATACTCGGCACAACTTAGCCCAAAGGCTGTATGCATAACCATCCCGTTCGAACTATACTTCGGTCTCGCGTACTCGTTCGCTATTGTCATCGTAAGGTTATTCAAGCACATCTTGCGTTTGTAACTCTTAGCATCGGTTCCTTCCAACTCAAGTACGTCGTGGTTCGGCACAAAGGCCTTCGCCTATCGATCCCGTTTAACCGAGTACTTATACGAGCTTTTGAAAATATTAGACTTATTGTATGGAACATCCCAAGGCACAACGAGAGAGAGCGTACACTTCTTTTGTTTCCAACGAGCTTTCAAAACGGAGAAAATTGAAATAAAGTCCAAGGACGTAAAGCCGTGCTCTGATACCAATCTGTCACGCCCCGCTCCCGTAGGAGCGATCGTCCTCGCTAAGGCGTGATGCCGCACGGGCCTAGGTTGCGCCCGTGCAAGGCTAAGTCCAGAAACGGCCGATTTGAGCTAGGCCACAGAGTCGCATAGAGTGTCCTCATTTGCAGCAGAAAGTAAATGAACACAAATAGAAGCGAATTCAATCTTTTTATTGGTTTTCAAGAAGTTTACAAGCGGCGCTAGGCCGATATTACAAATCGCTCAAGCTCTCTCTCTCTCTCTGAAACATAAAAAGGACGTGCCAAGTGGCTTACAAGATGGAATGATTCATGGCGATGTTCCGATACATTATGTCCTGTATAGGGTGCTTCAGCTTCTTGCAACGTTCCAAGGTCCTAGAGTTGGCACTGCGCCTTAACACGTTCGATGGAAGCTCCACACCCGCCAGCGTCTCCTGCATCCTGCAAGCAGACTGTGGGGTTATCAGTACATTGTTATGCACTGGTGGGGAGGCTAGCTCGCCCACAATGCTATCATTACCAAACACGTTCTATTTACTTTTGTGCACCATTTATCATTCATTGTCTTTCTAATCTTGCCTTAGGATCATTTACATGGCATATTTCATAGCCTATCTCGTGTTGCCGAATACAAGTGTCGTATGTAATTACATGCACGACTTACCCATACTTACCGTCCGGCCTTTCCTGTCCAAAGTAAACCAAGTTAGTCAATAATTCATATGTAATAACTCGTTGTGATTTATGTAAGCATTCAATGTCAAGGCGTGTCCCTGCCTCAGGCCTAGCGCGTCGTAGGCGTGTTTTCTAACTCCTTTGCACGAAGTACTCTTTATCACTTGGTGTGTAACGTTTTCAAGCCTGTTCAGAGGGCGCTTTGTTTAGTTAACTTAGACTACTTTGATTTCAATGCAAGGACTTGCACGTGGATTGCCACCAGCAAAGCCTACTTAATCTATATGTACCGATCGCTAGCACCACAAGCCATTTTGGACCCTTTTTTCCTTGGTATTTTGTAACTATTCAGAGCGTGCGGCTGGTACACGTTGATAGTGTCTTGAAATACCCTGCACTTACGTCCTCCGGATGGCCAAGCCCCACCCAGGCAACCCGTAAGCCCCCTTTGATTTCTGCCTAGGCCGGCCACGATCCTCCCTTTGATCAGGCCACAGAAATCCCTTATATCTCCCATCTCCCGTATACGAGGGGATTGTCCACAACCATTACGTATTATTTGTCCTTTTTAACTTAACGACTATTTCCGAGTTATAGGCTAACCCTTAGCCATAATGCGTTATCGACCAGGTTAGCGTCCGTGGAGCGCGGGTAGCGAGTCTCGTTGCACGTGCCCATCATACATGTCGCTAACCATTCTTTTTTTTCTTTATCTTTTATTCATTCTTTCTTTTCACTTGTCCGTTCGTTCGTTGATTCATTCACGTATTCATTCTTTCATTCGTTGGTTCATTCATTCACTTGTCCATTCATTCTTTCATTCACACGTTATGCAACTCCCCGTGTGGGAGTCGCCTTGGCGACCCATCGGTCCCATAATCTTTCAATGTTGCTATACTCTACTCGGAACGACTATGTTGATAGTCTTCCCGTTTTATTGTTGTAATCCATTCATTGTTTCATTGTTGAATACATAAGGGACTTGTACGTAAGCTTGTGCCTTAGCACGAGCGTGGAGCGCGGTGCGAGAGTTCTCACATTTTCTATGTTCTTTTCCATATTCTATACAAGCATACAAGATGGGATTATTCCCTTAGCTAGGTGCGTTGAGTCAATTATTAGCATGCGCGGTGTTATCGCCTAGCGATTCTAGCATTAGTATCCGTATTGTTATGTGTCTAGGCTAAGTAAAGACGGGTTCATCGGAGCTACCCACCTTAGCGATGTTCGCATCGGCCGAGCGATACTTCGAGCGCGCCTTTGAAAGTCTAAGTCTGGATTCCTCTAGACGGGCCAATGTAAGCCTTGCATCGATTCTTCATTAGGTCGATGCCAACTCTTCGGGTCGACGGCTCGTTCGATTCGTTGCACTTGCCATTTGAATCGGCGTTCCGCTAGGGCGGAGCGGGTCATTACAGAAGGTGGGTGGAAGGAATGGTACACCATGGCCAGGTTTAAGCCCCCTGAATTTCAGGGTTTATTTTAAATTTTCTGAATGAATTATTTTCAATAAATATATTATTATTTAATTGTTTTGATCATTAATGTACCTTTCCGTAACTTTGACTTCTGGAGCGTCAGGGATGCCAATCTCTGTAAACTCTCTTCACGAGTTTTGAAGTAGACAAGATTATCTTCGGTTTGATATATCATGTCCCACTTGAACTCGTTCCCTTGTGCTCTTTTTGTATCGCACAATTTTGGGTCAACTTAGACCAATTAATCGTTGAATAATTATTCCGACTTTTATCTTTGATCATCGTTTGCACGTCACCGTGACTTTTAATTTAGGAGCACCAGACCAGTTATTATTTCAGAACCAACTTTTCATGAATGATCTACTCGAGACGCTCTTCACCCATGACCTTTGTGTCCCACTCAGACACTCCATTTTGTGCTTCATTTTTTTCGCACAACTTTCAGGTCAATTTAGGCAAATTTATTTTCTACCGTAAAACCTGATTTAATTTCCAATTTAATTTCGGGAGCTGACATTGATCCAACCTAGTCGATCCAAAGTATGGACGTGGCCGACACGAAGCCTACTACCCACACGATGCTTGTGTCCCATTTATTTGAGTCCCCGCATATTATTTATTTACCCATGATTATAAATACCTATTTAATTTCATTATTTTATCCTGTCCGATTTTGACTCGACCCAGCTCGACCGAACCCGAGCCCAAGCTCCATATTGTTCTCTCATGACTGCATAAATACCCCATACAATATTTTTCTTTCCTATTTTAAATATCCTTCCCTCTTTCTAATATGTATATAGATATATATATACATATCTTAAATATCTTATATATATATATATATGAGGAGGGATCCACATCCCCTCACTTTTGCATCCCCCAAGCATCCCCTCTTTCATATCCGTTGGATCTTGTTTAAGTCATCTAATCTTAACCGTTGATTTTTCAACGGTTAAGATTAGATGACTTAAACAAAGATCCAACGGGTGTTAACATGGGGATGCATGGGGGATGCAAAAGTGAGGGGATGTGGATCCCTCCTCTATATATATATATATATATATATATATATATATATATATATATATATATATACATATATATATAACTCTCTCTCTCCATAACACCTCACACACCACTTCACCCTCCCCATCACCAGCAAGAACACCCCCCTTGGCCGACCTGTCTCTCCCCCTCTCTCAAATATCTCACTCTCTCTCTCTCTATTCTCATACTCTTTCTATATATATATATATTTTAATATATATATACACACACAAACCTATCAACTCTCTCTTCTTCTCACCACAACACACACAACACACTCCCTTATCTCTCCATGGCCGATACCACCGCCTCCCAATCCCAGCCTCCTTCTTCTTTTCTCCTACTCTTCTTCATCACTTCATCATTATCATCATCCTCACACCAACACCACCATCACTATTACTACCACCACCCTCACCAACACCATCTATACCACCCTCCCAAACCACCACTACCACTAACTATCATCACCACAACCATAGCCTCCGCCACCGCCACACGTTGGCCGGACACCACCGCCGTACCCGGCGCTGCGCCACCACCGCCCTAGCCGGCCGCAGCAGCAGCTGCGCCAGAGGTAGCAGCCGCAGACATGCACGCACGCGCTGATACGGTGGCCGTGCGCCACCACGTGGCCGGCCCGCCGCCCTCGTGAGCTTTCCACACCCCGGCGACCCCCAGGCGACCACCCCCTGGCCACCGCCATCTTTTTCGACGTGTGAAACACACGATTTGTGCGTTTTGAACGAGATCCCGCCGGCGCGCGCGAGCTTTGAACTCGAAAATGGCGCCCCGTCGCAGCAACTTCGCGTACATTTTCTGAGAGATCCGACCATTGGATCGGCAAACTCTTTGCTCCGTCTTAATCTCGGTATATCCATCTTCACTTCCCTCAATTTTCGTCCGTTAATTTCGTCGTTTGATACCTAAAAACTGGCCACCAAATTGACCGTTTAAATTGTACTGTTTTTGGACAGTTTCGTGGAGCCGACTTCGTCAGCTCGTAACTCCGCCGTCGCAGCTCCGTTTGGCACGCTACCAGTTCCTGTGCGCAGCTGGTATAACCCTCTTCCAGACTCCTTTAAGTTTCGTTTCATTATAAGCACGTTCGGTTGGTCGAATTCGACACCAAAGTTGGTCGTCCGAATTCTTTAATTTACACTTGTTAAATTCTATTTTTGAACCCAGGACTCCGAATTCAATTTCTGACACCACTAGTAGACTCGTGGCATCGTTTTGGCATATTTTCATATAAAATTTGCTTGATTTGGAGAATGTGGGCCCTGGCACGCATTTCGGTACAAAGCGGGTCCCACTTTTCGAGTCAACGGGTCACTTTGAGATCGGCTCATCAGAATCAAATTTCGGATATACCGTTGAGTTCGTATCATCATTCTGAACTCGTTGACATATAATTTGCTGAGTTTTGAAGACATTTGCTCCGGCACGCATTTCGGTGCAAACCAGATTCTAAGTGTCCGCGTCAACGTGTCATTTTGAGATCGGCCCATCGGAATCCTATTTCGGACATACCATTGGGTTCGTAACATCATTTTGGATTCGTAGACATATAATTTTTTAGGTTTTGTGGACTTCTATCCTGACACGTTTTTCGGTGCAAAGTGTGTCCAACGGCGGACATCATTTTGACCCAAAATTACCGTTTTGCTCCTGTGTCTAAATTGGACTTATGGGTAGGCTATCCTAGATAATTTGACCATTATGGACACGTTGGTGATATTTATTTTATCATCCGACAACATCTGTAGATTTTGTTTATGTATTATCCTTAATTTGTAATTAATTATTTTTCCAGAAGTTATTACTTTCTGTTTTTGGATTTTTATATATATTTTATTTGCTATAAAAATCTGGAAAAAATTGTATTGAAATACTATGTTAATTTATATAATTTATTATAATTTTTCCAGTATTTAATAAGTACTTTTGGAATTTTATAAAAATAGGAAAACAGAACTCATTTTCAGTATATTTATGTTTGCTGATTTTTAATAAATATTTATGAAGGTTTATAAATTCCAGAAAAATTAGTATAAATTTCTATAATTAACAGGGATCATTTTGTTACTTTATTTTATGTATAATTGAGATTTTTGTCTATCTCAAAAATTATTGGAACACAGTGTACAGTTTGATTTATTTATTGAATAGTTACGACTTGCAACGTTTTGTGTTGTTTTAGGTTATTGTAGTATTGGACCACCCCCTACACTAGTGTAAAGACCCTAGGAAGTTAGTTTGTGTATAGTGGCACTCCATGTTGGACTTTTATGCTAGGTCCCCACTTGGCTAGTATCCAGTTAGGAGTCGTGTCACACCACTAGTGTAAAATCTTGAACATAACTTAGAGGCTGAGTTTGTATATCATTATTGACAGGACACCAGGCATCTATATCTTCGTACGAGTATTCTTGCTTTGTTCGAGGCAAGTACATCTGTAAACTCATTTACTGTCTTTTAATGCTAGAACATGTATTAACCCTGTTAAAATACTGATCCTTGAGGTAGCAAATTAAATCTTCACATGTTGTATTACTTAAAGTACCTGACATGCTTAGGACAGTTCCTATATCTTCACATGCTTCGTACTGGTTCTCAGTACATATTTCACTATACTTTATACTGCTCTGAGTATTCACATGTTTTATACTGATCCCAGTACCCACCATGCTTATACTGCTTCCAGTATCTCTCACATGTTTTTACTGTTCCTGTATCTTTCACATGTTATAATATGGGTTATGGGGAAACTGACAGTTGAGTACGGAATCACGCCCCCCTTATAGTAGCGAGCAAGGTCGTATTTTATATGCATACCTTGCCGCAGGTCATTATCCCACATTTCTATACGGATGTACTCCTATGCTTGTAGACTTGTACGTATGTACATTTTATTTACATGTGCCCCTAGCACATTGTACACCTATTGACCGATCACGTACATGCTACAGTTATAAACATTACATATGCATCTGTCTCTATGACATATGTGTCCTTGCCATGATAGACTATGAGATACCATGATTCCAGATATGCCATGTTCCCTGTTACTATGATTCTGTGATCCCAGTTGTACCATGAGGCCATGTTTTCAGTATTTCCTATTTTATAGACTTATCACACCATGTTTCTTGTTGTACATCTCTTTCACTATATATTCAGTACTTTAGTTGTAGAGGTTGTACTTGCTCCCGTCCTGATAGGATAACATTGTAGGTTCACTTTTCGATAAGGAAATGCTATGTGATACATGTTGTGGCACTGATTTTGAGGACCTGGCCTTAGCACCAGAAGAGGCCCCAGTGGGGAACCTTGCTTAGTTATCTTTCATGTGTTTTGAGACTTAGATTTTGGTCTGTACTTATATTTGGATACTGGACTTTGTCTCCAGTTAGATACTTATAAAGTGTATTATTAAGTCTGTGCTTATGTTACCTTCGCTTATAGATATTGTGTTGTGATGAACTTTAAATATGATTTTAGAACTGTTAGCTGCTTAGATCCTTTATTGTCTATTCTTAGAACAGCTTACTACGCTTTAACAAGCGTAGGCTGGACATGGCTCGGCCCGGTCCAACAATTTGGATAACGGGTCGTGACATGTTTTAAGTGGCGGCCCATGCAGGTCCAGACTTAAATTGTTTGGTTACACCAAATATGCCTGCAATTAGGATCTAGGACAACTTGTTAACACTAGGAATAACATTTAGAACATCTAGAGGATTTCTAGGATTGTAACATAGGAGAACTCGTCACAGCATAGGACCATTAACTGTATTTAGTCTCTTGCTTGAATTCAGTGGGTTACAATTTTGACCAGGATAGTACCCTTGGGATGACCCCTGAGGATCTCACTCTAATCTTACCTAGAAATCTGTTTTCGCTTATTTCTATTTGCTCTTCCTTAATTCGTTGTTGAAATTGATTTCTAATTTTCGTTGTTGACTTTGATCTTGCATCGTGATAAATTTTGTAGATTGAATTGTGATATATCCTGATAAGGTAAACGTCTGCTTTAGTTATGGAGTTTAGAATTTATCGCAGCCATATTAGCTGGTATGCCAAAAACATAGGGCCTGATTTTGGATATACTATCCTATTCATAGAATTTAGATTTTCTTGCAGCCATACCGGTTGGCGTGGTAAGAAATCTAGATGATATGACTATAGGATGTATACCTTAGTTATGACTCTATCGTTTATTGCATCTAAGCTTACTGGTGTGGCAAAATTCTGGCAACATGATTTCAGGAAGACGTGTATGGTTATCAGATCATATCTCAACTTGGTTCACTTTGTTATGACCGAATGAGCAAGAATAAATTCTTATTATCATTCTTCCCCGTCTTGATTAACTCTTTTCTATCTACATCTACAACTAGGATTATAGGTTCTCTAGGACTCTCCAACAGGATTGCTTTCATGTTATCTTTTGGGACATAATTATTTTTGTGTTCCATCTTTCCTATGACTTGACTAAACTCTTTTTCGTTAACCTCTTGGATAATTCTTCTCGTTATGTCTCTCGTTGTCTTCGTACTATTCTTGAAGATATTCCAATAAACTTTCATGTCTTGCTCGACCCTTTAACTTGTTTGGAGACTGTTATGGATTGCTTGACCCAGTCTTAAGCCTTGTTACCTTCTATTTGATAGACGACTGAAATAGCCGAACCTTGTTAACTGATTTCATAGTATAACTATACATGTATTGTGTGATTGTGATAAATACTTTTCCTAGGGATTGGTTAGATTAAGTTTATAGGACAAGTATGAGTGACTGACTGTAGCAGACTTGGAAACCATTAAGAACGATGGTATTGATAGTATGACTCGATGATAGGGTATCTAAGATGGAGAAATGAGATAGTATATTGTTGTGACTATGGATTAAGGATTAGAATCTTGTGCTTAGAGTTTGAGAATTGAGTATTCGTAGGACTTTGATGACCAAGTGATTATTGGTTATCTACGAGCTAATTGCATGTGATTAGAGGGTAGATCGATATGTGGAATGATATAGAATAAGTTAGAATGGGATATGATATTGCGTACGAGATCGGAAAGATATCAGTTAAAAAGACAAAGAACGAGGCAAAGACATATGTACATTGGTAATTAATAAATCAGGAGTTTGAAATCGAGGATTTATATTCGGAGGACTTGTTGAGTAAAAAGAAGAAGGCTCTACGCCAAAGATAAGTATTGAACGTATAATTTCAAGAAAAAGCTGTAGGAAAGGATTGACGACAAATGATGCAAAGGAACTGTGGATTGATAGAATAAGGATACTTAGGATGTGATAAGGAAATCAAGTATTTACAAATTGAGGTTAGAAATATAATTGATGATTAAGCATTTTAGGCTTATAGACATGTCCAGAGAATGACCTATATTTTAGGGTATACGTTAAGGTTCCATGTTAGTATGGAAGATTCTAAAGGATATATGACATAGTTTATGATAGAAGGACCTTTGTTGGACATAAACCAAAAAGATTGTAAAGAGAAACGGAAGAGATGATTACAAGGGTAGCAGATTGAGTATCGTAGCCAGAGCAGCTACATGTTATAGTTTGACCTATTAGATGATTTTTAATTTCGAGGACGAAATTTTTGTAAGGTGGGTAGGATGTAAGCCCCCTGAATTTCAGGGTTTATTTTAAATTTTCTGAATGAATTATTTTCAATAAATATATTATTATTTAATTATTTTGATCATTAATGTACCTTTTCGTAACTTTGACTTCCGGAGCGTCAGGGATGCCAATCTCTGTAAACTCTCTTCACGAGTTTTGAAATAGACAAGATTATCTTCGTTTTGATATATCATGTCCCACTTGAAATCGTTCCCTTTTGCTCTTTTTGTATCGTGCAATTTTGGGTCAACGTAGACCAATGAATCGTTGAATAATTATTCCCACTTTTATCTTTGATCATCGTTCGCACGTCACCGTGACTTTTAATTTAGGAGCACCGGACTAGTCATCTTCTCAGAACCAACTTCTCATGAATGATCTACTCGAGACGCTCATCACCCATGACCTTTGTGTCCCACTCAGACACTCCATTTTGTGCTTCATTTTTTTCGCACAACTTTCAGGTCAATTTAGGCTAATTTATTTTCTACCGTAAAACCTGATTTAATTTCCAATTTAATTTCGGGACCTGACATTGATCCAACCTAGTCGACCTAAAGTATGGACGTGGCCCACACGAAGTCTACTACCCATACGATGCTTGTGTCCCATTTATTTGAGTCCCCGTATATTATTTATTTACCCATGATTATAAATACCTATATAATTTTATTATTTTATCCTGTCCGATTTTGACTCGACCCAGCTCGACCGAACCCGAGCCCAAGCTCCATATTGTTCTCTTATGACTGCATAAATACCCCATACAATATTTTTCTTCCCTATTTCAAATATCCTTCCCACTTTCTAATATGTATATATATATATATATATATATATATATATATATATATATATATATATAAAATATATATATATATATATATATATATATATATATATATATATATATATATATATATATATATATATATATATATATATATACATACATATCTTAAATATCTTAAATATCTTATATATATATATATATATATATATATATATATATATATATATATATATATATATATATATATATATATATATATATATATATAACTCTCTCTCTCCATAACACCTCACACACCACCTCACCCTCCCCATCACAAGCAAGAACACCCCCCCTGGCCGACCTCTCCCTCTCTCAAATATCTCACTCTCTCTCTCTATTCTCATACTCTTTCTATATATATATTAATATATATATACACACACAAACCTATCAACTCTCTCTCCTTCTCACCACAACACACACAGCACACTCCCTTATCTCTCCATGGCCGACACCACCACCCCTCATTCCCAGCCTCCTTCTTCTTTTATTCTACTCTTCTTCATCACTTCATCATCATCATCATCCTCACACCAACACCACCATCACCATTACTATCACCACCCTCACCAACACCATCTACACCACCCTCACAAACCACCACTACCACTAACTATCATCACCACAACCATAGCCTCCGCCACCACCGTACGTTGGCCGAACACCGCCGCCGTGCCCGGTGCTGTGCCGCCGCCGCCATGGTCGGCCGGCCACAGCAGCAGCTGCGCCAGCGGCAGCAGCCGCAGACATGCACGCGCGCTGCCGCTGTAGCCATGCGCCACCACGTGGCCGGCCCGCCGCCCCCGCGAGCTCCCCATAACCCGACGACCCCCAGGCGACCACCCCCTGGCCACCACCATCTTTCCTGACGTGTGAAACACGCGATTCGGGCGTTTTGTACGAGATCCCGTCGGCATGCGCGAGTTTTGAACTCGGAAATTGCGCCCCATCGCAGCAACTTTGTACGCATTTTCTGAGAGATCCGACCTTTGGATCGGCGAACTCTTTACTCCGTCTCAATCTCGGTATATCCATCTTCACTCCCCTCAATTTTCGTCCGTTAATTTCGTCGTTTGATACCTCAAATCTGGCCACCAAGTTGACCGCTTAAATTGTACTGTTTTTCGACAATTTCGTGGAGCCGACTTCGTCAGCTCGTAACTCCACCGTCGCAGCTCCGGTTGGCATGCTAATAGTTCCTATGCGTAGCTGGTATAACCCTCTTCTTGCCTCCTTTAAGTTTCATTTTATTATAAGCACGTTCGGTTGGTCAAATTTGACGCCAAAGTTGGTCGTCCGAATTCTTTAATTTACACTTGTTAAATTCTATTTTTGAACCCGGGACTCCGAATTCAATTTCTGTAACCACCAGTAGACTCGTGGCGTCGTTCTGGCTTATTTTCATATAAAATTTGCTTGATTTGGAGAACGTAGTTCCTGGCACGTATTTCGGTGCAAAGCGTATCCCACTTTTTGATTCAACGGGTCACTTTGAGATCGACTGATCAAAATCCAATTCCGGATATACCGTTGAGTTCGTATCGTCATTCTAAACTCGTTGACATATAATTTGCTGAGTTTTGAAGACATTTGCTCCGGCACGCATTTCTGTGCAAACCGGATTCCAAGTGTATGTGTCAACGTGTCATTTTGAGATCGGCCCATCGGAATCCTATTTTGGACATACCGTTGGGTTCGTATCATCATTCTGGATTTGTGGACATATAATTTGCTAGGTTTTGTGGACTTCTATCCTGACACGTTTTTCGGTGCAAAGTGTGTCCAACGGCGGACATCATTTTGACCCAAAATTACCGTTTTGCTTCTGTGTCTAAATTGGACTTATGGGTAGGCTATCCTAGATAATTTGACCATTCTGGACACGTTGGTGATATTTATTTTATCATCCGACAACATCTGTAGATTTTGTTTATGTATTATCCTTAATTTGTAATTAATTATTTTTCCAGAAGTTATTACTTTCTGTTTTTGGATTTTTATATATTTTTTATTTGCTGTAAAAATCGTGGAAAAATTGTATTGAAATACTATGTTAATTTATATAATTTATTATAATTTTTCCAGTATTTAATAAGTACTTTTGGTATTTTATAAAAATAGGAAAACAGAACTCATTTTCAGTATATTTATGTTTGCTGATTTTTAATAAATATTTATGAAGGTTTATAAATTCCAGAAAAATTAGTATAAATTTCTATAATTAACAAGGATCATTTTGTTACTTTATTTTATGTATAATTGAGATTTTTGTCTATCTCAAAAATTATTGGAACACAGTGTACAGTTTGATTTATTTATTGAATAGTTACGACTTGCAACGTTTTGTGTTGTTTTAGGTTATTGTAGTATTGGACCACCCCCTACACTAGTGTAAAGACCCTAGGAAGTTAGTTTGTGTATAGTGGCACTCCATGTTGGACTTTTATGCTAGGTCCCCACTTGGCTAGTATCCAGTTAGGAGTCGTGTCACACCACTAGTGTAATATCTTGAACATAACTTAGAGGCTGAGTTTGTATATCATTATTGACAGGACACCAGGCATCTATATCTTCATACGAGTATTCTTGCTTTGTTCGAGGCAAGTACATCTGCAAACTCATTTACTGTCTTTTAATGCTAGAACATGTATTAACCCTGTTAAAATACTGATCCTTGAGGTAGCAAATTAAATCTTCACATGTTGTATTACTTACAGTACCTGACATGCTTAGGACAGTTCCTATATCTTCACATGCTTCGTACTGGTTCTCAGTACATATTTTACTATACTTTATACTGCTCTGAGTATTCACATGTTTTATACTGATCCCAGTACCCACCATGCTTATACTGCTTCCAGTATCTCTCACATGTTTTTACTGTTTCTGTATCTTTCACATGTTATAATATGGGTTATGGGGAAACTGACAGTTGAGTACGTAATCACGCCCCCCTTATAGTAGCGAGCAAGGTCGTATTTTATATGCATACCTTGCCGCAGGTCATTATCCCACATTTCTGTACGGATGTACTCCTATGCTTGTAGACTTGTACGTATGTACATTTTATTTACATGTGCCTCCAGCACATTGTACACCTATTGACCGATCACGTACATGCTACAGTTATAAACATTACATATGCATCTGTCTCTATGACATATGTGTCCTTGCCATGATAGACTATGAGATACCATGATTCCAGATATGCCATGTTCCCTATGTTACTATGATACTGTGATCCCAGTTGTACCATGAGGCCATGTTTCCAGTATTTTCTATTTTATAGACTTATCACACCATGTTTCTTGTTGTACATCTCTTTCATTATATATTCAGTACTTTAGTTGTAGAGGTTGTACTTGCTCCCGTCCTGATAGGATAACATTGTAGGTTCACTTTTCGATAAGGAAATGCTATGTGATACATGTTGTGGCACTGATTTTGAGGACCTGGCCTTAGCACCAGAAGAGGCCCCAGTGGGAAACCTTTCTTAGTTATCTTTCATGTGTTTTGAGACTTAGATTTTGGTCTGTACTTATATTTGGATACTGGACTTTGTCTCCAGTTAGATACTTATAAAGTATATTATTAAGTCTGTGCTAATGTTACCTTCGCTTATAGATATTGTGTTGTGATGAACTTTAAATATGATTTTAGAACTGTTAGCTGCTTAGATCCTTTATTGTCTATTCTTAGAACAGCTTACTACGCTTTAACAAGCGTAGGCTGGACATGGCTCGGCCCGGTCCAACAATTTGGATAACGGGTCGTAACATATTTTAAGTGGCGGCCCATGCAGGTCCAGACTTAAATTGTTTGGTTACACCAAATATGCCTGCAATTAGGATCTAGGACAACTTGTTAACACTAGGAATAACATTTAGAACATCTAGAGGATTTCTAGGATTGTAACATAGGAGAACTCGTCACAGCATAGGACCATTAACTGTATTTAGTCTCTTGCTTGAATTCAGTGGGTTACAATTTTGACTAGGATAGTACCCTTGGGATGACCCCTGAGGATCTCACTCTAATCTTACCTAGAAATCTGTTTTCGCTTATTTCCATTTGCTCTTCCTTAATTCGTTGTTGAAATTGATTTCTAATTTTCGTTGTTGACTTTGATCTTGCATCGTGATAAATTTTGTAGATTGAATTGTGATATATCCTGATAAGGTAAACGTCTGCTTTAGTTATGGAGTTTAGAATTTATCGCAGCCATATTAGCTGGTATGACAAAAACATAGGGCCTGATTTTGGATATACTATCCTATTCATAGAATTTAGATTTTCTTGCAGCCATACCGGTTGGCGTGGTAAGAAATCTAGATGATATGACTATAGGGTGTATACCTTAGTTATGACTCTATCGTTTATTGCATCTAAGCTTACTGGTGTGGCGAAAATTCTGGCAACATGATTTCAGGAAGACGTGTATGGTTATCAGATCATATCTCAACTTGGTTCACTTTGTTATGACCGAATGAGCAAGAATAAATTCTTATTATCATTCTTCCCCGTCTTGATTAACTCTTTTCTATCTACATCTACAACTAGGATTATAGGTTCTCTAGGACTCTCCAACAGGATTGCTTTCATGTTATCTTTTGGGACATAATTATTTTTGTGTTCCATCTTTCCTATGACTTGACTAAACTCTTTTTCGTTAACCTCTTGGATAATTCTTCTCGTTATGTCTCTCGTTGTCTTCGTACTATTCTTGAAGATATTCCAATAAACTTTCATGTCTTGTTCGACCCTTTAACTTGTTTGGAGACTGTTATGGATTGCTTGACCCAGTCTTAAGTCTTGTTACCTTCTATTTGATAGACGACTGAAATAGCCAAACCTTGTTTACTGATTTCATAGTATAACTATACATGTATTGTGTGATTGTGATAAATACTTTTCCTAGGGATTGGTTAGATTAAGTTTATAGGACAAGTATGAGTGACTGACTGTAGCAGACTTGGAAACCATTAAGAACGATGGTATTGATAGTATGTCTCGATGATAGGGTATCTAAGATAGAGAAATGAGATAGTATATTGTTGTGACTATGGATTAAGGATTAGAATCTTGTGCTTAGAGTTTGAGAATTGAGTATTCGTAGGACTTTGATGACCAAGTGATTATTGGTTATCTACGAGCTAATTGCATGTGATTAGAGGGTAGATCGATATGTGGAATGATATAGAATAAGTTAGAATGGGATATGATATTGCGTACGAGATCGGAAAGATATCAGTTAAAAGACAAGGAACGAGGCAAAGACATATGTACATTGGTAATTAATAAATCAGGAGTTTGAAATCGAGGATTTATATTCGGAGGACTTGTTGAGTAAAAAGAAGAAGGCTCTACGCCAAAGATAAGTATTGAACGTATAATTTCAAGAAAAAACTGTAGGAAAGGATTGACGACAAATGATGCAAAGGAACTGTGGATTGATAGAATAAGGATACTTAGGATGTGATAAGGAAATCAAGTATTTACAAATTGAGGTTGGAAATATGATTGATGATTAAGCATTTTAGGCTTATAGACATGTCCAGAGAATGACCTATATTTTAGGGTATACGTTAAGGTTCCATGTTAGTATGGAAGATTCTAAAGGATATATGACATAGTTTATGATAGAAGGACCTTTGTTGGACATAAACCAAAAAGATTGTAAAGAGAAACGGAAGAGATGATTACAAGGGTAGCAGATTGAGTATCGTAGCCAGAGCAGCTACATGTTATAGTTTGACCTATTAGATGATTTTTAATTTCGAGGACGAAATTTTTGTAAGGTGGGTAGGATGTAAGCCCCCTGAATTTCAGGGTTTATTTTAAATTTTCTGAATGAATTATTTTCAATAAATATATTATTATTTAATTATTTTGATCATTAATGTACCTTTTCGTAACTTTGACTTCCGGAGCGTCAGGGATGCCAATCTCTGTAAACTCTCTTCACGAGTTTGAAAATAGACAAGATTATCTTCGTTTTGATATATCATGTCCCACTTGAAATCGTTCCCTTTTGCTCTTTTTGTATCGTGCAATTTCGGGTCAACTTAGACCAATTAATCGTTAAATAATTATTCCCACTTTTATCTTTGATCATCGTTCGCACGTCACCGTGACTTTTAATTTAGGAGCACCGGACTAGTCATCTTCTCAGAACCAACTTCTCATGAATGATCTACTCGAGACGCTCATCACCCATGACCTTTGTGTCCCACTCAGACACTCCATTTTGTGCTTCATTTTTTTCGCACAACTTTCAGGTCAATTTAGGCTAATTTATTTTCTACCGCAAAACCTGATTTAATTTCCAATTTAATTTCAGGACCTGACTTTGATCCAACCTAGTCGACCTAAAGTATGGACGTGGCCCACACGAAGCCTACTACCCATACGATGCTTGTGTCCCATTTATTTGAGTCCCCGTATATTATTTATTTACCCATGATTATAAATACCTATATAATTTTATTATTTTACCCTGTCCGATTTTGACTCGACCCAGCTCGACCGAACCCGAGCCCAAGCTCCATATTTTTCTCTTATGACTGCATAAATACCCCATACAATATTTTTCTTCCCTATTTTAAATATCCTTCCCACTTTCTAATATGTATATATATATATATATATATATATATATATATATTTTATATATATATATATATATATATATATATATATATATATATATATATATATATATATATATATATATATATATAACTCTCTCTCTCCATAACACCTCACACACCACCTCACCCTCCCCATCACAAGCAAGAACACCCCCCCTGGCCGACCTCTCTCTCTCTCTCCCTCTCTCAAATATCTCACTCTCTCTCTCTCTATTCTCATACTCTTTCTATATATATATTAATATATATACACACACAAACCTATCAACTCTCTCTCATTCTCACCACAACACACACAGCACACTCCCTTATCTCTCCATGGCCGACACCACCACCCCTCATTCCCAGCCTCCTTCTTCTTTTCTTCTACTCTTCTTCATCACTTCATCATCATCATCATCCTCACACCAACACCACCATCACCATTACTATCACCACCCTCACCAACACCATCTACACCACCCTCACAAACCACCACTACCACTAACTATCATCACCACAACCATAGCCTCCGCCACCACCGTACGTTGGCCGAACACCGCCGTCGTGCCCGCAGCTGTACCGCCGCCTCCCTAGGCGGCCGGCTACAGCAGCAGCTGCGCCAGCGGCAGCAGCCGCAGACATGCACGCGCGCGCACGCGCGCTGCCGCTGTAGCCATGCGCCACCACGTGGCCGGCCCGTCGCCCCCCGCGAGCTCCCCATAACCCGACGACCCCCAGGCGACCACCCCCTGGCCACCACCATCTTTCCCGACGTATGAAACACGCGATTCGTGCGTTTTGTACGAGATCCCGTCGGCATGCGCGAGTTTTGAACTCGGAAATTGTGCCCCATCGCAGCAACTTTGTACGCATTTTCTGAGAGATCCGACCTTTGGATCGGCGAACTCTTTACTCCGTCTCAATCTCGGTATATCCATCTTCACTCCCCTCAATTTTCGTCCGTTAATTTCGTCGTTTGATACCTCAAATCTGGCCACCAAGTTGACCGCTTAAATTGTACTGTTTTTCGACAATTTCATGGAGCCGACTTCATCAGCTCGTAACTCCACCGTCGCAGCTCCGGTTGGCATGCTACTAGTTCCTATGCATAGCTGGTATAACCCTCTTCTTGCCTCCTTTAAGTTTCGTTTCATTATAAGCACGTTCGGTTGGTCGAATTTGACGCCAAAGTTGGTCGTCCGAATTCTTTAATTTACACTTGTTAAATTCTATTTTTGAACTCGGGACTCCGAATTCAATTTCTGAAACCACCAGTAGACTCGTGGCGTCGTTCTGGCTTGTTTTCATATAAAATTTGCTTGATTTGGAGAACGTAGTTTCTGGCACGTATTTCGGTGCAAAGCGTATCCCACTTTTTAATTCAACAGGTCACTTTGAGATCGACTGATCGAAATCCAATTCCGGATATACCGTTGAGTTCGTATCGTCATTCTGAACTCGTTGACATATAATTTGCTGAGTTTTGAAGACATTTGCTCCGGCACGCATTTCGGTGCAAGCCGGATTCCAAGTGTCTGCGTCAACGTGTCATTTTGAGATCGGCCCATCGGAATCCTATTTTGGACATACCGTTGGGTTCGTATCATCATTCTGGATTCGTAGACAAATAATTTGCTAGGTTTTGTGGACTTCTATCCTGACATGTTTTTCGGTGCAAAGTGTGTCCAACGGCGGACATCATTTTGACCCAAAATTATCGTTTTGCTCTTGTGTCTAAATTGGACTTATGGGTAGGCTATCCTAGCTAATTTGACCGTTTTGGACACGTTGGTGATATTTATTTTATCATCCGACAACATATGTAGATTTTGTTTATGTATTATCCTTAATTTGTAATTAATTATTTTTCCAGAAATTGTTACTTTCTATTTTTTGATTTTTATATATATTTTAATTGCTGTAAAAATCTGGGAAAAAATTATATTTAAATACTATGTTAATTTAGATAATTTATTATAATTTTTCCAGTATTTAATAAGTACTTTTGGTATTTTATAAAAATAGGAAAATATAACTCATTTTCAGTATATTTATGTTTGCTGAGTTTTAATAAATATTTATGAAGGTTTATAAATTCCAAAAAAATTAGTATAAATTTCTATAATTAAAAAGGATCATTTTGGTACTTAATTTTATGTATAATTGAGCTTTTTGTCTATCTCAAAAATTGTTGGAACACAGTGTACAGTTTGATTTATTTATTGAATAGTTACGACTTGCAACGTTTTGTGTTGTTTTGGGTTATTGTAGTATTGGACCACCCCCTACACTAGTGTAAAGACCCTAGAAAGTTAGTTTGTGTATAGTGGCACTCCACGTTGGACTTTTATGCTAGGTCCCCACTTGGCTAGTATCCAGTTAGGAGTCGTGTCACACCACTAGTGTAAAATCTTGAACATAACTTAGAGGCTGAGTTTGTATATCATTATTGACAGGACACCAGGCATCTATATCTTCGTACTAGTATTCTTGCTTTGTTCGAGACAAGTACATCTGCAAACTCATTTACTGTCTTTTAATGCTAGAACATGTATTAACCCTGTTAAAATACTGATCCTTGAGGTAGCAAGTTAAATCTTCGCATGTTGTATTACTTACAGTACCTGACATGCTTAGGACAATTCCTATATCTTTACATGCTTCGTACTAGTTCTCAGTACATGTTTCACTATACTTTATACTGCTCTGAGTATTCACATATTTTATACTGATCCCAGTACCCACCATGCTTATACTGCTCCCAGTATCTCTCACATGTTTTTACTATTCTTGTATCTCTCACATGTTATAATATGGGTTATGGGGAAACTGACAGTTGAGTACGTGATCACGCCCCCCTTATAGTAGCGAGCAAGGTCGCATTTTATATGCATACCTTGCCGCAGGCCATTATTCCGCATTTTTGTACGGATGTACACCTATGCTTGTAGACTTGTACGTATGTACATTTTATTTACATGTGCCCCCATCACATTGTACACCTATTGACCGATCACGTACCTGCTACAGTTTTAAACATTACATATGCATCTGTCTCTATGATATATGTGTCCTTGCCATGATAGATTATGAGATACCATGATTCCAGATATGCCATGTTTCCTATGTTACTATGACAATGTGATCCCAGTTGTACCATGAGGCCATGTTTCCAGTATTTCCTGTTTTATAGACTTATCACACCATGTTTCTTGTTGTACATCTCTTTCATTATATATTCAGTACTTTAGTTGTAGAGGTTGTACTTGCTCCCGTCCTGACAGGATAATGTTGTAGGTTCACTTTTCGAGAAGGAAATGCTATGTGATACATATTATGGCACTAATTTTGAGGACCTGGCCTTAGCTCCAGAAGAGGCCCCAGTGGGGAACCTTGCTTAGTTATCTTTCATGTGTTTTGAGACTTAGATTTTGGTCTGTACTTATATTTGGATACTGGACTTTGTCTCCAGTTAGATACTTATAAAGTGTATTATTAAGTCTGTGCTTATGTTACCTTCGCTTATAGATGTTGTGTTGTGATGAACTTTAAATATGATTTTAGAACTGTTAGCTGCTTAGATCCTTTATTGTTTATTCTTAGGACAGCTTACTACGCTTTAACAAGCGTAGGCTGGACATGGCTCGGCCCGGCCCAACAATTTGGGTAACGGGTCGTGACACCAGGACCTCGTTCGGCAAAGGAGGGGCCATCGGGCACCGAAGGAAGGGAGAGGGAAGCGACGGGAGGGCAGACGAGCAAGGAGGGGGAGTCCCTATGGGCTCCCCAGAGGGAAGAGCAGCGGAAGGGAGCAAAAACCAGCCATTGTATATATATATATATATATATATATATATATATATATATATATATATATATATATATAAAATATATTATATATTATATATATATATAATTGTATTTTAAATCTATTTAGTTGTATAACATCCCAAAATAACTTTATTATAATTCCACTAACTCATGGCAAACTATCATGGCTCTACCAAGTGGGGTTGGCTAGGTTAGGGTCAAAATATATTTTCTAATCAAATCAAACTCGAAAAGTCAACCATGAGTCTCTTGTGCCATTCGCAAATAAATAGAACATGGGGACTCGATTGAGTGACACATCCTTGGCATGTACGTCGTAGGCTCAAAATGGGTCAAAATTATATATTGTGTCAAATGCTTTTGATCTATGTTGAGTTTCGAACTCACGTTTGAAGTTAGGTCTATAATTACGGTAAATACTCGAATGGCCTAAATTTGATCCGAAGTTGTGCGAAGACAAAAGAATGCTAGGTTACGAGTTTGGATGGGACATGATATATTAAATTGAAAGTGGACTTCTCTACTTCAAAACTCATGAAGGTCGTTTTGAAAGGTTGACGCATTGTGCTTCAAAAATCGAAGCTACGGAGAAGTACATTTATAATAATAATTAAGAATAAAATAAAATCTAATAAATAAAAATCATATAAAATAAAGAAAAAATAATTACCAAAAATCAGGGTCCTCACAAATATGGCATGATTATCTAATTTGTTATTTTTAACCATATTAACCATATTCAAATATCTCATGGAACCTGTCATGACCCGCCCCCGCTTTTTGGAATACGAGTACGTAGCCAAGTCTAGCATACGCCATATCATCTACGGTAGTATGCTATCTAGACCTCAATGTCAATCTCAAATACAACAAAATTATATCTATTTGCTTAGTCACAATAACTATTTGAATTATAAATCCAATAATACATCAAAATAATATTCGGCCACAAATTCACTAAATAATTAAATAAAAGAACTATCTAATCTATCTATAATCTAAGGTCGGCCTCCAAGATCTCTATATCCATCCGTATGGTCTATAGCGCATAAGATAGCAAGTCACCTGCAACGATCCAGTCAGGAAAAGAGCAAAGTATAACCCTTGTAATAATATAACTTAGCACAAAATAAGCTAGAATGATAAGAAACATGATAAAGAAAATGTAAAGAAACTAGCAGGATATAAACTATATCATATGAGAAATTATAAACATGGATAGGTAAACTACTAGACGAGAACATATAAATAAGATAAGTACTGGACAATGATCATAAATAATGAAACAAACAGTGCGTATAAAATACCTTGCGATATGTAAACGGCTGGGCTAATAAGGCACATCATATAGGTGGCTATCCAACTCTTGGGATAAGGGAGTTAACAATATCATTATAATTGCTATCTTTGTAAAGGTTGGGACTTGCCCAAGTAGCCCTAGCCACCACAAATCAGGTGCCTTAAAAAGGTTGGGACTTGCCCAAGTATCACTTAGAGAAGAAGAAGGTGTTGAAGGAGCATCATCTGCTCTGACGGGGTTTGAGATGGTTATCACGGTGTCAATAGAGAAACCATTACAAGGTGAGAGATTTCTTGTAACGGGTTGAGTTATTAATTGGTCTCTTCTATTTGTATTATCTTTCTTTTGAGGAAGAGGAGGTTAATTTGGAGTATTTGGAGTGTACCATTGTATGTCAATATCAAGGAGACACTTAATCTACACAATTTTCAATCATTTGGAGTATACATTTGGAGTGTCTCTACTGTGGATGCTCTAAACTCCTACTATGCCAAAAATATCAACTAACCCTCTACTATGCTAAAATCATCCACTCCAATCTTCGTTCTACTTACTTCTAAATTTTTCTTTAGAGCATGACTCACTATTAGTATGTTGAGTCAATATTTAAATCAGATCTTCTATTTTTGAATGCTACCTTCTTTGCAATTTAGAGCATAACCGAACTATTAATAAGTTCATGTTAAAATTGATTTTGAGACTATATATGTGATGTTGTATGGTTTGGTGCTACGTAAATTGTGATTGAATACGAAGTAGAAACCTGCGTTCAATTAAGCTAAATAGACATAACACACGCATACACCTAATTTAGAGGGGTTTCTAATGGCTATGAGGAGTGTAAACTTTGTTAAGGAACGGATGAAAGTGGAAGATGACTAGCGATGTTAGGGATTACATTCTTGGGCGAAGTGGAGGGATACGCGATGAGAATAAATAGTATATTCTAAAACTTTGAGGTGTTGCAAAACATAACTAATTTGCCAAATAACTATTCTTTTTTTTTAATTATGGATCAATAAGTCCCCTAAATTTATGTTCATGTTTGGTAATATTTTTCCTCCCTCTTTGTTTTTTCTTTCGTGTTTGGTAAGAACGATTAATTTTGGTGCTCCCAGGAATTAATATAGAGGAGCTAGTACATGTTCCAAATCTGGGGTGTCTCTTACTTTCTAATAATTTTTAAGTATGGACAAGTGTTCACTGCAGTCGTCAAGTGTTACAAAATTTAAATAAAGTCAAAATGTAGCATTTGAAATCTCTTCCATTGTGGATGCTCTTAGAGATATATATTATCCTATCAGACGATGGAATAATGCCAAAAATTCTATAGGAGAGAATTCAACTCATATAATAATAAACTTTCATACAAATTAGCATTGTCCACAAAATATGTTAAGGCTCATATTTATAATATTTAGATAATCCTATTTATTGAGAAATAATATTGTAATTATGTAATTTATCTTCTTAGTTAGATTTGTCAAATCCCACTAAAAGTGGATCACGACTTCTAGTCCTTAGATTAAGAAATAGTTGATCTTTGTTCTTGTATTTATACTATGTATATATAGGTAACGTTGGATTTATAACAAAATTCATTCAGCCAATTCTTCATTCAACTAATTCTTTATAAAAGCTCCATCCTGGTGCATGATTACTTATCATCTCAAAACCTAGTAAATCTTCAAATCCACCAATCAAGACAATCCTTCAAACGCCACCATGAAAGATCAAGACATGACGTCGCCAAGAAGGTTCATCCCCAGAAATTCAAACAACAACAACAATATTATGGATTCATCATATCTATATTATATTCATCCATCAGAACATCCTGGCCACGTGCTCGTTCCAACAAAATTAAACTGCGCCAATTATTCAGATTGGAGTAAATCTATACTTCATGTCCTCACATCAAATAATAAGGTTGGCTTCATCAATAGATCTATTCAGCCTCCTTCAGAAATAGAACAACCAGCTGAATATGCTATGTGGAGTCGATGCAGTAGTATGATTGTATCATGGCTTTCTCACTTGGTGGAACCAAATCTAGCCAGAGGTGTTGTTTATGCTAAAACCGCACGTCATGTATGGGATGATTTCAAACATCAATTCTCACAATAAAATGCACCAAGAAACTATCAAATCCAAAAAGCAACTCTCTAGCTCTGTCTCACAAGGCACGATAACAGTTAAGACCTATTTTGCGCGACTCAAAGATGAATTTGTGTTGTTGTTGTTTCTAGCTAGAGGTGTTGTTTATGCTAATAAGTTTTCGACAACAATGATCGAGATATGTACATATTACTTTGTGTTGTTGTTGTTTCTAATTGTTGTTGTTGTTGTTGTGTTGTTACATTCCAAGATTGTTCCATTTCATATAAACATCAAATATATTACATTTCTGTTGATAAATCCATCTTTAGCATGACAGTGTAATCAGATTATAACTTATATGAGGAAAAGAAAAAAGGGTACATTGTACTTAGGCTTAATAATTTCCTGTTTTGACTTGTTCATTATTCTGCTAAGCTTTCCGGTTGATCAATAATATAATGAGTTTGTCGTAGAGATAGATACAAAGAACACATGAGTTCACATTTTACCCCTTTCTCTTTTACTTGGGGGGTGGGGTGGGGGTGGGGGTGGGGGAGGGGGGGAGGGCAAGGGTTGTTACCGATTGGCTACTAAAATTTCTTTATTGGGCATAAATTTTGAGCAATGAGAGGGCATCGCTAGCGATGGTAGGGTTTGGCTCAAAAATGCTTGTATTATGTTTGAGGAAATACATTTTTGTGAATTTCGATGAAATCCATAAAGCAAGAATTATAGAGTTATCTGCTCTTCCAAATGCCAAGTTCTTTTTCTTCCTGTCCCATTGTAACGTTGTAGCTTTGTTTACAAAAGCTCAATATTCCCACATCGGCTAAATGTATAGCCTTTACTGTGCATATATTCCTTTCCTCCTCTTTGCTTCTTTGAAGATTAGTGTGGGAGCCCCATGGGCCACACGCGCGCCACCGCCGCCCGGCCTGGCTCGGCTCGGTTCGGTTCGGTGCGCGTAACGGGTGCGGGTACGTGCCCACATCTACGGGCGCCGAATGTCGATTCGAATTCCTCTTCGGGTTCGGCCTGAGACCCTAAAAACTTTTTGCTTCTCTCAATAAAATTTCTGACCGTTACAATCATTTAATTTCGTAACATTTACTATTCAAAATTATGTCCAAATACATTGCATCACATTTTTCATTGTAATGTTACAATTTATTGTTTATTATTTTTGAACGTTACAAAGATCCACCATCAGCCTATATAAGTCTGTGCTTCTTTCACTTTCGAACATAGAAAAATTATTCTTCTCAAAATTCTCTGAAATTCTCGTCTCCTTCGTATTACCACTGTTGTTCTTCGGTGCTCTGGGCGGAGCTAAGTCAGGGTCGCTCTCTCCAAGTCGTGTGCGGCAAGGAGATTCCGGTGGAGCGGGAATTTTACCACTAGGAGCGTTCGGATACGGTCTGCACATAGACCCGATCTAACTCTTAGGGCATTGCTATGTGTACGACTTCCTCGGAGGCCGCTAATTTTAATTTAATTTATTTTTTTGCAGATTTTAATCCGAAGTTTTTGAAGCAAATTCCAACAATCTAAGAGTTACTCCATCTTCAAAAATATTCTCTTCGGTTAAAAGTTGTTAGTGAAAATACGCTCACTGAAAATTGTGTTCTGTTTAAGTTCCTACTAATGGTATTTTCTAACGTTTCACTAGTACTGGTGTTAATCTACTAAAGTTACATTTTATAAAGTTTCACTACTGTATGTTCTTAAGAGTTAATCTGCTAAAGTTAATCTGTTTTATTTTATAAAGTTACATTTTGTTGCTGGTGTTAATCTATTTCACTAGTGTTCAGTTTAATCAATATATATAAATAATAATAAAAATTGCGTGTTTAATCTTGAATAAGTTGCTTCTTGATAATAAGTTGCTTGTTGCTGTTGTTAAATATTGCTTGTTTAATCTTTATTAAATATTCATTACTAGCTTACAAATCTTGCTAGTGTACTGTTAAATTTTGCTTAGTATAAAATTTTGCTAAACAAATTATTTTATATAGTTATCTTCTTTTAGTAGCATATTGTTCAACAAATCTTGGTTACCAATTTTTTGGCTTCATAAGACTCTAGGAATTGAAACTTCCCATAAACAAGTTTTTTTAGTACCATTTACCATTTCTAGGCTAAATCAAACAGTTGATTGATTTAGTAAAATTCTTTTAGTTTTAAAGTTCTAAAGTAAAGATTTGTTTGGGAACAAGCTGTCACGACCCGCACCCACTGTGAGGGTACGAGCATGTAACAATGCCCAGCCTACGCCGCAGTGTCGACTGTAGAATACTGTTCTAGGTCACTATCTAAACAAAAAATCACGTAATTATATAATGTACTTGTCGAAATATCAACTCCGAACGGAGGACAAGTATAGATATAATGTAATCTCAATCACAGTCTAAGCACGATATGATAACACAGAAGATTATAACTAAGACTAAATAACAGCAATAAACCAACTACTAAATAATATAATCTCAGACAATCACAAACTACATAACTCAACTTATTTACAACTCAAGTTCTAAAGCATGAAAGCTAAAATAAGACAACTAGCTAATCTTTCGATCACTCCTGAGTGTCGGGGTCATAAGTAGCTAGGCCATCTCATGGTCCATAATATGTAGGGCACGTGTCCTCTGGGCAATCATTTGTAAAATTTTAACAGGTCCAGTCAGGACAGGAACAAGTACAACTCATCAAGAAAATCCAAGTAATGACAGAGAACTATAAAACAGTTATAGACAGCTTTATTGATGAACATGGTAGATTATATTCAGGTGATGGTATAGAGAAATAGACAAGATACAAGAAAAGTAAATAACGAAATCAAGAGCAGAATCATGGCAATGAAGACTGTAAAATAAATCTAGCTGAACTAGAGTAATATGATAAGTCCAGACAGTAATGTAAACAAGTAAAACCTATATAAATCCAGTACTGGACGAATCTAATACAAGATAAATCCAGTACAAGATGATTCTAGTCAGTGATCAAGAATCCAGGTGAGACCAACTATAATCTAATAGTGTGTTTTAAAATACTGAGATCGACATATAAACGGCTGTAGGTATCAGGCACATCCATCACTGATCAGGCGAGAGATGGCTATGCTTCCAGTAGATTCCAGTAGGGAGATTCCAGATTTGGGGTATGTCTACATGCCTTACTCAATATTTCTCCGCCCTACAATATAAGTGAATCCAGTACAAGACACGAGAATCGAGAAGAGTCCAGCCAAACACGATGATACTAGTAATGATTCCAGAATGATTCCAGTAATAGAGGCCAGACAATATGGTAAGTGTGTCGCATACATGAATCCAGAAATATCCATACGTGTGGTAACAGAGAATCACATAAACTAACTAGAACTAAAGTACAGTAACTGTCAAATAAATAAGAGAACTATCAGAGAATGTAGTCGCCTAACACTCTGAAAAGAGTAGTATAATATCAGATGTCTGCGCCGGAGTCATAATGTCCTAAATAGAGCAGTATAGGTTATAATATGTTCAAAATAAAGTAAATAAATTCTATGATGCAGTCTACATGATTTCTAGGTCAATTTAGGTCAAAGTCAACTCTAAGTCAAACCTGGTCAACTGTCTAGGTCAAACTAGGTCTAATATAGGGTTTGGTCAACTATCTAGTCAAAGGGGGTCAATATTAGACTATTGGTCAATATCTAGGTCAACTCTATGATACACTAACTCATTCTAACCCATAGGCTGATATAACTTAGGATGCCACATATACTATATCATATATATATATATACACCCAAAGCCTATAGTCCTAGAAATTTATAAGCCTCTCATATATATAACATATATGTATAATATAGATATACATAGCACATAAATACTCAGGTATATCCCTCACAAGAACTCTCAACACAACATATAGAGTATCCTTTATACTCCATCAAATCATACATTCCTCTCTTATATCATGTACCTGTATACATCACATGAATATATACTATATATAGTTACCCATGCCCCAAGGGAACAAAAGAACTTAAACAGCCCTCAACTCAAGACCTAATCATATACATAATGTATAGCATTGAGACTAACATATATGTGTACAATCACATATATGTAACTCAACTGAAAATAAGGGACTGAACATAAAGCTCAAAGGGCCATAAGGGAAGAACCAAAATGGACTCAAGTGTACTGCAGAATATGTCACTCCCCATTCCCGGAATACGTAAATTTTTGATTTTTCATGTATATGGTATCTGGCACCTGTATCTTTATTGCATTTATCCTGTATTTGTAACTGGCCATGGCATGGAACAGTATCTTGTCGCGGATTAGTGTGCCACCCCTTGTCCTTGTCTGGTTGTAGGCGTGGTTCACTGTTTCGATGATAGGATTTCTGAACCGTGTTGTGGTTAGGATTTTATTTAATTAATTTAATTAGTTGTATCACGTAACAATTAACATGTCATTAGTCACATGGTTAGAGCATGTTTAGGGCTTAGGGTTTTCTTAAGCCAACCCCTATATATATTGCATTTATTTAATATTTATCACGCATTTATTCCGTGTCTAATTTCTTTAATTTTATGCTAATTATTTTTTTGTAATTTGTTTCTGCCTTTACCTAACTATTGGTTTATTTTGCTCATGTTGAACCAACTTGGTTTAACTTGGTTCAACATGATAAGCATGGATGGTCTAGATTGTGTAGGAAGGAATGGATGGTGGGAGATTAACATGACTTGCTATTTAAATCCCTCTTCAATTCTCTCTCCTCATAACTCTCATTTTCTTTCTTCCTCCACCAAAACCCTAGCTATTAGAGAGAGGCAAGTACATCTTGCACACCATGAGGGATTTCATGCATCCCCATTTATTTTTGGTCTATGTTGTTCATCTTCTCTTCCTCTTCAAGTTTAGGTCTTGAAGTTCTTGATTTCCATGGATGGTTGGGTGTTGATCTAAGTTTTAAGTTTTGGTTTTCATGATTTTGGTCTTCATATGAATTTAGGGTTTTGATCTATCAAACATTGTTGATTTCGAAATTAAGTGGTTCCATGTTGTAGAGAATTTGATTCTACTAAAGTTTGGCTTTTGAAAAGTTAGATTTCGATTTATTTTATGGAAGTTATGGCAAAAAGAATTTTGGTTCGTTCCTATATAGTCATCTGCAGCACGCACCGCATGTCGCAGTAGGCGCATATCATGTCGCGAATGAGCCGCATTAAGGCGCATGTTGCAGTAGGCGCATATCATGTCGCGAATGAGCCGCATTAAGGCGCATGTCGCAGTAGGCGCATATCATGTCGCGAATGAGCCGCATTAAGGCGCATGTCACAGTTGGCGCATATCATGTCGCGAATGAGCCGCATTAAGGCGCATGTCGCAGTAGGCGCATATCATGTCGCGCATGAGCCGTATTGAGGCGCATGTCGCAGTAGGCGCATATCATGTCGCAGTTGAGCCGCATGAGGCGCATGTCGCGGTAGGCGTACATCATGTCGCAGTTGAGCCACATGAGGCGCATATCGCGGTAGACGCATATCATGTCGCAGTTGAGCCGCATGAGGCGCATGTCGCAGTAGGCGCATATCATGTCGCAGGATATGCCTATTTTGGTTGTTTCTGACTATCATATGTTCTATTTTGACTGAATTGTGGCTAGAATTTCTTCCAACTCCTAACATGAATTTGTAGATCTTTTCCTTGGCTTCAAGAATATGTTACCAACTATTTTGTACTAATTATGGACTCGACCATGTTTAATGCTAATTGACTTTCATGCCTTGTCACCATTAATAACGATGGTTATCTTGACTAAATTGATCATGCGTTCCTAGTTGGAACTAAGAGACTAGCTAGTCGTCTTATTGAAATGAATGAATGAGACACGTTCATGTAATAAACTATTGTACTCGATTAGCCGATCCCGAATATTGACATACAGGCACATGCAAGCTTCAATCTATTTATTTATTTATTTATTTATTTATTTTTCTACAAAAGTAGCATGTGTACTTGATGGTCAAGGCATGATTACTCCGTGGTTAGATTTGATTGTTGTATTACGCTATGTAAAACCTACAACCTAGCCGCACTGGTATCGTTGTAGAGTTGCGCATATCGTACCCCGTACGAAAGTACTCATTTGAATAATCATGATCCACGGCATGGGATTTCACTCAACGTAGGGACTATTAAGTTAAATAAAATAATGATGGCATGGAGAGAATGGATTCTCGAGTTCTTATATGGCAGCCCTCCCGGGACTAGTAGTGCCCGCCAGGCCGGCTGGTTCCCACAGATACTGTAAATCTGCCACACGGGCAGGGAACAGTACCTGCTTTTATTATTATTGTATATTGTATATATATGACGGGCGTCCTGCTAGGACTCGTCTAATTCATGCTTGGCGCACCTGATTGACTGGATAGACTAGCCTTGCTCGCACATAGTAAGAACTGAGGAATTCCTAATTGCATAATTCCAGGATAACTTGGGACTCACAATAGCAAGTCGTAGGATTTGATTGGCCGTACAAGATGATTGTTTGTGTACTGTACCTACTCTGTTGTCTAACTGGGATGATCAGAATGTCAGGACATGACGGGCCAACTTCTGTCCTTATTTGGTTGGGAGGTTGGTTCGAAGTGTCGTGATGTGATGTGAATCCTAGTAGCAAGCAGAGATCTATTATTATATTCTCTTATTACTGGTTTTAATTCCCTCATATCGTGCTTCCTTGTGGTACTTGCTATTAGAGGTCTAACCTCTCTGGTTTTGCATGGCCAGATTTAGAGCCGGTTCTCGAGGATCCAGCTTACTTCCGCCTCCAAGATGGTCAACACTAGAGGGATGATCGCAGGAGGACTCGAGTGGGTCCCTTACTTCACCACTCGTTTTGTTATTTACTTTATACCGTAGCCGTTTGGCACCGACATGTTAGTCGGATTGTCTTGTACTTACTTTTGCATAATTGTAATTAAGTCAGACTGCAGCTGATAACAATTGTGTACACCTTGCTATATCATCTGGCTATGTTTTGTAAAGCCAGATCTCAAGAACATTTTGACTGAGCGTTTGGGACGCCTTACTGCTTATTCTTACATGTTCTCTATTTCTATTTTCTTGTTCGAATGATTGAGACAATAGATGTGAAGTGACCATAGTGAGACTTTCATGTAGTATGCACCCCCTCGTCTTTAGACAGCATTGATCGTATTATACGGTATTCATCTACCCGTAATACGTAGCTGGCTGAGTCATTCCCCCGCTCTCCAGTATTCTGGTTCTGGGGCGTGACAAGGTTTTAGTGGTGGCCCATGCAGGTCTGATTTCAGACTTGTGGGGTGTTTTGTTTAATAGGATGTCTCAATCACACATGTTTTCCCTTGATCTCATGATTCGTCGATTCTCAACTCTAGCTTGACATTCCAGTATCCTTTGACTTCATTGATCCTTCATATCCGGTCGTTTGATTGTTCTCTTGTCCCTTTCCTTAGGGGCACTTCGTCCGCATCGGTCAGAGCTGGACAGCAACAACATGGACAGCAACATGGACAACCTGACCCTGTTGGTCAGCAATAAGAGCCGGTACTAACTCAGCAGGCTACTCAGGAAGAAGTGATCGTAGAAGCAGCAGCTGGATCGCAGTATCCGGATGTTCCACCACCACCAACAGTTCCACCTACCCCTATGGAAGTAGATACACCAGCCCTTCTGGAGATCCTGAGAGGAATGATGGCTGCTCAGCAATATCAGATGTTGGCCCAGCAGCGCATGCACACTCAGCTAGAAGAGCAGAATGTGTTGCTCAACCAAGGATTGCAGACGGCTCTGGAAAGAGGAATGAGGACTGATTCAGGAGCATCGACCAGGTTTTGCAAGTATAACCCCCGCCGTTTCGAGGGCACGGAGGATGCTATTTCAGCAGATGCATGGCTCAAGGATATTGAGGCTATTCTAATAGCAGCTAAGGTGCCGGCAGAAGAACGTGTAGATCAGGTAAAGTTGTTACTTCAGGATCTCGCACGTGATTGGTGGGAATCAGAGGAAGTAGGTATCAGACGTCCCGTTGCTTGGAACGATTTTACTGCAAGGTTCAAGACGAAGTATTATGGAGTTGTGGCGCAGTTTGAGCTACAACAGAAATTTATCAACCTCAGACAGGCTGGCAAGACTGTAGATGCGTACGCAGCGGAGTTCTGCAGATTGAGCAGGTTTGCCCCAGAAATGGTAGCAACGGAGCGCCAGAGGGCGATGAGGTTCCAGCAAGGGTTTTATCTTGAGCTCTTGCAGTTGATAGAAGGGCACAACTACCAGACTTTTGATGAAGTATTGACGGCGACTCGAAGGCATGAGATCACCATTCAGAGGCTTGCGGCAAGGACTGGAGGTCAGAAGAGATCTCACGGTCAGATAGAAGGAGGAGGGACAGCAGCGCCCCGAGCAACAGCACCATCCCCTGGTATTCGTATCCACGATGTGGCGATAGAGCACCAGCACTACCCAGGCAGCAGCAGCAACAACAACCGAGGAAGAACCAGCAACCCCCAGCGGGCTGCACTTACTGTGGTAAGGGAGGGCACACTAGGGATGTGTGTCGTTCAGCTAATGGATTATGCTTGAGGTGTGGCAGTCCAGACCATAGGATTGCCAATTGTCCTATGATACAGAGGCCAGGAGGGCCAGCTCAACGGTTTCCGGCATTGCCAGCTCCAGAGGTAGCACCGTATCAAGGGCCGGCACTAGCAGTGAGGCCACTAGCCCAGCACCCATTACCGACGCAAGCTCAGATGTACCGACAAGCACAGCATCAGGTTGGGCAGCAGGGACAGGGAAGGCAGGGACAAAGGCAAGAAGGATTTGGAGTATTAGAGCAAAGATTGGCTGAAGGCGGTCAGGTTTTGAGTAAGTTTGAGTATTAATTATTATTTATTATAATTCTTTGAGTTTTATATTCGAAGAGTGAAGGCAACTTTTTGTCTCACTCATCTGCTCTCGTATCATGTGATACGTGAAATTCATCATGTGTCTTGATTATGAGAGTACGTCCTGGATAGAGTCTCGTTCTTGATTTAGTCATTGGTACCGACTTATCTCAAGCATTGACCCTTGTCCACTTTGGGTGTCGGTGTAGGACCTCGAGGACGAATTCCTACCTGGCTTGAGAGGCATATTTTATTCGTATGTCTCCGATCATTTCCCTTTAGGGTATGATTATTGTTTGCGCTCTTACTTAATTGCTCTTTCTTTCGTAATCTGTTCGTATGCCATGTGTTGTTTGATAATCATGATTGTTATATGACATGAGTGTATTTCGTGATCTGAGAGCGCGCTCGACTAGCCTTATTGAAATTCCGAGGACGAAATTTTTCTAAGGAGGGTAGAGATGTCACTCCCCATTCCCGGAATACGTAAATTTTTGATTTTTCATGTATATGGTATCTGGCACCTGTATCTTTATTGTATTTATCCTGTATTTGTAACTGGCCATGGCATGGAACAGTATCTCGTCGCGGATTTGTGTGCCACCCCTTGTCCTTGTCTGGTTGTAGGCGTGGTTCACTGTTTCGATGATAGGATTTCTGAACCGTGTTGTGGTTAGGATTTTATTTAATTAATTTAATTAGTTGTATCACGTAACAATTAACATGTCATTAGTCACATGGTTAGAGCATGTTTAGGGCTTAGGGTTTTCTTAAGCCAACTCCTATATATATTGCATTTATTTAATATTTATCACGCATTTATTCCGTGTCTAATTTCTTTAATTTTATGCTAATTATTTTTCTGTAATTTGTTTCTGCCTTTACCTAGCTATTGGTTTATTTTGCTCATGTTGAACCAACTTGGTTTAACTTGGTTCAACATGATAAGCATGGATGGTCTAGATTGTGTAGGAAGGAATGGATGGTGGGAGATTAACATGACTTGCTATTTAAATCCCTCTTCTATTCTCTCTCCTCATAACTCTCATTTTCTTTCTTCCTCCACCAAAACCCTAGCTATTAGAGAGAGGCAAGTACATCTTGCACACCATGAGGGATTTCATGCATCCCCATTTATTTTTGGTCTATGTTGTTCATCTTCTCTTCCTCTACAAGTTTAGGTCTTGAAGTTCTTGATTTCCATGGATGGTTGGGTGTTGATCTAAGTTTTAAGTTTTGGTTTTCATGGTTTTGGTCTTCATATGAATTTAGGGTTTTGATCTATCAAACATTATTGATTTCGAAATTAAGTGGTTTCATGTTGTAGAGAATTTGATTCTACTAAAGTTTGGATTTTGAAAAGTTAGATTTCGATTTATTTTGTGGAAGTTATGGCAAAAAGAATTTTGGTTCGTTCCTATATAGTCATCTGCAGCACGCACCGCATGTCGCAGTAGGCGCATATCATGTCGCGAATGAGCCGCATTAAGGCGCATGTCGCAGTAGGCGCATATCATGTCGCGAATGAGCCGCATTAAGGTGCATGTCGCAGTAGGCGCATATCATGTCGCGAATGAGCCGCATTAAGGCGTATGTCGCAGTAGGCGCATATCATGTCGCGAATGAGCCGCATTAAGGCGCATGTCGCAGTAGGCGCATATCATGTCGCGAATGAGCCGCATTAAGGCGCATGTCGCAGTAGGCGCATATCATGTCGCGCATGAGCCGCATTGAGGCGCATGTCGCAGTAGGCGCATATCATGTCGCAGTTGAGCCGCATGAGGCGCATGTCGCGGTAGGCGTACATCATGTCGCAGTTGAGCCACATGAGGCGCATGTCGCGGTAGACGCATATCATGTCGCAGTTGAGCCGCATGAGGCGCATATCACAGTAGGCGCATATCATGTCGCAGAATATGCCTATTTTGGTTGTTTCTGACTATCATATGTTCTATTTTGACTGAATTGTGGCTAGAATTTCTTCCAACTCCTAACATGAATTTGTAGATCTTTTCCTTGGCTTCAAGAATATGTTACCAACTATTTTGTACTAATTATGGACTCGACCATGTTTAATGCTAATTGACTTTCATGCCTTGTCACCATTAATAACGATGGTTATCTTGACTAAATTGATCATGCGTTCCTAGTTGGAACTAAGAGACTGGCTAGTCGTCTTATTGAAATGAATGAATGAGACACGTTCATGTAATAAACTATTGTACTCGATTAGCCGATCCCGAATATTGACATACAGGCACATGCAAGCTTCAATCTATTTATTTATTTATTTATTTATTTATTTTTCTACAAAAGTAGCATGTGTACTTGATGGTCAAGGCATGATTACCCCGTGGTTAGATTTGATTGTTGCATTACGCTATGTAAACCTACAACCTAGCCGCACTGGTATCGTTGTAGAGTTGCGCATATCGTACCCCGTACGAAAGTACTCATTTGAATGATCATGATCCACGGCATGGGATTTCACTCAACGTAGGGACTATTAAGTTAAATAAAATAATGATGGCATGGAGAGAATGGATTCTCGAGTTCTTACATGGCAGCCCTCCCGGGACTAGTAGTGCCCGCCAGGCCGGCTGGTTCCCACAGATACTGTAAATCTGCCACACGGGCAGGGAACAGTACCTGCTTTTATTATTATTGTATATTGTATATATATGACGGGCGTCCTGCTAGGACTCGTCTAATTCATGCTTGGCGCACCTGATTGACTGGATAGACTAGCCTTGTTCGCACATAGTAAGAACTGAGGAATTCCTAATTGCATAATTCCAGGATAACTTGGGACTCACAATAGCAAGCCGTAGGATTTGATTGGCCGTACAAGATGATTTGTTTGTGTACTGTACCTACTCTGTTGTCTAACTGGGATGATCAGAATGTCAGGACATGACGGGCCAACTTCTGTCCTTGTTTGGTTGGGAGGTTGGTTCGAAGTGTCGTGATGTGATGTGAATCCTAGTAGCAAGCAGAGATCTATTATTATATTCTCTTATTAATGGTTTTAATTCCCTCATATCGTGCTTCCTTATGGTACTTGCTATTAGAGGTCTAACCTCTCTGGTTTTGCATGGCCAGATTTAGAGCCGGTTCTCGAGGATCCAGCTTACTTCCGCCTCCAAGATGGTCAACACTAGAGGGATGATCGCAGGAGGACTCGAGTGGGTCCCTTACTTCACCACTCGTTTTGTTATTTACTTTATACCGTAGCCGTTTGGCACCGACATGTTAGTCGGATTGTCTTGTACTTACTTTTGCATAATTGTAATTAAGTCAGACTGCAGCTGATAACAATTGTGTACACCTTGCTATATCATCTGGCTATGTTTTGTAAAGCCAGATCTCAAGAACATTTTGACTGAGCGTTTGGGACGCCTTACTGCTTATTCTTACATGTTCTCTATTTCTGTTTTCTTGTTCGAATGATTGAGATAATAGATGTGAAGTGACCATAGTGAGACTTTCATGTAGTATGCACCCCCTCGTCTTTAGACAGCATTGATCGTATTATACGGTATTCATCTACCCGTAATACGTAGCTGGCTGAGTCATTCCCCGCTCTCCAGTATTCTGGTTCTGGGGCGTGACAGAATATGTGCAAGACTTGACTAAGTGGCAGGGAGCATTGGAAGGGGACTGACCAATGGTTCTAGGGGACTGAAATCGATGTTGGAATGGACTGTCAACATGAAAGGGGCTGTCACATAGGAAATATGGTATGCTATAATATGGGGGCTGAAAACTTGACTGAACAACCTAGGAATTTTAGGACTGCACAACCAAAGCTCAACATATTAAGGTAAACTAACTGTACTTAGGATGGGGTTAACCAAGGATTGGATCAAGGGAATTTGGTCTGTCATGTAGGTAATTCTCAGGAAAAATATGTATTGGGTGTATGTGTGAGTTCTCAGGTTAGCAACAGTTACAGTTGGCCATTTCAGTAATTTAGGAAATCAGCTTGAAAGCTCAGGATTGCAATGTGTTAACAGTAAAGTGGCTAAGGCTCATACTCGAGCTCAACATATTGTTACAGGAAAGGGGAGACTGAACAGTGATGTGTGTAATAGGTCGACAAGGCTGTGTGTGTGCTAGTGTGGTATTAGTTCTCAGAATTTAATGGGGTGTTCTCAGGTTTACATGCATGTGTGTATAATAGGTAAGATGTAGCCTATCCCTAATAGGCAGTAAAAGGGAATGTGGTGACTGCTAATGCATGAGATGCAATGTATGCAAATGTATACAACAAAGTGTGTGTATGGTGTTACATACAAGGATATGCAATATGGTCTATATGCAGCAGGAACATGCTGTTCAGGATGTGCAACATGAGGATACAACATCCTGGATTCATGACAGCAATATAGGCAGTGCAGTGTGCCTAAGGCCAAGTGCAAGCAAGTTGTGTGTTGCAGGACAGGTAGCCTATATGTGTGTAGTGAAAGTGTCAGGGTATAGGAAATCAGTGGCAATGTGACAGGATTGAATCTGTGAATGTATGGAGGAGTATAGGAAATCAGTGAATGCATTGCAATTAACACATTAAATCCAAACTAAACTCGAAAAACCCAAGTCCCTACACAAACATAAACCCCCGTTCTCATTGCAGTAAACTAAAACACCTACACATAAATCTAAACATGGCAATTTAAACATAAAATCAGTTTAAACAGGGATTCAATATCAGGATTAAACTGACAGTAAAATCTCAGAATATCAGTCTACTTATTCAACAAATCATCCTATAATCAAAATCCATATCTCTTGCAACCAACCTAATCTAACATGAAAAACCTATCTAGCTGTGACTAATATATATGTAGGAATCAATGTGGCAATTTAAAACATCATTTAAATCCAAACAATTTTATTTAAACTTATTACCAAAACAGTGTCAGTTTCATTAAAACCGACACATGAAAATCCCAAAGAAAACTCACACAAAAATTGAATTAAAATAGCAAGACACATGTACAGTCATAGGGACATGTCCCATGTGTCCAATAGGACACCAATGAGTCCAAAAATCAGGACACGAGGTGTCCAAAATCCAAATCGAAATAGTGTCTAAAAACAGAATTTCCAGTCCTCGTGCACGCGTGCACGTGTGTCCAACTCACGACACAGGCCACGTGGAGACACGTGGCCGTGCACACGTGTTTGCCTAGACTAGGAGGACGTCTCCAAGTGCCTGTCCTGTGTCCATGTAAACTGTGGTGTCATGTCGAACCGCGTATTAGTGGCTCGAATCTGTGCGAGCACAGCCTGCACACGCGGCCAGTACGGCCAGTACGGGGAGGAGAACTCCTCGCACACTGCACCAAATGGCCCCAAATTTTGGGAGGATGATGTCAGTCAGTGCCCTGACATCCTCCTAAATTTGGCGTGTCTACGTGTTCGACACAGTAAGATATCGTGCCCGAGTAGCAGGACAGTGCACTCGTGTCGTGCACGCATGTCCAACACCAAAAACCGATACGATACGACACGAAAATACCTAACATCCTTCATAAAAATTTATGTACATACTTAGATCTACAAATTCATATAATTAGTTTTACAAAAATCGAAAATAAAATTCTTAGAGGCATTTCATCGAATATCTAAACATACACTATGACACGTGTCCGATACGGACACCAAACGGACACGAAATCCACCCAATTTTCAGGGAACGCTAGGGGACTCCTAGATATAGCCCTAAATGCAAAGAAAACAGAATTTTAGATCAATTTGTGGAGTTTTACCTATAGATGTAAAAAGCATGAAAAAGCTCCAAATGGGGGTATTCTTCTTGATGGCCAAATGCTCCAAATTGATCCCAAACTGAAATTAACCTCCAAAATAATAACCATACAGAAATTAGGTCCTAATGCAAAAGATTAGGATTAAAAAGGAATTAAATGAATTTATGGGAATTTTTGGAAGAGGAAAAAATACCTTTTCTTTTCCTATGTGTTGAATGATATAAAAGAGGCAAGAACTAATGATTAAGTGTTTATATAGGGTGGGGATCCCTATGTGGCTGGTCATAAAGGAAGGAATTAGGGTTAGGGTGTCAAATCATGGGCCATGGGCCAAGTCATAAGTCATTAAGTCCTTAAATCATAAGTCATTTCATTAAACCACAAACCATGAAATAATTTCACTTAAACTAATCCTCCTAATCCAAAATTAGTTTCTAATGACTAAAAGTAGGTTAACCTAAGTTAGACTAGGGTCACCATAGCTAGGGTTAGCTTCTAGGCTAGTCCACTAGGTCTCAACAAGTCAAGGTCAACTAGAATTTACCAATTCAATAAATCATCAAATAATTCAATTAAGTCAAAATGACCAAATTATCCCTAGGCTAAAAATGATAATTAAATCATCCTAATGACATGGTTAGGCTCTAGGTCATGCAGTCTCTAGGGTTTTACTGGCAGCACATCAAAATCACAAGTCATGACTTAAAATAATTTTTAAATAGTTTAAAAATGATTAAAAATCACCAAAATTATAATGTGAAATAAATATCAATAAATAAGAATTATAATTACAAAATTTTAAAATTACCCTCATCTGGAAAACTGGGTGTTACACAAGCCGAAAGGGCCCTTCTGTCAATAAGGCAAAAATTCGTTTAAGCGACCGGTACTTAAGTGTTCCTAGTGAACCTCCGCTTGTTGGGATCCGGCCCCTACAGCTAACCCAACCTTATCAAAACTTGAAAAACTAATATTTTGAAGGTAGATTACAAAAATCATCTTAATTGTTAATTTTTAGCTTAAAGACATCTTATTGAGTAAATATATTTTTACAGACTTTAGAAAACATGTCTTCCAAGGAAGAGACCTTTTCTGCAAAGCCCGCTAAATTCAATGGCACATATTTCAAGAGGTAGCAGAGCCAGATAAAATTTTGGCTTACCAATTTAGGCCTGATTTCTGCCATCGATGGGTCCATGCCCATCTCAAATGATTCTGATGAGACTGAGTCTGACGTAGGGATTTCTAAGTCCTCCTCCTCTACCAAGCCTAAGAGCCCTAAGGAAATTGACTACCACTGCTTCCACAGAATCTTAAGCGCTATGTCGGAGTCACTCTACGACATATTTTTTGAGTATAAAAGCGCTAAAGAACTCTGGGATGCTTTGGAAGATGAGTATGGTTGTGATGATGCTGGAATTGATAGATTCAATTCCACCACATTCAACCAATATGTCATGGTAGATAACAAACCTATCAATGACCAAATCTATGAGTTCCAAGAACACCTTAGACATGTTCAACCCAAGGGAACCTTCTTTTCTACTGAGCATAAAATAAGATGCTTGATAGATAAACTTCCTCCTTCCTGGTCTAAAGTGGTAAATGACCTACTACATCTACAAGGATCTATTACGTACTCTCAAGCTTTACAGAGAATTAGAACAGAAGAGCAAAATAGGTCCAAGACCAAAGCTAGGTCAAATGCCACAACTAAGGTAAACCTTGTAGAAAGCCATACAAAACCTAGGTCTAACAACCATCTCAAATCCAAGAAAAACTCCTTCAAAAAGAAGCAGAGTTTTCAACCTCCTAACCAAAACCATCATCACCAAAATCATCACCACCAAAACCTTCAACCCCAAAAACCTAAAAACTTTGGTCAGTCTCAGGATCAAAGAAGATTTTGTTTTGTGTGTGGTAGAACCAACCATACAGCCATCAACTGCTTCCAAAGGAAGAAAGAACCTATCCAGAACTCCTTCAAAAGAAAAAAGACAAGCCAGAGGCTAACATGATTCTGAATGGGTCCTCCAGCTCCTTCAGGTCAGTAAGATTTCAACCTGTAGTAAACATGTCTTTCTATTCTGATGATTGGTGGTTGGACTCTGGAGCTAATGTTCATGTTTCATTTGATCTCTCCTGTTTTTCAACCCATCAGAAATCAGGTGGAGGAGGCGTGACTCTAGGAGATGGCTCAACGGCGCAAATTGTAGGAAGAGGAAGAATAGATCTGAAGATGACATCAAAGAAAATTCTACCTCTCCATGATGTGCTTCATGTGCCGTCTCTTAGAAGAAACCTTGTTAGTGGATCCCTCCTTGTAGCCTCAGGATACAAAATTGTTATGGAGGCAAATAAAGTACTTTTCTCTAAGAATGATTTGTTTGTGGGAAAAGGATTTGTGAAAGATGGACTCTTTATTTTAAGTACCATGAATAAAATTTTAAATCCTTCTTTTGTTGCAAATGTTGAATCATCAAATATTTGGCATGGTAGATTAGGTCATGTGAACTTAGGATCTATTGAAAGGATGATGAACTTAGATCTTATACCTAAGACTCCTATAGATGATGAACACAAATGTGAGATCTGTGTTCAAGCCAAACACACAAGATTACCTTTCAAATATGTCTATAGAGATTCTGAACTCCTAGAACTTATCCATAGTGATGTTTGTGATTCCAATAGGGTCTTGACCCGAGGTGGTAGGAAATACTTTATTACCTTTATAGATGACTATTCAAAGTATTGTTACACCTACCTCCTTAAGACCAAAGATGAAGTTCTAGACAGATTCAAGGTTTATAAATCTGAAGTTGAAAACCAGTTGGATAGGAAGATTAAGATCCTTAGATCAGATTATGGTGGAGAGTATACCTCAAATGAAATGACTAACTTCTGTGAAGAGCACAGAATTATTCATGAGGTAATTGCTCCTTATTCACCACAATCCAATAGAGTTGCTGAAAGAAAGAATCGTACTAGATATGGTCAATGCCATGCTTCTCAGCTCAGGTGCCCTGTAAAACTCCTAAATTTCTACTATATTTTTTTTTTGTTATTTTAATATTTGTACGAATTTAAATTTTTTTATTGTACGTCACATAGTCGTATTGTACGTCGTGTACGAAAATTCATTTTTCGTAATTGCTCGACGAGTGCGAATATGTGCGAGCGTACATATTTTTAGAAAAACATTTTTTTATCTATTTCATAGTTTCAAAATAATATATGTAATAATTTGTTTTAGCTATAATACCAACATTTTCAAGTCCGTTATTGTATTGAGTCTTTTGTGAAAACAGTTATTATTAATAAATAATTTTTCGTGCATACACATATTTCATAAATATCTTATTAGTTTATTTTAAATAATAATGTAATTTTTGAAGTTAATATTATTAGTATTTTGGAAAACATATTTTGAATTTATTATGGCAATTTAAATCATGATTTGAACTTATGTATTTATTTAAATAGTTAAATAATTGAAATTTGAATTATTTGATTTGATTTTAAACTAAGGGAATCAAATTAGATTTAATTGGATTTGGATTTGGATTTGATTTGATTGATTTTAAATTAAATTGCAAGCTATCTATTTTTGGGTTTAAACTACTCCTAATGCTTATCCAATTGGGAATTCCCACATCCTATAAATAGGCAGGTACTCCTCCAATTTTTATCATTCATTATTTCTCCAAAATTTTCTACCACAAAAGTGAGTGCATCGTGTCCATGACCGTGTCCGTGTCCCATCCACTATTGTGTTTCATTGTACAAGTACAATACTCCACCCTGGGTCCGACAGATCCGAAACTCCGTTTCCGTCGTGTCGAACACACCCGATACGACTCATCCAAACTCAAAACCCTAATCCTAATCCTAACCCGCTGCCTCCACCACCCACAGCCCGACATCGACCTCGCCACAGCCACGCTGACCGTCCCCATACCGCGCACCCGGTCCTCCGACCTCCCGATCCAACCGTAACCACCAACACCACCATCAGACCACCACCACCGTTTTCCTCTTCGGCCACCAGAGTACAGCCACCAGCCCGACATCACCCACACAACCCACCGCCGATACTCCGGTCGCACCCAGCCAACCCGATTTCTCCATCGCCGACCGAATTCCGACCAACCACCCCAATTACCACTGCCACCCGGCCACCCACAAACCCGGCGTAACCATCGCCACCACCAGCAGGAATAAATAATAGAGAAAACCCAAAAACCAACATCGACAATCGCCCTTACCTCGGCCTGCCGACGTACGCCGTCCCCGTAGTGCCGAGACCTCGACAAGAGCTCCTGCCACCGCCTGGAACCGCCCCGAGCCACCGTCCGCGTGACCGCCGCTCGCCCTGAGCGTGCTGCCACCGCATCCCGACCCAACCGCGCCCCGAGCCACCGTCCGCGTGATCGCCGCTCGCCCTCAGCGCGCTGCAACCGCATCCCGACCCAACCGCGCCCCGACGCCAGCGACTCCCCGGTTCCCTCCGCCTCGACGCCGGCGTTCGGGCCGAGCGCCGTCCCCGTAGCTCCAGCCGCTCGCCGCCTCATCCTCCTCCCAGATCCGCCGGAGCAGCGCCCGGACCGCCGTACCAACCGCCTGGAGCCGCTCCCGACCCACAGACGCCTTCCTCCACCTTTCCTCTCCCCCAAAACCCAACCGCCCGGCCGCTCGCTGCCTCCCTTGGCCGCGGCCACCACAGTTCTTCCGCCCACCGCCTGCCGTTGATCGCGTGTCGTCTCGTCGGCGATCCGCCGGCCGAGCCACCCAGGTGATCCGCCCGCCACCGCCGTCCTTCGTGCGCACCCACCGACGGATATTTTATAATTATAATTATTATTTATTGATAATTATTTCATATTATAAATTTTTGTGATTTTTAATCATTTTTAAACTATTTAAAATTATGACTTGTGATTTTGACATTTTACTATTGTTTGGTTTTAATTTCGAGGAATTTGTCACCCCCCAGTTTTCAGGAACAGGAGTATTTTAGTCATTTTGTATTTTTGAAATATTTTTGAAATTTATTTTATTATTTATGATATTATTTTGGGGTTATTTGAGTCGGATTCGAATTTCAGCTCAATCTGACTTGAAACGGGGACCCGGGGGTAGTTTGACTCTAGTGGAACCCACACACTAGTTAGGCATGGCCCACATGATATTAATTTTAGTCCACATGATAGAAATATTTTAGTTAGAGGTTAGACTAATTATTATGGATAAGGTTAGTGTGATTAGAGACTTTAGAATGACTAATTTAGCCCCAACCAACTAGCCCTTTCCTAATACTCATAGAATAGGTTAGTAGGGGCTTTTGGACTTTTCCTAATAGGACAAAACCACCTTTATGGCCAGCCACAATAAGGATAGGGTTGAGCCTCCCATTTGTCATTATCCATCTATTTTTCTCTCTCTTGTTCTTCCCCAAATTCCTAGAGAGCAATCCCTAGCAATTTCTCCACCAAATCCTTCCATTTCACCACCAAATCTTCTTCTTTTCTTTTCCATTCTAGCCAAGGAGGAAGCTACCCAAGTTTGGGAGGATTCGGAGCTCGTTCGTGTCCTTTTGGAATCTCTACGTGTCGGTGTCGCTCCGGGAAGGTTTTTCTTCGATTCGATCTACCGGGAGGTATAAATCCCTTCTTCTTTTCATTTTCTCATGCATATAGGTCTATTTTGAACCTATAGGAATGACCCCATGGTTGTATCTCCATTTGTGTCCATTTTGTGTCCATTTGGAGGTCATAGGAGTGTCCTTTGTGTTGTGGATGTGTTCATGTTACATATATAGATTTATATATATATTGTAATGAGAGTGTATCTATATTTATATATGTAATAAATGGTTCATGATGATTATATAATCAAGTTTGTGAGTGTGGTTCCTCATATTATTATTGCTATTATTGTTGTGGATAACTAGGATATATATTGTGTATTCTTTTGGCTCAAACTATCTAAATCCGTCATGATTTTTATCCACGTTTTTAATTTCAGCCCTAACTTAGAAATGTCATAACTTCTAGCTCAAAGCTCGGTTTAATCTTCCGTTTATTTTAAAAGAAGGGTATTGAAGTTAGCTTTCCAAAAACATGTAATAATAGGCCTAATTCTTTTTGTAACTTTCTGGAGAATTATTTGAGTGTCAGCTGTACGAAAGACAAATGCGTTCTCGGTGTTTTTGCGATTCCGGGAGTTTTCGGAAACGAAAATGCGATCCGTTTGAAGTTTCGGAAAGCTAACACATAGATCTATAACATACTTTAATCCTAGATTTTAATTCATGCTGAGATGGTACAGTATTGATTATTAGTAGGAGTTACTATTCGGCATATGCATTTTGTGTATCCTTGTGTGTAATATAATGTTCTATTTGATTTTAACCCATGTTAATGTATATACATTATATATTAAATAGAGAATGCAAGCATGAGTAAATGGTTAAATAAATGATGTATGAGGTGTAAGTATCCTATCTAATGTAAGCATGTATAAGTATGGCTTGTGATGAATATGTAGGTTCCATAGTATGTATTGTATGGTGCATATAGTGGTACAAGAGAATAAATGAATGATGAATGAATACAAGCATGAATGTAATGTAATAATAGATGTAATGCATGATATGTTAGATGAATGAAATGATATATATATGATATATATCCTCTTTACATTAATGTATATATATGGTTGAATGCAAGCATGTAGGAATGCAATTAATGTAATGTATGTAAGCAATACATAAATGCATGAATGAAAGAATGATATACAATGCATGCATGAAAGTATATAATGAATGCTAGATATAAATGCAAGGTATATATGTAATGATAGATATGAATGCATAATGTATAAATATTGTAAATACAATATCAGATTTCATATGTAGACATAGAACCAATGCATAGCTGATATTTAGATTGAATGTTAGTTCATTTTAGGTTGTTCGAACACTGAACTGTCCATGTAAGCATATATACCTTCCTTTTCCTATTGTCAAGCCAATTTTAGTTTTCAATATAGTGGAATGTCTATGAATGTAATGTTAACCTTCAACCCCTTAATTCGAAATGTTAGTTAATTTAGTATTAGACGATGCATGAGCTGTATGCATATGGGATGTTGGCTTAATGGCAGATTTCAGATAACATGGTTCATTTTATGTGGTTAGTTACACCAGTTTATGGGATATCTCACTTTAGTTTATATGTAAATTTGGAACTAAACTGAGAATGAACTTCACCCTCTGCACAAGGACACCCCACTCTATATCAACCACCATGCCATGTAACCCTTCTCTAAATAATTGCTATAATATATATAGATTTATGTAAAGTATAGATGCATGTTAGTTATAACTTAAATAGTCTCTACTCTAATGTATATAGATGTATACTTTTAGCCATGCATGTAAGTATAATACATGTATAATATAGATGGGTTAGCTTTGTGCCATGTGTAGTGTAAACTCATAACTAGTATTGATTTCTCTTTTCATGTACACCTCCATGTTCACACACACACACACACATAGCTTTAAATGTTAGTTCTTTTCTCTTATATATATATATATATATATATATATATATATATATATATAATATCGAATATGCATGATAGTGATGTATCTTGATGTGTGACTTGTGTTGGCTTGTATAGCCTTGTGATTGGTGTGTGATTGCTAGACTAGGCTTGGTTAGGCCTAGTGAGACTTATTAGACTTACTGGGGTTAGGAGTGGCCTAGTTGACCTAGTTGACTGGTGTAGTTGACTGGAGTTGACCAAGTGTTGACTTTAGTCTATTTTGACCTAGACAGCATACAGACGCATCGCAGATTACATTTATCATCCCATGTATACATCTTGACTTGTGTTGCTCTAACTAGGAGTCAGGTACCTCATCTCGGACAGTACATTTACTTCAGACATTCAGATACCAGGCGAGTACATTCTCTGATCGTTTCATACTTGTATGGATTTACATTCTTGCTCTAGATTACTGTACTTGATGCTGACACGACTGTATCACGGATTGGTACTATATGGATCTTCTTTTGAGATGTTATCTCCTTGTATTCACTAAATACATATTGTGTTGTGCGTTTCACTTCCATATTGTATTTATTGAATACCCATATCCTTGTATACTCATTGTGCATATTGTACTCTTATTATCACATGAGCCCCAGGGATAGACCATTGTACACTATTGTATAACATTGTACATCCATTGTATAACATTGTACACTATTGTATAAGATAACGTAACTGGAGTAGATCCTTGTGTATTGATTGGGGAGGGGTGTAGAATTGGTTATGTACTCAAATTCTATTGTACAACATTGTATAACTATTGTATATGTCTATTGTACACCCACGTACAATGGAGTTACCATTGCATTTTCCTAGCCCGTTTACATAACCAGATTGTACTCTAAAATTACATGTTCCTTACAGTTCTTACTTATCATATTTAGATATTTCCTGTTATCAAATCTCTACTGTTTTATATATCTTCTTTTTTCAGCGTTTCATGTACTTTACTCTATTGCATGCTTTATATTTCCTAACTCGATATGAACTGCGTGAGATATTTTGTGCTCGCTCCCGTCCTGACTGGACCTTTTGAAATTTTTACAGAGGATGATGAGGCACCCTGCACCCTTACTTGGAGTTTGCCTAGTTGACACTCGCGACCTGGACCCCTGGGGAGGTTCAGGCAGCTGCTCAGGATGATACCTTGTATAGTGTAGATAGCTTAGACTGTCCTTTCTTTTCATATTTAGCTGTTGTCTTATTTTTAGAGTTGTATATTTTAGAGATGTTAAGACTTTGTTATCTCTTTCTGCTATACCTCAGTTGAGGATTTTTTATCTATTTCCATCATGCTACATTCTACCTTAGATTGTGATTGAGTTGTACCTCTGTGTTGGCCTCCTTATGGAGAGTATTCATATTATGCTAGTTATAGTTCATGACCTAGAACAGCGTTCTACCGCCGACACTGCGGCGTAGGCTGGGCGTTGTTACGTTCTCGTACCCTCACTGTGGGTGCGGGTCGTGACATATTTTTAGTGGTGGCCCATGCAGGTCGAGTTTATGTAGTGGTATTCGAACTAGAGTATCACTACAGCCTGTAGTAGGATTATGATTATTTTTGGGGTACTCAATCACATTAGGAAAAAACTCTTAATCAGATTCCTTTTATCCAATTGCTGCTTATTGATTTCCTTTGAATATAAACTGTCCTCCCTTGGTTTTTTTTGCTTCATTCTCAGTAATTGCTTTTTGGTTTGACCCGTCTTCATGATGGTTATGAAGACGATTTCATCGCTCTAGTTCGGAGGATACTATCGAGAGGCTGGCCACCTCTCGTCCTGTTCATCAGGGCCTCGAGACCGCAGCTCTTGTTGTGTCGACTCAGGTTGGCGTTTCTCCTACATTGGAGATGCACCTCTATCTGTACAGAGATTTTCTCCCGTCATTTCTGATTTCTCTCAGCAGCGGTGATTCATGCAGCATCAGCAGCAGACCAGGGAAAACTAGCAGGGCGAGCTATCGTCAGGACAGTCAAGGATACGCAGACCATTGGAGATCTTGCTGCAAGTTTCGTTCTTCTTAATTTTATTCCCGCAATTGTCTTTTATAATTACATTGAAATCCGATTCCATCTGTTCCTTGTTGATTGATTAATTTTGTCATGTTACTCTTTTGTTGTGTTTGTTTTTTTTCTTCTGAGAAAATCATATGGGCTAGGTCGCCTAAATCATAGAATCTAGAATCCTCGATAGTCGTGTTAGTTGGCATAGTGAGGACATGTAGTCAGATTTTGGATGTATTCTCGGGTATGGGAATTTAAGGTTTTCGCCGTCGCATGCGGCAGTACGAAAATTTTAAATACCATGAACCTAGAGGTACGTACCTTAGTCAAGGACTCTGTGATTATCGTAGCCTTGCTCACTAGCATGATGAAGACTCTGGACAACATGATTTTGGACAGACGCATATGATTAACATATTGTATCTTGAGAAGGTTTAAACATCATACCATTTTGATTGTTATAAATGACTTAGGAGTAGGGATATTTAGTTTTGTAGAGCTTATTCATAGGTAGTTCCTTCATAGTATAATGGTATGATGACTTGTAGAGTGTCTGTACCCTAGAGGTGATAGTTAGCATTGGTGTTAGAATAGTAACCCATTGCAGATAATTCTCCTGTTATCTATAATACCAACCAGTTACACATAGGATATTAGTATGCCTTACATCCTTGATGATTATTACTACTTTTCCTTACCTTTTCCAGTGAGGCACCCATGACCAGAGCCTGCCTTTGAGTATAGTTGTAGTTTCACCTAAGACCGAGATGCCTATTTGCATAGATAGATTGCAGATGATATTGGCATATGGGATATAGGTTAGTTGGTATCTATAGGCCATTGTTGTGTAGGGTTATAAACATGTTGTTTAGCCTATACTTGGTTCAGTTTTCCATTTTAGTTAAGTTCTTTTCGTGTTGAGTTCCTTTGTGTTGATCACCTTTATAGGCAGTGTGCAGACCCTTCACTAGATACAATGTCCCCTTGATTCAGACCATTCATCCTTAGCCTAGTTCTAAGCATTGTTTCAGACCCTTATAAGTTTAGTCTGCCTTAACCCTTGGTTGATCAGTCATGTATATATATATAGATGATATACTTAGGATATATGTGATGGGTTGTTGTTCTTGAGCATATATATATATATGTGGTATTTGGTATTCATGTGCTTAGCTTGTAGGTATTTAGTTATAGGTGACTTGATAGGATTGGGAAGTTAAGAGCTAGTCTATTATAGAGTTTCTCTTTTGCTAAATTCTAGTTGCCAACACCTAGATAGCTAGCATAGGTAAAACCCTAAGAAGTTGACCAGTTGATGATCAAGTACTTGGATGTTGAGAAATTGACTAGTGATTGACCCTTGACTATGTTTGACCTAGAAGGGGGTGCGATCATCTTAATTTCGAGGACGAAATTTTATAAGGTGGGTAGGATTGTAACACCCAGTTTTCCAGATGAGGGTAATTTTAAAATTTTATAATTATAATTATTATTTATTGATAATTATTTCATATTATAAATTTTTGTGATTTTTTAATCATTTTTAAACTATTTAAAATTATGACTTGTGATTTTGACATTTTACTATTGTTTGGTTTTAATTTCGAGGAATTTATCACCCCCCAGTTTTCAGGAACAGGAGTATTTTTGTCATTTTGTATTTTTGAAATATTTTTGAAATTTATTTTATTATTTATGATATTATTTTGGGGTTATTTGAGTCGGGTTCGAATTTCAGCTCAATCCGACTTGAAACGGGGACCCGGGGGTAGTTTGACTCTAGTGGGACCCACACACTAGTTAGGCATGGCCCACATGATATTAATTTTAGTCCACATGATAGAAATATTTTAGTTAGAGGTTAGACTAATTATTATGGATAAGGTTAGTGTGATTAGAGACTTTAGAATGACTAATTTAGCCCCAACCAACTAGCCCTTTCCTAATACTCATAGAATAGGTTAGTAGGGGCTTTTGGACTTTTCCTAATAGGACAAAACCACCTTTATGGCCAGCCACAATAAGGATAGGGTTGAGCCTCCCATTTGTCATTATCCATCTATTTTTCTCTCTCTTGTTCTTCCCCAAATTCCTAGAGAGCAATCCCTAGCAATTTCTCCACCAAATCCTTCCATTTCACCACCAAATCTTCTTCTTTTCATTTTCCATTCTAGCCAAGGAGGAAGCTACCCAAGTTTGGGAGGATTCGGAGCTCGTTCGTGTCCTTTTGGAATCTCTACGTGTCGGTGTCGCTCCGGGAAGGTTTTTCTTCGATTCGATCTACCGGGAGGTATAAATCCCTTCTTCTTTTCATTTTCTCATGCATATAGGTCTATTTTGAACCTATAGGAATGACCCCATGGTTGTATCTCCATTTGTGTCCATTTTGTGTCCATTTGGAGGTCATAGGAGTGTCATTTGTGTTGTAGATGTGTTCATGTTACATATATAGATTTATATATATATTGTAATAAGAGTGTATCTATATTTATATATGTAATAAATGGTTCATGATGATTATATAATCAAGTTTGTGAGTGTGGTTCCTCATATTATTATTGCTATTATTGTTGTGGATAATTAGGATATATATTGTGTATTCTTTTGGCTCAAACTATCTAAATCCGTCATGATTTTTATCCACGTTTTTAATTTCAGCCCTAACTTAGAAATGTCATAACTTCTAGCTCAAAGCTCGGTTTAATCTTCCGTTTATTTTAAAGAAGTGTATTGAAGTTAGCTTTCCAAAAACATGTACTAATAGGCCTAATTATTTTTGTAACTTTCTGGAGAATTATTTGAGTGTCAGCTGTACGAAAGACAAACGCGTTCTCGGTATTTTTGCGATTCCGGGAGTTTCCGGAAACGAAAACGCGATCCGTTTGAAGTTTCGGAAAGCTAACACATAGATCTATAACATACTTTAATCCTAGATTTTAATTCATGCTGAGATGGTACAGTATTGATTATTAGTAGGAGTTACTATTCGGCATATGCATTTTGTGTATCCTTGTGTGTAATATAATGTTCTATTTGATTTTAACCCGTGTTAATGTATATACATTATGTAATTAAATAGAAAATGCAAGCATGAGTAAATGGTTAAATAAATGATGTATAAGGTATAAGTATCCTATCTAATGTAAGCATGTATAAGTATGGCTTGTGATGAATATGTAGGTTCCATAATATGTATTGTATGGTGCATATAGTGGTACAAGAGAATAAATGAATGATGAATGAATACAAGCATGAATGTAATGTAATAATAGATGTAATGCATGATATGTTAGATGAATGAAATGATATATATATGATATATATCCTCTTTACATTAATGTATATATATGGTTGAATGCAAGCATGTAGGAATGCAATTAATGTAATGTATGTAAGCAATACATAAATGCATGAATGAAAGAATGATATACAATACATGCATGAAAGTATATAATGAATGCTAGATATAAATGCAAGGTATATATGTAATGATAGATATGAATGCATAATGTATAAATATTGTAAATGCAATATCAGATTTCATATGTAGACATAGAACCAATGCATAGCTGATATTTAGATTGAATGTTAGTTCATTTTAGGTTGTTCGAACACTGAACTGTCCATGTAAGCATATATACCTTCCTTTTCCTATTGCCAAGCCAATTTTAGTTTTCAATATAGTGGAATGTCTATGAATGTAATGTTAACCTTCAACCCCTTAATTCGAAATGTTAGTTAATTTTAGTATTAGACGATGCATGAGCTGTATGCATATGGGATGTTGGCTTAATGGCAGATTTCAGATAACATGGTTCATTTTATGTGGTTAGTTACACCAGTTTGTGGGATATCTCACTTTAGTTTATATGTAAATGTGGAACTAAACTGAGAATGAACTTCACCCTCTGCACAAGGACACCCCACTCTATATCAACCACCATGCCATGTAACCCTTCTCTAAATGATTGCTATAATATATATAGATTTATGTAAAGTATAGATGCATGTTAGTTATAACTTAAATAGTCTCTACTCTAATGTATATAGATGTATACTTGTAGCCATGCATGTAAGTATAATACATGTATAATGTAGATGGGTTAGCTTTGTGCCATGTGTAGTGTAAACTCATAACTAGTATTGATTTCTCTTTTCATGTACACCTCCATGTTCACACACACACACACATAGCTTTAAATGTTAGTTCTTTTCTCTTATATATATATATATAATATCGAATATGCATGATAGTGATGTATCTTGATGTGTGACTTGTGTTGGCTTGTATAGCCTTGTGATTGGTGTGTGATTGCTAGACTAGGCTTGGTTAGGCCTAGTGAGACTTATTAGACTTACTGGGGTTAGGAGTGGCCTAGTTGACCTAGTTGACTGGTGTAGTTGACTGGAGTTGACCAAGTGTTGACTTTAGTCTATTTTGACCTAGACAGCATACAGACGCATCGTAGATTATATTTATCATCCCATGTATACATCTTGACTTGTGTTGCTCTAACTAGGAGTCAGGTACCTCATCTCCGACAGTACATTTACTTCAGACATTCAGATACCAGGCGAGTACATTCTCTGATCGTTTCATACTTGTATGGATTTACGTTCTTGCTCTAGATTACTGTACTTGATGCTGACACGACTGTATCACGGATTGGTACTATATGGATCTTCTTTTGAGATGTTATCTCCTTGTATTCACTAAATACATATTGTGTTGTGCGTTTCACTTCCATATTGTATTTATTGAATACCCATATCCTTGTATACTCATTGTGCATATTGTACTCTTATTATCACATGAGCCCTAGGGATAGACCATTGTACACTATTGTATAACATTGTACATCCATTGTATAACATTGTACACTATTGTATAAGATAACGTAACTGGAGTAGATCCTTGTGTATTGATTGGGGAGGGAGAGTAGAATTGGTTATGTACTCAAATCCTATTGTACAATATTGTATAACTATTGTATATGTCTATTGTACACCCACGTACAATGGAGTTACCATTGCATTTTTCTAGCCCGTTTACATAACCAGATTGTACTCTAAAATCACATGTTACTTACCGTTCTTACTTATCATATTTAGATATTTCCTGTTATCAAATCTCTACTGTTTTTATATATCTTCTTCTTTCAGCGTTTCATGTACTTTACTCTATTGCATGCTTTATATTTCCTAACTCGATATGAACTGCGTGAGATATTTTGTGCTCGCTCCCGTCCTGACTGGACCTGTTGAAAATTTTACAGAGGATGATGAGGCACCCTGCACCCTTACTTGGAGTTTGCCTAGTTGACACTCGCGACCTGGACCCCTGGGGAGGTTCAGGCAGCTGCTCAGGATGATACCTTGTATAGTGTAGATAGCTTAGACTGTCCTTTCTTTTCATGTTTAGTTGTTGTCTTATTTTTAGAGTTGTATATTTTAGAGATGTTAAGACTTTGTTATCTCTTTCTGCTATACCTCAGTTGAGGATTTTTTATCTATTTCCATCATGCTACATTCTACCTTAGATTGTGATTGAGTTGTACCTCTGTGTTGGCCTCCTTATGGAGAGTATTCATATTATGCTAGTTATAGTTCATGACCTAGAACATCGTTCTACCGCCGACACTGCGGCGTAGGCTGGGCGTTGTTACGTTCTCGTACCCTCACTGTGGGTGCGGGTCGTGACATCAGCTTTTCTTTTTTTGTTTTTTTTACTGAATGTGTTCACTGAGTTCTCCTCGAAAGAAGAGAACAACTTCAGTATTTTTATTTTATTATTATTATTTTTATTTTTATCTTTATCATTATCATTAAAGTTATTATTATAGATTTATTATTATTATTATTATTATTATTATTATTATTATTATTATTATTATTATTATTATTATTATTATTATTTTATTAGTAATTTCTTGTTCTGTGTTATAAGAGATAGTAGATGTAATTTAAGTATCTTAGTATTATTTCACTTGAAATGAATTTTGGAACAAACTATATATACATATGTATGCACGTATTTTTACAAAAGTATAATAGTTATTATATCTTAAAAATGTATTTTAGTAGTATTGATGAATATTTTAGGGGTTAATTTATTTGTAAGCATTATTGTTAGTTTTAAATAAATATATTCATATATTCATATTATGTTGTAATAAAAATATTGTGCTAGGCCTCGTCCTATATTATTTTCAAAAAATTGGATTTTGAACCCTAGGTATGTTATTCAATATTAACATCTATTTTTGAATACTAAAAAGTATTTCTACAAAAGATGGGGTATCCTAAAATATGTTTTTTTTTATATTTATCTAATGAAATATCGTTCTGTCAAGACTTCTGCATTAAATATCTAGCCTATATTTATTTTTTACTAATAAAAAATATTTTTATAAATATTTTATCGTATATATTATTCCAACTTCCTCTGATTCTCATCCAGCCCGTGACTAAGCCTATTATTCCAATTCCCTTCGCAAATTTCGAGACTTCATTATGTCCACCCTAACTAATTTGACCCTTCTGGACCCAATGGATCGGTCCGTGCCACCACCCGAGGTCACCTTGCATAGTTATTGTACCGAAGTCGCAGTTTGTGCCACATGATCATAGTACCACACCAAACAGCTCACCAGGCGTCGCAACAGGTAAGTATACCTTGCTAATTAAACTGTCATATTATTTATTTTCAGCATTTATTTACTTGTTTCATATTTGTTATTTTTATTTGTTATAAACTGCGCGTCCAAGCCATACTTGGGTGCAAGCGACTTTATTAGTCGTTATTTTATTTTATTTTATGCATGTTGACTTAGTGTTAGCGGACTACCTTCTTATTGGGAGATATCTTTATATCTCCTTTGGCTGTGACACTCGCACTACACGGTTGAGACATGTTGCTAGGGGCACGACTTATTGACTAGCTATCTCTAAAGTCGTGTGACGGTAGATATTCGTAACTGCTATGACTAGGGTTTTAGAGACTCAAGCAGTTACAAAACTGGACGAGCCATGGACATGACTTGAACAGTGTGGGATATATTGGGGGAGGACAGTCGCTAGTGCGTATGGAAATCCAAACAGGTAAACCACAGTCTCCGGATGGAACTATGGCGATATTTTTGCAGATGCCCTCTGACATTTTAGACGTTATGGACGGATACAGATGACTGGATGCCAGTTACGTTCACATAGCCTAAAATCCCACCCATGCGCATGAAAGTTGTCCTCTAAATTGCACATTAGGTGGTTAGAATATCCTTTGCATATTTATGTCTAGTTTATATATTATTTTATTTTGACAGTTCATATTAGCTTGTTCTTCCTGTATCTTGCTATGTCCGTCTGAGGACCTGGTTTTTCCCCATGTATGTGTTCATGTTTTCCGCAGGTATTCTAGCCAAGGCCGTGGTCTTCTCCATTTCTTCGAAGACAATTGCGCTTGGTTCGTCTTGCTATTTTTATCGCTCGATTTATTGTACATTTTTTTTCATTGAGATAGTTGGTAGTGGACTTTGTCTCCGCCCAACGATTGTATCATAAATATTCGAGTTGATATTCATATTATTATTCTTTTCATTGTGGATGAGATTTAGTTTGTCTTGGATTACTACATTTTACAGCTTATGTATTCATACGAGACCTATGTATTTCATATGAATACAGCTGGCATGTCTACGTACTTAGTCCTACGTATTTTGGGACTGGGGCGTTACATGTTTTTGTGGTGGCCCATGCAGGTCAAGATAAATTGTTTGGTTACTTTATCGTACCAAGCAAGCCTGCGTATATGATTAGAAGTTTAGGATCTCATCCACATACTTGATCTCTTTCCTTGATTTTATCTACCGTTTGACTCATCAATTGCATCTTGCTTGCTTCCTTCCATCCCTATTCTTATCTTCTCTTCGTGCTTGCTAGAGATTGACTCTACTAGTTAGTTGTCCCAAAACACCATTAGTTTAATTCTTTAAGTTGGGTAGAATACCCTATGAACTAGCCTTATGAACTAGCAACCCCTTTGACCTAGTGACCTATAGTAGCAAGCTTATTTAGATCCTAGAATCTAGAGGACCTAACCCGTCTAGCCAACCAAGGACTTCGACAAGAAGACTATAGGACGACTGTATGACTTAGAATCATTCTACCTTCTTTAAATCTTAATCTTTCGTAGCTATGTATTTACCGTTTTGACTAATGATGCTAATGTAGCCTAGTTTTGCAAGCTTATTCTTTATCGAGTTTGATCATGACATATGCTATTGAGCGCTCACTAGCCTATTGTCTAATCAGAACCGGTGCATAATGGTCTGATCAACCAAGTGCACTTTGGTTCGCTTTTGTCTATTATTTTACGTGGATGGGGACATAGTTAAACTTGTCCTTTAGAGTCCCATCCGCGACTGCCTTGGCAATACCTTTGAAATTTTCGGTCGTCCTTGAATCACGTACTCATATTCGATAATACCGTTTTGAAACTCCTAATTGCGTTCGCCTTCACCTATTTTATAAAGACGAAGGTGTAGTACTGTAACTTCCTCTAGCCATCCTATCAATTACGACCATATCGTATTATTTTTCTATGATCTAGATCGTGATTTCTTACGGCATGATTTTGTTATCAACTGTTCCTCATCGACACCCCTTGTGTCTTCTCACCCCCCCCCCCCCCACGAATTCTTAATTTCGAGGACAAAATTCTTTTAAGTTGGGTAGGATGTAAAACCCCTAAATTTGTACTATATTTTTTTTGTTATTTTAATATTTGTACGGATTTAAATTTTTTATTGTACGTCACGTAGTCGTATTGTACGTCGTGTGCGAAAATTTATTTTTCGTAATTGCTCGACGAGTGCGAATATGTGCGAGCGTACATATTTTTAGAAAAATATTTTTATCTATTTCATAGTTTTAAAATAATATATGTAATAATTTGTTTTAGCTATAATACCAACATTTTCAAGTCCGTTATTGTATTGAGTCTTTTGTGAAAACAGTTATTATTAATAAATAATTTTTCGTGCATACACATATTTCGTAAATATCTTATTAGTTTATTTTAAATAATAATGTAATTTTCGAAATTAATATTATTAGTATTTTTGGAAAATATATTTTGAATTTATTATGGCAATTTAAATCGTGATTTGAACTTATGTATTTATTTAAATAGTTAAATAATTAAAATTTGAATTATTTGATTTGATTTTAAACTAAGGGAATTAAATTAAATTTAATTGGATTTGGATTTGGATTTGATTTGATTGATTTTAAATTAAATTGCAAGCTATCTATTTTTGGGTTTAAACTACTCCTAATGCTTATCCAATTGGGAATTCCCACATCCTATAAATAGGCAGGTACTCCTCCAATTTTCATCATTCATTATTTCTCCAAAATTTTCCACCACAAAAGTGAGTCCATCGTGTCCATGACCGTGTCCGTGTCCCATCCACTATTGTGTTTCATTGTACAAGTATAATACTCCACCCCGGGTCCGACAGATCCGAACCTCCGTCCCCGTCGTGTCGGACACACCCGACACGACTCATCCAAACTCAAAACCCTAATCCTAATCCTAACCCGCTGCCTCCACCACCCACAGCCCGACATCGACCTCGCCACAGCCACGCTGACCGTCCCTATACCGCGCACCCGGTCCTCCGACCTCCTGACCCAGCCGTATCCACCAACACCACCATCAGACCACCACCACCGTTTTCCTCTCCGGCCACCAGATACAGCCACCAGCCCGACATCACCCACACAACCCCCCCGCCGAAACTCCGGCCGCACCCAGCCAACCCGATTTCCCCATCGCCGACCGAATTTCGACCAACCACCCCAATTACCACTGCCACCCGGCCACCCACAAACCCGGCGTAACCATCGCCACCACCAGCAGAAATAAATAATAGAGAAAACCCAAAAACCAACATCGACCATCGCCCTTACCTCGGCCTGCCGACGTACGCCGTCCCCGTAGTGCCGAGACCTCGACAAGAGCTCCTGCCACCGCCTGGAACCGCCCTGAGCCACTGTCCGCGTGACCGCCGCTCGCCCTGAGCGCGCTGCCACCGCATCTCGACCCAACCGCGCCCCGGCGCCAGCGACTCCCCGGTTCCCTCCGCCTCGACGTCGGCGTTCGCGCCGAACGTCGCCCCCGTAGCTCCAGCCGCTCGCCGCCTCATCCTCCGTCTTCCTCCTTCCAGATCCGCCGGAGCAGCGCCCGGACCACCGCACCAACCGCCTGGAGCAGCTCCCGACCCACAGACGCCTTCCTCCACCTTTTCTCTCCCCCAAAACCCAACCGCCCGGCCGCTCGCTGCCTCCCTTGGCCGCGGCTACCACAGTTCTTCCGCCCACCGCCTGCCGTTGACCGCGTGTCGTCTCGTCGGCGATCCGCCGGCCGAGCCACCCAGATGATCCGCCCGCCACCGCCGTCCTTCGTGCGCACCCACCGACGCGAGCTCCCCGACCACTTCCTCGATTTTTCCTCCCACGCCGGAGCGCCAAACCGCCGGCGACTCCGTCCGTCTTCCGCTCGCCCACAACCCCCTTCCCTCACTCTTCTACTCCCTCTCGATATCTCCATCGTCCCCCTCAGCCTCTCTCTCTCCTTCTCTCTCTAATCTCTTCAGCTTTTCTTTTTTTTGTTTTTTTTACTGAATGTGCTCACTGAGTTCTCCTCGAAAGAGGAGAACAACTTCAGTGTTTTTATTTTTATTATTATTATTATTTTTATCTTTATCATTATCATTAAAGTTATTATTATAGATTTATTATTATATTACTATTATCATTATTATTATTATTATTATTATTATTATTATTATTATTATTATTTTATTAGTAATTTCTTGTCCTGTGTTATAAGAGATAGTAGATGTAATTTAAGTATCTTAGTATTATTTCACTTGAAATGAATTTGGAACAAACTATATATACATATGTATGCACGTATTTTTACAAAAGTATAATAGTTATTATACCTTAAAATGTATTTTAGTAGTATTGACGAATATTTTAGGGGTTAATTTATTTGTAAGCATTATTGTTAGTTTTAAATAAATATATTCATATTTTCATATTATGTTGTAATAAAAATATTGTGCTAGGCCTCGTCCTATATTATTTTCAAAAAATTGGATTTTGAACCCTAGGTATGTTATTCAATATTAACATCTATTTTTGAATACTAAAAAGTATTTCTACAAAAGATGGGGTATCCTAAAATATGTTTTTTTATATATTTATCTAATGAAATATCGTTCTGTCAAGACTTCTGCATTAAATATCTAGCCTATATTTATTTTTTACTAATAGAAAATATTTTTATAAATATTTTATCGTATATATTATTCCAACTTCCTCTGATTTTCATCCAGCCCGTGACTAAGCCCATTATTCCAATTCCCTTCGCAAATTTCGAGACTTCATTATGTCCACCCTAACTAATTTGACCCTTCTGGACCCAATGGAACGGTCCGTGCCACCACCCGAGGTCATCTTGCATAGTTATTGTACCGAAGCGCAGTTTGTGCCCCATGATCATAGCACCACACCAAACAGCTCACCAGGCGTCGCAACAGGCAAGTATACCTGCTAATTAAACTGTCATATTATTATTTTCAGCATTTATTTACTTGTTTCATATTGTTATTTTTATTTGTTAAAACTGCGCGTCCAAGCCACACTTGGGTACAAGCGACTTTATTAGTCGTTATTTTATTTTATTTTATGCATGTGACTTAGTGTTAGCGGACTACCTTATTGGGGATATCTTTATATCTTTGGCTGTGACACTCGCACTACACGGTTGAGACATGTTGCTAGGGACACGACTTATTGACTAGCTATCGCTAAAGTCGTGTGGTAGATATTCGTAACTGCTATGACTAGGGTTTTAGAGATCAAGCAGTTACAAAACTGGAGAGAATGGACATGACTTGTACAAGTGGGATATATTGGGGGAGGACAGTCGCTAGTGCGTATGGGAACCCAAACAGGAAACCACAGTCTCCGGATGGAACTGTGGCAATATTTTTGCAGATGCCCTCTGACGTTTTAGACGTTAAGGACGGATACAGATGACTGGATGCCAGTTACGTACACATAGCCTAAAATCCTACCCATGCGCATGAAAGTTGTCCTCTAAATTGCACATTAGGTGGTTAGAATATCCTTTGCATATTTATGTCTAGTTTATATATTATTTTAATCTGACAGTTCATATTAGCTTGTTCTTCCTGTATCTTGCTACGTCCGTCTGAGGACCTAGTTTTTCCCCAGGTATGTGTTCATGTTTTCCGCAGGTATTCTAGCCAAGGCCGTGGTCTTCTCCATTTCTTCGAAGACAATTGCGCTTGGTTCGTCTTGCTATTTTTATCGCTCGATTTATTGTACATTTTCTTTCATTGAGATAGTTGGTAGTGGACTTTGTCTCCGCCCAACGATTGTATCATAAATATTCGAGTTGATATTCATATTATTATTCTTTTCATTATGGATGAGATTTAGTTTGTCTTGGATTACTGCATTTTATAGCTTATGTATTCATACGAGACCTATGTATTCGTATGATACAGCTGGCATGTCTACGTACTTAGTCCTATGTTTTGGGGGCTGGGGCGTTACATGCCCTAATAATCTTTAGAGAGAAGCCTTATTGTCATCCTGTGATATTCTTAATAGGATACCCAGTAAGACTAATGATAAGATCCCTATATGAATTATGGAAAGGTCGGACCCCTATGATTAATTACCTCAAAGTTGGGGATGTCTAGCTAAAGTAGGAATCATAAACCCAAAAAGAGGAAGATAGGACCTAAGACTGTAGATGTTGTCATTAGGATATGCCCTAGATAGTAATACCAATAGATTCTTGTAACCCATTCTCAAGTAAATAAAATCTCTAATAACACAATTATTGAAGCTAGAGATGCAGTTTACTTTGAAAATATTTTTTTCCTTCAAGGATAGAACCCCTTCATCTTCCTCTAACCCTTCTTTACTCCGTCTACTAATTCTCATGACCAAATGCCTAATTCTCAATCTGAACAAGTCATAGAACCTGAAGGAGTAAAAGAGAAATGATTGAAAAATTTAGGAGAAGGATTTTTCACTTTTTTGATAGAGGGTGATCCCTCAACTTATGAAGAAGCCATATCCTCTCCTGATGCTCCTTTCTGGAAGAATCTATTAACAATGAGTACAACTCCATCATGGAGAACAATACTTGGTTTTTAGAAAACCTTTAGGTAGCAAATCCATAGGTTGTAAGTGGATTTTCAAAAAGAAATTTAGAGCCGATGGCACCATAGAGAAAATATAAGGCTAGGCTAGTAGCCAAAGGATTTACCCGAAGAAAGGATTAGATTATTTTGATACCTATCTCCTGTATCTAGAAATCTTTTATTAGAACCCTTCTAGCTTTAGCATCCATTCATGATATGTTGATCCATCAAATGGATGTAAAACAACATTTTTAAATGGAGATTTAGAAGAAGAGAATATATGGAGCAACCTGAAGGTTTTATTGCTAAAGGTCAAGAAAAGAAGGTTTGCATATTAGTAAAATATCTTTATGGCCTAAAGCAAGCTCCCAAGCAATGGCACAACAAATTTGATAAAGTCATTATAGGATTTGGTTTTGTGCCAAATGAATATGACAAGTGTTTGTATTCTAAAAATACAAATGGAAGTTGTATTATTTATGCTTGTATGTTGATGATATCCTTATTCTAGGATCTTCACTGGACTGATAATAACGCTAAGAATTATTTATCTATCCAGTTTGACATGAAAGACCTAGGTGAGGCAAATCTAATCCTAGGAATGCAAGTGTCAAAAAGGAAAGAGGGCTATACTCTATCCTTAGCACATTCAATTGAGAAATGCTAAGGAAGTTTAAGTATTTTGACAAAAAACCTGCCCTTACCCCTTATGACAGTAATGTTGTTCTCAAAAAGAATAAAGGATTACCAATGAACAACATAGATATTCACAAATGATTGGGTCCCTTATGTACATAACAAATAGGACTAGACATGACATTGCATTTGCTATTGGAAGACTAAGTAGGTACACTAGTAACCCAAATCAATCACATTGGACTGCATTGGACAGAGTATTTAGATATCTTAAGGGAACTCTAGATTATAAACTTCTTATACGACACCCTGATATCATAGAGGGTTACTCCAATACAAATTGGGTAACTGATTCACATGATGTGAAATCCACTACTGGATATGTTTTTACCCTAGCAGGAGCTGTAATCTCCGGGACCATGTAAACAAACTATTATAGCCAAAAGTACAATGGACTCTGAAATGATAGCTTTGGATATTACATGTACAGAAGCTGAATGGCTCAGAAATCTTATAATGCATATACCTATTTATGTTCATCCTATTCCTGCAATCTCTATAAACTGTGATAATATCTGTTATAGAACTACTAAAGCATGATTCTGTGAATGCTAAGATGAACAGGCACATGCAGCTGCGCTTCAAGTCAATAAAGAGCCTATTGGGCAAATATGTGGTTCTTGACTATATAAAGTCAGAAAAGAACCTTACAGACCACTTGATGAAGGGTCTGTCTAGGATATTGATTCTAGAATCATCAAGGTGGATGGGGTTAAGCCTATAGTATAGTCACCAGCAGTGGCAACCCAACCGAGTCTGACTGAAGATCCAAGAAGCCGATTCAATGGGTAGAAAACAAGCTGGACTAGGTGACTATTATGGAAAACTGACCTTGAGATTAAATTCTCTTTAAAATAAAAGCCCAGAAGGCTGTACATGTGTACATTGATATCCCATCCCTATGGTGACATTGTTCCTTGTGTGATATGGATAGGATGAGTTTAAACTCTTAATAAGTCCAAGCATATTATGCATGGTTGATTCCTATCACCAACCCTTAAGGACTTACCTATATGAGAGGTCGTGAGGGCCGCGACTATAGGACATGGCGATCCTAGACAACTCAGAAATGTGTAAAAGTGCGCATGGCCAACCAAACGCGCCATCCGATAGACCCAAGTACCTCTAGCGTACTATTGCTATAGTCTGAATCTGGTTTAAGAAGACTGATTCAAGGTGTAGTCCATCAAGCTCTTCTTCAAACAAATACATAGTCACTATGTGAGATTCAAAGCTGTAGTCCATCTCATTTATGCATAGTATATAATGGCCCAGAAATTCTCTTACTCTTATCTTATTCTCCTTCTTTATATTATCTTAGAACTTGAGCTTTTGGGGGGATTGTTAGCTGTAGCTTTGCTTACAAAGCTCATAGTCCCACATCGGCTAAATGTATAACCTTCACTGTGTATATATTCCTTTCCTCCTCTTTGCTTATTTAAAGATTAGTGTGGGAGCCCCATGGGCCACACGCGCGTGCCGCCGCCGACCCGCCGGCTCGCTCGGTTCGGTTCAGCGCGTAACGGGTGCGGGTACGTGCCCACATCTGCGAGCCAAATGCCGATTCGATTTCCTTTCGGGTTCGGGCTGAGACCCTAAAAACTTTTGCTTCTCTCATAAAATTTCTGACCGTCATTTAATTTCGTAACGTTTACTATTCAAATTACGCAGATACATTGTATCACGTTTTTATTATAACATTAAATTATTGTTCATTATTTTTGAACGTTACAAAGAGCCACTATCAGCCTATATAAGTCTGTGCTTCTTTCTCTTCCGAACATAGAAAAATTATTCTTCTCGAAATTCTCGTCTCCTTCGTATTACCGCTGTTGTTCTTCGGTTCTCTGGGCAGAGCTAAGTCGGGATCTCTCCAAGTCGTATACGGCAAGAAGATTTCGGTGGACGAAGATTTTACCACTAGGAGCATTCGTATACGGTCTGCACATAGACCCGAGCTAACTCTTAGGGCAGTGCTACGGCACGACTTCCTCGGGGCCGGTAATTTTAATTTAATTTATTTTCTTGCAGATTTTAATTCAAAGTTTTTGAAGAAAATTCCAACAATCTAAGAGTTATTCCATCTTCAAAAATATTCTCTTCGGTTAAAAGTTGTTAGTGAAATATGCTCACTAAAAATTGTGTTCTATTTAAGTTCCTACTAGTGGTATTTCTAACGTTTCACTAGTACTGTGTAATCTACTAAGTTACATTTTATAAAGTTTCACTACTGTATGTTCTTAAGAGTTAATCTGCTAAAGTTAATCTGTTTCATTTTATAAAGTTACATTTTGTTGTTGGTGTTAATCTTTTCACTAGTGTTCTGTTTAATCAATATATATAATAATAAAAAAATCTTTGTTTAATCTTAAATAAGTTGCTTCTTGATAATAAGTTGCTTGTGCTGCTGTTTAAATATTGCTTGTTTAATCTTTATTAAATATTCATTACTAGCTTACAAATCGTGCTAGTGTACTGTTAAATTTTGCTTAATATAAAATTTTGCTAGAAAATTATTTTAATAATTATCCTATTTTAGTAGCATATTGTTCAACAAATCTTGTTACCAATTTTTTGGCTTCATAAGACTCTAGGAATTGAAACTTCCCATAAACAAGTTTTTTTTTAGTACCAAATGCATGCTCTGGCCGTTCTATCAGATAAGACACACTTGGACTTATGCACAGATATATATATATTATATA
>JANAVB010044017.1:2980843-3196314 GCA_029216955.1 Iris pallida | reverse complement strand
CGCCATCTGTCGGTTAACAGGCCATCTGTCGGTACCAAGGCTGATCTGTTGGTAGGAGAGTGTCGGTCGACCTTACTTTAAGAAAGTAAAGGAAACGTCTTTACTTTAAGTCAATTAAAACTTTATGTCGATTTTACTTTATGTAAAGTAAAGGAATATTTCCAAAAGTTTTGTCGGCCATGAAAGAAAAGGTTCACGGACGGACCATTATTTTGAAACTTCTCCTCCATCTTTTGCCTTCCCTTCTGTTCTTCTGCATTTAGGATGATGACTCGGCACATAATAGAGTCAGAGCCTTTTGGTACATAGTATCAAAATCTTCTTCATCATCTGGTTCTGAGAAATTCTCCATTGAAATATCAGGCTGAATTGGAACTGTATCTTCCATATTAAATTAGCAATGAATTGGGCTTGAAAGTATTGAAAAACAACTTTTCTTTAATTCTTCTTCTGTAATATAGGGGTTCTTTCTAATCAAAGAAGCTTTAATCTTGATTGGACTATTTTATTATATCTTGTTTTAACTGCTTCTCAATAAGTACCTCATTTACTTTGATATTAGCCTGAATTTGGCTAATTTCTCATTCTCATCGATTCGTTCCCACAATTTTATATGGAACTTTCTGACTAGTACTAGAATATTCAGGGCATTAATCTCCCTGGAGAGTCCATTTCATAATAAATGGAATGTCATTTTGTACAAAGAAGTGAAGGGTACTCTCACCTTCAAAAAGATGTTCTTTTTGACAGGGAACCGAAGAATTTACCCAATTAGGAAAACTTTCCTTAATAGAAACAGGCAAAATATCAATGGTTGCCCAAGTAGCAGCCACCAATTATAAAACCATGTAGGGATATCCAGGCTGAGTATTTCTGGACAGATTTTTAGAACCAAGTATGTTTTTATTAGTGTTTTGATAATAAAAACTTTGTAAAAAGCATCAACATATTCCCAGTAAGTATAGACTAAGGCCGGTTTATCACGAACGGTACTGGTCATAAAGGAATTAGGGTTTAAGCCCCAAGATTGTGGAGTTATCACCCTTTTGATAATAGCTTTGCTATAGATTATATCATAGTAGGATCATAACCTTCTGATAGTAGTGTTGAATTTCCACTGATTTGGAAGCTAATAAAATTCCCTCGTATATTACGAGTTTTATGGAATCTTGGAAATATGCTAAGATCCATGTAGCGAGCCATCAATTTCCATGGCTCAGACAGAAGGGGCACTTCTTCACGACTAATTTGAATAATTTTTCAACTTTATTTTCTGAAGAAAAAACTGGTTCCTTATCAACCACGTCTTTAAATGAGGGGAGAAGACTGATTTTCTTTCCCTTTGGTAGAATCAGAATCGGGTCTGGACCCCTGGAAATGTTTCCTAGCAACGGGTCTAGGAACCCATGGTTGCTTACCCTTTCGACTTGACATCCTGCAAAATTTTACGAGTCAAAAAGTCTGGAAGAGAATTCTCATTTCCACGTATATATTCATACCAAAATCAAATATAGCTAATTCAGCCTGCCATCGTGCAAATATTTGTTTAGATGTTAAATTTTTACATCCTTTCTAGGACTATCTTAGCGGAGCTACAATCAATTCTTAATAAGAATTTTTTATTAAGTAAATCATCTTGGAACTTATTGATACGCAAGATGATAGAAAGAATTTCTTTCTTAATGGTAGAATAATTTATTTGAGTATCATTCCATTTACCGGAATGATACCGAACTAACACTGATTTGTTAGTACTTGGATTTAATGTTTTAAGATACCACCATACCCAATATCACTAGCATCAGTCTCAACTATTTTGTACCATTCGAATTCGCTAGATGAAGACAGGATAAATTTTTTACTTTCTGCTTAATAATTCTAATGGCATTAGTATGTTAGGACTCCAAGGACCTGGATTTTTTCTTTAATCTTTGATACAAAATCTTTGTATCTTTGGCTATATCTTTATAAAAGTCAGCTACTAATTAAGAGCGCCTAAAAACCTCTGCAGCTGCTTAATATCAATAATCTCATCAGGAAATTTAGAAGCGAATTCAATGCTTCTGTCAACGGAGATTATAGTACTATTTACATATTATGTCCTAAAAATTTATTTCAAGCTGAAATAAATTCATTTTAGGAGCCGAAATAACAAGTCTTTTTAATAACTAGATGTTTGAAGATATTCAAATGTTTGAAGTGTTCTTCAATGGTATTAGAAAATATTAGTATGCATCTATAACAGAATAAAATTATAATGCTGAATAAATATTTCATTCATAATATTTTGAAATTTAGAGGGAGCATTTTTAATCCAAAAGGCAAACATTCCATTCAAAATGTCCGATTGAAACAGTAAATACCGTTTTATATTTGTCTTTTATCTGTTTGAATCTGACAATATCCAGATTCAGATCAAACTTAGAGTATATATTTGCCCTAGCTATCCGATTAAGCAAGTCCTTCTTATTAGGAATAGGATATCTTATCCATTTTAAAACCTTGTTTAAGGGTTATAATTGATAACAAGGCGAGGAATTCCCCTTTCCTTTTCTGCGCATTGTTCACATAAAATGCAGTGCAGCTCCATAGAGAGTAACTTCCTTATAAGTCCTTTATCTAATAGATCTTGTATTTCCTTTTTACATAACTCTAGATATTCAGAGTTCATGGCAAGGTCTGGCCTTAGTAGGATAAATCTCTCTAAAAGTCTCTTCATGAAAGAGACAAATATGCTTCTTTCTATCCCAAAAGGCATTCGGCATATTCCTACAAGTTTGAAGTTTGAAATCCTCTTCAACTTGTAAATTTTTGACGGATCTGATTCTCTAATTGTTGAGAAATACCTAATATTTGTTTTCTTTTTAAGAAAATTTATTTGATTTTTTTTAAATAAACTCCTTAATTTTATTTAAAATTTTGACCATCGGGTCAGTAATAAAATCAAACCTATTTGTTTGATTTTGTATTCAGTAATGATTCCTTTCTTGCTTGTCTCCCTTATTGGCATAAGTTTTTTCTAAGAAATGAGTTCCTAGAATAACATGTTGTGTTATTTATTTTACAACAATAAAATGTAAAGGAATACACATATTATTCTTACAAAATTTATGTCTGTAATTTTGTAAGGGTAGTCAATGCTTTATTATTAGCAGCACTGAGCTGAGTGGTTCGTTCACAGTATTTTATTGGAACAATTTTCTTTAACAATATCAGATCAGCACCACTATCAACAAGCGCAATAAGGTCTGTGATATAAGACTCATTATTGATGATTAAATTTATTTTATAAACCATTTATGAGTAATAAACAGATCCATCTTATTTAAAAATGAATTGGATCATCCTTAGAGTTATTAGGTCTATTGGATAAAGCTAATTCTTTACCCTTTGGGGATATGTTTGAAGTAGAAGCTAATCCTTCTAATTCATTTATTGGAGTTCCCAGTTCCCTAAAACCGCTAATTCGAGTTTTTAAGCCTCTCTTGAGTAATCTCACCCTGTACTTGTAAGGACTTTATTTTCTTTTTTAGAGTTTTAATCTCTTGATTGAGATCGCTAATTGTAACAGGTACATGTTTTTGTTTTTATACCTATTAATAACTTCAGTCATGTTATAAGTATTTTCCTCATGTTGCTGAATAATATCTTCTTCATTCTTCTCATCAGTAAGAAGATCAAGAATTTTAGTACGAACAATACTCGTAATATTATTATTCAAAAGAGACTCTAATATTTCTCTTTATCACCTTTAGTCAAGGTGTGAATGGAAAGACCATTCATCTCTATTATAGATTTATAGTAGTCAGCATCTTCTGTATTGAACAATTATTGCATTGACAATCGCGCCATGACGGCTCAGGAGTAGGTACGTCCTACTTCACTGTATGTTTGATATGTAACTAATTTTTCTATTCAGCTTAGTTGTTGTAAGGTCTTCATGACGGAAGTTTATGTTTAAAACGGATAGTTGGAGTGTCTTTATTCTAGTTGACCGGCATACGGAAGAAATTCCAAAGTCGCGTTGGTCATAGGCAGGGATTGCCTTTCTTTTCCGTAGACCATTGACAGCCGTACTAGTCTTCTTCAGCCAACTATTTTGTTCTCACAATTCTATCTTCGGAATTGTCATGAAGAAAATATAACAACTTTTTTTGTAATAATTATTAGTTCATACTTAAGCAGATAGTGAAGTAGATTTTACTCACATGAGTGAAGGTTCGGTTCAGCCAATTGGTATGATAAAGAAGACCCTTAATAAGGGCAAAAATGTTAAGAACGTACAGATGTACGAGTATCCAACAGATGTTGAAGAGTTGAACAAATGGACGATTCCTAAGGTTCAACCAAAAGAGATCTATCAGATATGGACTTTTAACTTTCGTTCCTCCATTACAATAAAGACATTGGAGAAGACTGTTCCTGTTAATGATAATGAACAGATCTTTAAGTTTTTATCGGATGAGGATATAGATCCGTATAGGAAGAGATATAATTTTCTCCACATTGGTTTAATTCAGATAGCCTTGAAACCTTTACTCTGCAGGGGTTGAACGCTTCATAATGACATCATTGCGAGATGCTCGATGTTTAGATTATCATAAATCACTTATGGGTGTGACGCAGACTAGTCTATGTCATGGACTAGTATATTTTAATGTGTACCCTAATTTGAGTTTGTCAATCATAGACCCCAATATATTAGAATCTATAACCTTAAATATGAAGACTTTTGGTTACAATTTTTTGCCTGGATCAGAAACTATAGCGATTATCTATAGGATTCATTATAAAGTGTTAAATACGTTAGCTCCTAAAGCAAAGCATTTAACAAAGCTTGGAATGACTACTTTCATAGAAACCAATTTGATGACATCAAAGATGGCCTTAAATAAAATAATAAAATAGGACGAAATCGTCTTCCCAAATGAATGACTTTGAACTTGGCTATACCTCCTAAAGCCACTTTAGATACAAAAATTGATCAAATAATTCAGAGTGATGATGGTGGTATCGAGGTTAGATTCACACCTCAATACAAAACTAAAATAACTAGTCCTAATTTTAGACTTGAAAAATCCTCGCATTCTACCAGCGCTAGCAGACCTTCAATCTCTAGCAGACCTTCAACCTCCTATTATGAGAATAGAGAAGGTTCTGAAGTCACTGGGATAACTTTTAAATGAGAACATATCCCATGCTATGTATGAGCCAGCAAAGTCTAAATTAGACTCTCCGACTGAGTCGAAAATGCGATATTAGTTTATTTTATGGACTACACGACCTATCCAGAAATCCGCAAAATCCTAAATACTGAATATAATATATAAAGTATAAGTATCACAGGTGTAGAGTATATATATATATATATATATATATATATATATATATATATATATATATATATATATATATATATATATATATATATTATATATAATATATATATATATATATATATATATTTATTATTATATATATATATATATTATATATATATATATACTATATATATATACATATACTACCTATATACTATATCTATAATATAATATATCTCTATATATATATATATATATATATATATATATATATATATATATATAAAACCCAAAACCTAACCCTAAAATCCTATTTTCTCTCTTTATTTTCTCTTTATATTTTTTTCGTGAGCTAGGAGTTTGGTCTCGGGGCCTCAGAGTGTGGTTTCTGAACCCCTCTTAGTGATAGAGTTGAAGAGTTAGACTTGGAGCTATCTTAGGCAAGTATATCTTGTCGAACTACTGGACAAACAAACTTTATAGCTATTTAATTATGTAGTCTTGATATTTTAATATTTTCCTGAACTTGCTTTACTAAAGATGTTTCTCTCGAGATTCTCGTCATTTTGACCTATCTCGAATTTTGGTTTGAGTTAGGTTTTGTTTTCTTGCGATATGTCCTAATATTTTTCGTAGTTGGAAACTTTGTATCAGGAGCGATATGAGTGTTATTATTTCAAGACTTAGTCTATGTGATATATGTGACTTATCTCTAGTATTGATGATAGCTGGATTTGACTTGGACGAGATTTGGGACAAAATTCTAGCCCAGAAAATTATTCCTATTATTTTATTGAGATTTTTGCACGGTTCCGGAATTCCTTCCAAAATTCGTGGCAATCTACCGAATTTTTCGAATGGTCCATTCCATGTACAAAAACTTCTTGTGATTGATATCCTTCGAAAATCCACAGTAATCCGTCGGATCTTCCGAATGGACTCCCAAGTTCTATCCAATGTGATTTGTTCTAGTTTTTTCCTGATTTTCTCTTACTAGTAGATTTCTGTATATGCCATGTCATGTTTTCTGCTATATTGCTATGCTTGCCTCGATTCCTTATACATGTATTGCCTTGCCTAATAATGGCCTATCATGGCACACTATTGTTATCTATCTTTTCTTTGCTTACATGATAATGGCCTTTCATGGAGCACTCTTGATTCATATACTGGCTTTCTTGATATAGTGGCTCGTTGTATCACATCATGTTCTTGATACTTGTATATTCCTGTTGTGGCTTGTTATAGTGCACTCTTGCTTGTCTTGCACAGTCTTGCATGTATCATGTCTAAGATGGATTATGCGGAATGCCACACCCAGAATCCTGTCAGAAAATGTTAAGGACTAAACAACTAGTTTGATCATCTAGATGCATTGAGAAGGGAGATTTTCCCGGTTACTTGCAAGCCCTTTATTCTAGTCTTTACCATGGATATGTAGCTCTCCGTCATGAGGGGCACATTTCTAACTCACCATTGAGTGTGGAAATTCCAGTATACGTGATAACTATATTTAGTTTGCCATTATGTGGAGCTTACCCTTTACGAGATACGTCTCCTGGGAGGTGTATCTGCTATATATATCCTTGTGTCCGTGACCTGGATAAGTTGGGTAGTCTGCATGACGGACAGCCGGATCGAATTTCTCAAACTGCATATGTTAGTAATTGTGATTATGATAACCCTAGTTAGCTAATGTATCAAGTCGTACTCATTGCTTGGCCGTGATTGATGGATGGAGTCCATTCTTGTCATGTCTAGTTTAGTCTTGCTCCAGCTTGTTATTTCAGTATTTAGATTCATGTCTATTCCTGTACATGCTATTATACATTTTTACATGCTCGACTTCACTATATGTTTACTTGCTCGGCTTCACCTTACATGATCACATGTTTGGTTTCGCGTTACAAACGCACATGCCCGGCTTCATTACATATTTTTAGTTTTCTTTCATATACATTATGGTACATTTACATTATTCTTGCCTCCTTTTACTATTTTTAATTTAGTGATGTTATGACTTGCATGCTTGTTTAATTTTATAGTTTGGCTTCCTTTGTGGTACTTGTTATCTGGGGTCTAAGTCTATTAGTTTTTCTCATATCTCAAATATGTTGGCCATGATCAAGAGATGCAAAATCACTTTCGATGTCTCTTTGTATTGTGGAGATAGAAGAGTGGTATACTACATGAGTGTTGAAGAAGTTGTGTCACATATATGTTAGATATAAACATGCATACGGTTCTATGAAGGAGCTAGTATCCTTGTGACATAGATCCATCTACACAATAGAAGGTTTTGTTGGGAATCGGATATGCCCTCTTGCGCTCCGATACCGTGTCTGAGACATTGTCGCAACGAAAACTTAGGCCAACCCACCTGAAATAACCAACCCCCGTCTAACGAACACCAAGCACAGATAAAGACAAGTATATGGTTGTGACTACATCACTTGGACAAATCCCAATCTCTATAACTCAGATAAAATGACAAGATTGACAAAAACTAATGTTAAACCCTTTGCCCTAATAGGTTCAACCCCCCTCACCACACTCAAGAAGAAAAGAAAGATTACAATTGAAATCGCTCACCAACCCGTAGCAATCTCCCTAACCGAAGTTTACGATCCATCGATTAGATCTCTTCTTCCTTTTGTCTTGGATGACGAAGTCCTAAGAGCAAAGTACGAAACTTTCTCTTAGATTTTATATGGACGAGCACCTCGAATCTCTACTTTTTGTGCTGTGCTTTGTGCCTCCACCCTGACCCCATATATATAGGATGAGAAAAACCTATTTTAATAGGATTTCTTAAATAGGAAGCCCTCAAATAAGAATCCTACTACACCTAAAATAGCACATCAACATCCTATTTTAGATTATAATAGGATCTCTGAAATAGGAAACCCTTAAATAACAATCATATTATATCTAAAACAGCCCAGCACTAATTATGGACATCCAAATCAAATTAAATCAAATATTTAATCAGATTTGGACTCCATAAATATGCTATTACCAAATCTTGACTAGACTCCAATAATCTTCCCCTCCAATCTGATGAGAGGGTATTGACCACATGGCTCCTCAACTGGAGTCCATGCTTGTCGTCATGCGACAGAGTTCCTGCTTTCCCATGCCACTGATCTTTGATCCCCCGAGCTACTTTACATCTTTCTTCGTCTCCAGCTCCTCGACCGTCACGTCGACGCAAGCTGCCATACGTAGCACCTCTTGCACCACTGGGATCCTGCCGATATCAATAACACGATCAAGACCGAAGTACATGACGATCAGCCTCACCACAATACTCGGCTGCCTGTCCCCGACTTCTGTCTTCCATCGAAAAGTGTTAACGTTCCGACGAGCTTCTTCATCCTTGGCTAGCCCAACCAAGCAGACGGTACGGTCCTCCTGAGATTCAAACTCCTGAACATGTCCACTTTCGTGTCTGAACTTGAAGCTTTCCTATACACATGCGTCCTCGAGCAGAACATCACGCATTATGCATGCCGTCGATGACCCACAGCTCCTCCTGAACTGTGTGAATGATGATGCTCCCGCCTCAGATTGCGTTTGTGTCACGCCCCAGAACCAGAATACTGGAGAGCGGGGGCGAACATAGCCAGATACGTATAATAAAATGAAGTCCATCTCGCTATACGGTCACGGCTGTCTGGATATGATGGTTTACTACAAGCCAACGATCTCTTATGGTCAAGCCTATTGTCTCAATCTCAAGCAAGTAATATGATCACAAGATATTTGACCACCAAATATACAATAAAAGGCGTCCCAAATATTACATATCAGCTGATCATGAAGCTAGTCGTACAAAATGATAGGACTAGCAAGAGTTAAGTCATACATGATCAACCCTAGGATTTGTTAATCATGTTTACAGCCCGTAGGCAGACAGTAAGTAAATGTGCATCGAGCTAACAGGTGCTCGTCGGCTAAACGCCTCAAAAGAATAATTTTACAATAGAGTGAGTGAAATAAAATAGAAAATCCACTCGTAGCCCGGGTTCCTTCTAGTCGCCACCATCGGGCTGGAGGTTCGGAAGATCCTCGGGAGCTGCTCCGAAATCTGGCCACACAAAACCAGCTGGGTCAAACCCCAGAAAGAGCAAGTGCCACAAAGGAGGCCACGAAATAAGAACAAAAGCCAGCATATCAGAACATAAGTAATGGAAGAAAGTACTAGTAAATAAGAGTACAACAAGACAATAAACGACTAGGGACGTGGAACCATTCTGGAAACCAGGTTACAACCCGTAAACCAAACAAGGGCCCGGGTTGTAACCCTTCGCCTGAATAGCACTCTGTCTCCACCCATTTATTGTTTAATAATAAGTAAAGCAGTCAAGTTCAAGAGTAGTCAGGTACTGGTACTAGACAAGACTTAGACAAGGCTGGACATCATTCATTCACAAGCGGCCAAGCAATTACTACGGCTTACTACTTTAACTAACTAGGGTTATCACAAGCCTAATTACTAACAAGATGCAATGAGAATTTCCCAGTCCCAAGCCCTGCAGACCATCCAGTTATCCTTCCGCGGGTTGAGAGTATGGTTGGGTACATCGCCCCAGAGACGATATACCCTTAGGTGACTTAGAGGGTGCAACACATGACAGTGCGCTGGAAATGTGCTCTACTCGTCGGCAAGCTACACGTCCAATTAAGAGCGCCCAGATAACGAGATTGCCTGTGACTGAAAATTCTCCATGAACTATAGTTTGATCTAGTCATTAGCCTAATCCATATTCAGTATGAATCTCTGACCGTGGAAAACCAGAGAGTCACGTCCTAGACATGATGTAAGACAAGACAAGTGGATTGCACAAGCAAGCAAGCAGGAACACCCACGGTGTCAAGTTGATTATACGAGTCAAGTTACAAGTTACAAGTTACAAGTCAAGTCAGGAGTGCGCCACCACGGACCACTATCAAGTTATCAAGATAAATCATGTCAGGGTACTTGTCAGAAGTGCGCCACGACGGGCCACTATCATGTCAGGTTGGTCATGTCAGGAGTGCACCACTACGGGTCACTGTCGTGTTATGCTAGTTCCTTGTCATACCATGCCATGTACAATAGTCATTCCAAACATATTAAGTAAAATCAAGTTCATGACAAAAGGCGTAAGGATATAAAATGGGCTTAAAATATCTAATAAAATATCAATATACAGGGCTATAGAAGAGCCAAGCTTAAAGAAATAAAATCAAAACTCCAGGAGCCAATAGATTGCGCAAGGGGTTAGGGGTTGGATTGCGCAGGGTGTCAGCTGCGCAGGGGGCCAAGTGCGCAGGAGCACAGGGCGCGGGGGCAGATGGCGCATGGGCCAAGTGCGCAGGAGTGAACTGCGCAGGGGTGGATTGCGCAGGAATGGTTGGCGCAGGCTGTGAAGTGCGCAGATTTAGACTGCGCAGGCAATGGATGGCGCAGGATGCAGATTACGCAGGGGTCAAGCGCGCAGGAGCCGATGGCGCAGGGTTGGTTGCACAATCGGGCAGCGCCCAGGCTGCGCAGTCAGCGACCAACGCTAAAGAGCACGGCGCGGGGAGGCTGCGCGGTCAGTGCTGCGCTAAAGAGCGCAGACTGTAGATCTTCTTCTCCAGGCCGAGAGGAACATCAAGAACACCCAAAAATTTAATCTTTCATATCTTTGTCAAATCAAAGCCAAATCTAGATTTTTAAGGTTCTAACTTGAGTAAAATTGAATTCTCTTCCACATGGAAGCATCAAAACCCACAAAAATTCAACCAAAATAGATCAAAATCATGTAAATCCAAAAATAGTTAAAACCTAGATCTAGAACAATGGAGACTCCAAATCATAAAATATCAAGCACTAATGTTGATCACCATGGCCTAATCTAGCTAATGAATAAATAAAATATGGTTCTCATATGGTGGCAAGGTGCACTTGCCTATGGTGTTTGGTGTTGTGTAGAGGAAGGAAGAAGAAGAAGATGGAGAAATAAATGAGAGAATAAAGAGGAGAGAGAAAAGTAGGTGGAGTTTTAATGAGGGTGAGTTGTGTTGTGTTGAGGGTGGAGTGTAGGTTAAAGTGCTCCAATGCATGTTAAACCAAACCAAACCAAATCAAACTAATTCTCCTCCACAAAATAGACCAAGCCAGGTAAAAACCCAATTACGAGAACCAAAATCTGCAAGTCAAGCCAATTACAAGTACATGTCAAAATCCGAGAAATAAATACAGGTCTGAAATACATGCAAGCTTGACAAAATACGTATTCAGAATATGGGTGTTACAGTTTGCTTTAAACCTTGATCTACTTCCTGGCTTCGAACTGCTGAAACCGATGTCGCTCTGTGAAGCTTTGGCAAACCATCCGTCGCCAAAACCGGATTCGTAGAGCAACCCCCACCTGGAGACTGACCAGCTATCATGGGACCAACAGACTGACCCTCAATCTTTGACTCACCATCATCCGTTGCTTTGTCTCGATGAACCGAATTCTTCGTATCCTACAAAGCACCTAGAAGCCCCTCCTCAGTAAGTTCTCGACGAACCACCTCCTATCGAGCACCCCTCGAGTCTCCATTCGGTGTCTGTGGCCTACCTAAACAGCTCAGCGGCTTGAGCCTGTAAATGCCACAACACAAATCTCCCTGAGCCAGCTGTTGGGATCCCTTTGCAAGCATCCAATCTTTGTATCCAAATAGACTGTGACAGCCATCATCTACAAGCCTCCCTACCGAAACCAAGTTGTAGCACAAACTCGGTGCATGTCGCACACCCTTGAGAATGAGCTTCTCATCGAGCTCCGTTGTCAAGTGCACATTACCAATGCCTACAACTGCAGGTGTCCCCTTGTCGTCCATCTTCGTACGTCCAAACCTGCCGTCGCAGTATGACGTGAAGATCCTCCTATGTGGAGTAGCATGATACGACGCCCCCGTGTCTATGACCCAGTCGTCGTTATGACACATGCTGCAAGGTTCCTTTGCGTCGGTTGCTGCGATGATGATATCTCCCATTGCTGTGAGATCCTCCTGATCGTCCTTGCCTTTCGCCTTCTCAGCTTTGAGCTTCATACAGTTCCTCTTGATATGATCCATTTCGCCACAGTGATAGCAGCCCTCCTTACAGTCCACAATCGCAAGATTCCGAGAACTCCCCCTGTCCTCGTTTGTGAATTGGGTCTTCCCTTTCCGTAGGAAGTCATCAGAGTGGACTCCTGCGACGATTCCACTTGCTTGCGCCGGACCTCTTCATTCAACAAACTACTTTTGACTGCCTCCATCGTGATAACTCCATCAGGCGCAGAGTTGCTCACCGACACCACCAACGTCTTCTAGCTTTCCGACAGAGAACTTAAGAGCAGTAGGGCCTAAAGCTCATCATCAATCATCATTTTCATCGCAAACAGCTGATTGATGATACCCTGAACCTCGTTCAGGTGTTGTGCCATTGGGGCACCCTCCGTGTACTTCAAGGTGACGAGTTGGCGAATAAGAAATGCCTTGTTGCCAGCCGTCTTCCTTTCATACAACGAATGCAGCTTCTCCCACAATGCTTTTGCTGAACTCTCCATGGACACGTGGTGAAATACCAAATCATCCAACCATTGGCGGATGAATCCAACGGCCTTCTGATCTATTCGTTTCCAGTCTTCAGTAGCTTTGTCCATTGGCTTTGCATTGTCGCCCTCCAACAGACCATGCAAGTCCTTGCACCAGAGTAGATCCTTCATCCTTGGCTTCCAAATCGCCCAGTTTTCTTCTGTGAGGGTAATCATACGCATCTGCTCCATAGACATGGTTGTCAGAACCTCCAAAGCTCTGATACCAGATATTGGGAATCGGATACGCCCTCTTGCGCTCCGATACCGTGTCTGAGATATTGCCGCAGCGGAAACTTAGGCCAACCCACCTGAAATAACCAACCCCCGTCTAACGGACACCAAGCACAAATAAAGACAAGTATATGGCGGTGACTACGTCACCTGGACAAATCCCAATCTCTATAACTCAGATGGAATTATAAGATTGACAAAAACTAATGTTGAACCCTTTGCCCTAATAGGTTCAACCCTCTCACCACACTCAAGAAGAAAAGAAAGATTATAATTGAAATCATTCACCAAACCGTAGCAATCTCCTTGTATGAAGTTGACGACCCCTCGATTAGATCTATTCTTCCTTCTGTCTTGGATGGCGAAGTCCTAAGAGCAAAGTACGGAACTTTCTCTTATATTTCCTATGGATGAGCACCTCGAATCTCTACTTTTTGTGCTGTGCTTTGTGCCTCCACCCTCATCCCATATATATAGGATGAGAAAAACCTATTTTAGCTCATAATAGGATTTCTTAAATAGGAAGCCCTCAAATAAGAATCCTAATACACCTAAAATAGCCCATCAACATCCTATTTTAGATTATAATAGGATCTCTTAAATAGGAAACTCTCAAATAAAAATCCTATTATATCTAAAATAGTCCAGCACTAATTATGGACATCCAAATTAAATTAAATCAAATATTTAATCAGATTTGGACTCCATAAATATGCTATTATCAAATCTTGACTGGACTCCAACAGGTTTGAGTATCATAGTTTAATAAATTGCACAATCTATAAGAGCATCCCTGCAACATAGAACACAATAGGAAGTTTTAGTATGACGGCTTAATAAATTCCCCAAACTGTAAGAGTATTCCTCGGATCTCCTTCAATTTTGGTGATCTCTCTTTTGTTGGGACAAACATCGTCGATACCGTGCTCCGATACCACATGTCTAAAACTAACTATAGTGAAAATTAGGCCAACCCACTTGAGATAACCAACCACACGTCTACCGCCAAGACAAATAAGACACAGTATTTTGGTGACTATGTCACCTAGATAAATCCCAATCTATATAACTTCAAGTGTATATACAAGATTGAATAAAACTATGTTGAAACATTTGTCCAAAGATTCAACCCCTCACATAACTCAAGAAAAAAGACAAAGGTTACAATTAAATCATTCACCAAACCCCATAGAAATTCACTAAATGAGGTAGACGGTTTTCCGAACATCTCCTCTTTCTGTTGTCTCGACCGGTTAGTCCTAAGAGCAGATTGTGGATATTTTCTTAAATTTTCTGTAGGCAAGCACCATGAATATATATATATATATATATATATATATATATATATATATATATATATATATATATAGGGTCTAGAAAATTCCCAAAATAGTCCACCATTAGATCTGGCCTTCCACCAGCATCCAACGGTGTTGATTAAACCTGAACCACATTCAATCCCGACAAAATAAAATTTTGTCACTCGTATGCCCACAAGTTATGTATGGAAATGACTGAGTTCAGACCGAATTTGGAAGGACCGAACTTGGTCCCTTTCCTCCGTCAACCTCCAGACATGGACACCCAACATCTCTCATGTAAAGTCTCTTTCTGCTACCTCCCTGTTAAATTGGCTTGGTACAACATTCAATCCACAATCTACCAATTTGATTTTCAAATATAGTGGTAACTTACATGGGAAGAAAGCATCATATCCTTAGTTCAATGACTAAAAGAAGGAAACTAAGACTTTACTAAGGGCCCGTTTGGTTTGCAGGATTGGACAACGTAATGTAATTGACATTACGTTGTCAATCTAACTCGGGTGTTTGGTTGGACAAAAAAATTAGATGTAATGTAATCGCGATACAAGTTTGATTACATTACATCAGTTTCTTCTAAACTCAATTACATCATAAAACCTATGTAATCGCAATTACATTACAACTTAAGCGGAAGATTAGTATGCCATAATTTGGTCTTTTTTTCGTTTTTGGTCATTTTTTGTTTATTTGTTTATTTTTTGTCGTTTTTGGTCATTTTTATTCGTTTTTGGTCTTTTTTGTCATTTTCGTTCATTTTTTGTCATTTTTTGTCGTTTTTGGTCGTTTTTGTTTGTTTTTCTTTGTCGTTTTTGTTCTTTTTTGCCCCTTTTTTTAGTTTTTGGTTGTTTTTTTTGTCGTTTTCATTTGTTTTTTTGTCTTTTTTTCGTTTTTGTTTATTTTTTGTCCTTTTTGCACGTTTTGGGCCATTTTTTTCGATTTTTGGTCATTTTTGCACATTCTTGGCCATTTTTTATCGCTTTTGCACTTTTTAAATCTTTTTTGTCGATTTTGTGTTTGCTTTTGTCATTTTTGTTCATTTTTGTTTTTTTTTTTTTTGTCGTTTTTTGCTCGTTTTGGGCCTTTTTTCGATTTTTGGTCGTTTTTTGCACATTCTTGGCCAATTTTTGTCGCTTTTGCACTTTTAAATCTTTTTTGTCGATTTTGTACATTTTTTGTCGGTTTTGCACTTTTTTTATTGGTTTTGCTTAATTTGCACGTCTTTTGCCTTTTTGACGCTTTTTTTATTGTTTTTGGTCAATTTTTTACGTTTTTTTTATCGTTTTTTTGTCGATTTTGCACATTTTTTGCCATTTCTGCAAGTTATTTATCGATTTTTGTCGATCTTGTGCATTTTTGACCATTTTTTACATTTTTATCGTTTTCGGTCGATTTTGCACATTTTTGTCGCTTTTTTTTTTATCATTTTTTTTTTGCTTTTTTTGGGGTCTTTTTTCACTTTTTTTGTTGTTTATGCTCGTTTTTTCTTTTTATTTGTTATTTTTGTCGTTTTGTTCCCTTTTTTGTCGTTTTGGATTTTTTTTGCAAGTTTTTTAATCTTTTTGTTGTTTTTTGCTCTTTTTAATTCTCTTGTTTTTTTGTCTTTTTTCGTATTTTCGTTTTTTGTCATTTCTGTTCCTTTTTATTGTTTTTTTTGCTCTTTTGTTGTCGTTTTTTCTTTTTTTGGTCGTTTCGGGTCGTTTTTGTTCGTTTTTTGCCCTTTTTTTGTTTTTGGTCATTTTTCGTCTTTTTTTTCTTTCATTTATTGTTGTTTTTTTGTCCATTTTTTGTTTTTAGTCATTTTTTTAATCATTATTGGCCACTTTTTATGGTTTTCACATTTTTTATATTTTTTTTGGTTGTTTTTCTTTTTTATCGCTTTTCATTTTTGGTTTTTTTCTTCCGTTTTGTTCGTTTGTCATTTTTTGTATTTTTTTATTTTATCGTTTTTTTTCGTTTTTGGTCTCTTTTTAGCAGAAAACAAACCATTTTTCCCTTATTTATTTATTATTTATTTTTAATTTTTTTCTTTTTAAAATTTTTTAGTTATCTACTTTTTTAGTTTTATGTTGTATTTAAAAAATATTAAATTAGAAACTTAATTACATTACATGGTAAACCAAACATATGAATGCAATTGACATTACATTACATGGTTTGATTACATGTTTCAACCAAACATAGTAATGTAATTGTAATTCCATTACATTACAAACTCAATTACATTACAAATCCAATTCCATTACGATTACGATTACAACCAAACGCAACCTAATTGTATGTCAATACAGTAAGTATAATCTATAGTTCCAAATAAATAAATAAATCTAGCTGTAATCACCCATGCTTGTCCTAGACTAACTTTTAATTCAACAAAATTGATAATTCCAATATTTCCAAACAAGATGAAGACGACAAAGAAAACCAAAAGGAAACTGTGGTAGCAAAACTGTTTTTTTCTAATGTATCTACATACAAGCTATCTACATTCCAACATAGTAAGAGTCATGTCATTCACTGCACTTGAATTTTGCTTGCTTGAAGATGACTCTGTTTCAAAAGGACCTCTTCTCGCGGCAAAACCAGGCTGCTTAGGTTGTGGCAATGATGCAATGTCACTACCCAACATTAAGATTACAGAAGACATCAATGGCCTGTCTTCTGGGCGTTCTTGTACGCATAACAGGCCTAATTTTATGCATCTAATGACTTCATCCATCGAAAATGAGTAACTCATCGATTCATCTACTAGTTGCATGCTTTTCCCTTCTTTCCATAAACTCCATGCCTGAAACCATATATTGAAGATGACATTAGTGCTAAAATTCAAGTTAGAGTAAACAAATAATAACTAGTTTAGCTCTTACTTACATGCGATAAAAGGTTCACGTGATGAGAGTTTGAATAGACTCCTCTGTTCTTCTTTCCACTTACAATTTCTAGTACTAAAACTCCAAAGCTAAATACATCTGACTTCACTGAGAAAACTCCATCCATTGCATACTCAGGAGACATGTAGCCACTGCATTTTCCCACAGAGAAAGAGGCAAACTATCACATTCATGTTAAAAAAAAAGCACAGAGTTCTGAACCTACATATCTTATGATTATGAGTCGAAAACTTACTATGTACCAACAACTTTTCTCGTATTAAAATCTGTTTCGTCTCCCCCAAAAATTCTAGCCATACCGAAATCTGAAATTTTCGGGTCCATGTCCTTGTCAAGGAGAATGTTGCTTGCTTTGAGATCTCTATGTATAATTCTAAATCGTGAATCTTGATGGAGATAGAGAAGTCCACGAGCAATCCCTAGGATAATCTGGTAGCGTGTCCGCCAATCCAACAATGCCCCCTTTTGCTTATCTGGAAGCAATTCTAAAGAGTGTCATATTTTTTCAAGTTCTGCCAAAATAGGTAAAACTATATATATCATATGAAAATTTTAATTAATGTAACAAAATCATAAGTTTTTAAGTGGAGAGAATTTGTAACCTTAGGATTAGCTTCCCTGGAAGTACTGAAGCCAAGGCAAATCGGGTGATACATAGAGTCGTAAACCAAGTTGGTTATCATCTTAGCATTGTTGCGATTACATTTAACTTGATAGTCAATTTCAAGATAACCTTGCAAAAGTAGACATCTTGTAGATGGATACAGTTTGAAGCAAATACTTACGAACAAGAAGGTTCTTCCACTTTCATGCAGCCAGATTTTATGACATTGTTGTATATCATGAAGGCCAGTTAGATTTGTAGGTTATTGTTTTAGGATCTCGTATAATATTAAAATTTTGCATTTAGGACTCCATATCGTCTAGAATAGGGTTTTGGTCTCGTCCTAATAATTGACTTGGTTGGCTGTCCAAAATGGAGACCTAAACGTAAATTTTGAATATTATACGAGACCCTAAAACCAAATAGAAATATTTGAGGATTGTGTGACTTAGGTTATGATTTAGTCATGAACAATTGAAAATGAGACTTATGACACTATTATTTGCTTCTATCACGATCTTATTAGCCACACAACCCTCCTGACGGCAATTTCGATGGATACAAATTCATCGGCATCGTGTAATCGTCTGATATGTCTCGTCTCGGTCGTATTGTTGAATGCTTGCAACTCAAGAGTCCCGGAGGGTCGTGTGACTGTTGAGATTATAGTAGAAGTTAACAACATCGTCACAAGTCTCATTTTCCATTGGTCATGAAAAAAACAAAATAACTCAAGGCATGCACATAACCCCCATCATGCAAAACTAAATGACCCAAGCCACACTACCCTCACAAATTTCATTTCAGTTTCAGGGGTCTCGTATGATATTCAAAATTTATGTTTAAGCCTCCATTTTGGATGGTCAGTCAAGTCAACTATTAGGACGTGACCTAAACCCTCTTCTGGACAATATGTAGACCTAAACGTAAATCTCCAATATCATACAAGACCCTAAAACTAAATAACAAGTTTTAAATGTGTGGCCCATTCATTTGGCTAAAAACGTAACTACATGAATAATTAAATAGATGAGCAAGAGCATACCAAATAGGAATGCATCCAAGCTTTTGTTGGGCATGTACTCATATATCAACATCCTTTCCTCCCCTTGTATGCAGCAACCGAGAAGCCGGACAAGGTTCCTGTGCTGGAGTTTGGCGATGAGCACCACCTCATTCTTGAACTCTTCGAGGCCTTGAACTGATGTTCTAGCCAGTCTCTTTACTGCTATATCCTGATCAGTGTCTTCAAGCTTTCCCTGTACATATGTCGGATGCTTCAGCATGTTTCTTTGCTGTATCTGATTGTATCGTAGGTTAGATACATATTCAGAGTTTCGAGCTTGGTTTACCTTGTAGACGGGTCCAAATCCACCTTCGCCAAGCTTATTTCCTTCTGAGAAATGATTAGTTGAGGCCGCTATGGCGCCAAAATCAAACAGAGGAAGATCCAGGTGATTATCCGCGGCTCCAGCATTCGATGGATCGTTGAAGGAAGCGGTGACGCCTAACGTTTCCAAACCTGTTGCTAATACATGGGTCATGAAGGAAAGTTGCAAATTATATAAAAGAGCCTTTCCTTAAAAGGTGACATCTTACCTCTTCTCCTTTTCTTTCTTCTCCATAGAAAGCAACCCAACAAAGCAAGTAAAAGAACTCCCAATATGAGGCTTAGCGCGACAGCTAGCTTTGAGGTTTTGCTCTTGTGAGACTGCTCGGGTGTCGATACTGCAATATCGTTGTTTAACAAATTGTCAAAATGTATGAACACCAAGCCCCTAAAATTCTCATCAGTATTTATGTGTTGAATTATCTACTTATGCCAATTTACTTGGATACATGTGTTTGTTCTACAGCACGTTTGGAAGAGTACTTTTGTGTAGAAATATTGTGCACTGACATATGATGACAATTGACACCTGATTGTTAGAAATGAAGGATTGATATTTGAATAGGTATGATCAATTTGATCATACTGAATGGATCCATCAGGTGAAAAAAAAAATGTAGTTTGAAATTTGGCTTGTAGTTCACTAGAGTACACAATATGGAGTCAAAATATACCAGATGGGCTACCAAACGAAAGCAACATTTTCTTGTTTTCTCGTGAAGAAACCAACCCTTTTCACACCTAACAGTACTATTTTAGTTTTCCTGATAAATTTATCTAACAATCACCTTCACGCGTTGGTCATTGAATAAATCTTTACATATGAAGATGGTATCAAATTCTCTGTATCTTTAGGTATCTTTAGGTCAGAAAAAAAATAAAACCTTATTGAATCCGTCGGTGTCGGTGTCGTTACTGCCCGTACGATTCAAATGTGTGCTGTCCGTCCCAGTCTTGAAGTTGCCAATTTAAGGGATTATTCGGCATCAATCTACTAAGCGACGATCCCATAGTGGTTCGGTAATCGGATGATCTTTCCATGCTTCCTTTTATACAGTACCATTTAGTGCCTTACTATGTTATATATGACGGACTTCCTTGGTACCAGAATCGGCACGGCTAACTAAGAGTCTATTTTTGTTTCAAATGTTGTGGTCGTTCTCGTTAGCATATTTTTGTTGTGTCGTGTCCGAAAACTACAATCATGAAAAAAAAAGTACCTGAAAGAGGGATGGAATAGAATTATTTCTATTTATCTGTAGCTACTTCCCCGGCAAAAAAAGAAAGAAAGTTAAAAGAGTTATTTAGTTGGAGGGTAAATATCCGTTGTTACAAGTTGTATGACACGAGAGTGTCGTTCCATACGACAGGCCAAAAATCGTGTGCGTGGGACACACGATTATACTGAGCCCGCACGCGTTGGGAAAAAAAAAAGTGTGTCATGTACGGTTCCTTTGAGAACGCCATAGAATTCCACTTATTAGGTCCAACGAGTGGCCCACGGGGGTGCATCCACTACGCACATCGTTCACTCAAGGAGGTTGGCCGCCAGAGTGGAATCTTGTTTACGATGAAAATAATGTTTGGGCAGACATACAACCTAAGAATGTGATAGGCTTTGGTGGTCAGGAAAGGGGACAATTCCGAAATTAGAATTGAAGTTGACGAAGGAAGTCGAATATGATTTCATAGCGGGACCCACGCATCTAACCAGCTCCCATGATTCACGGGTTTCACTAAAAACTCTCATTTGTTGAAACTGAGCATAGTGCGGCACCATGCGATCGAGTCTCTTCTTTCGGTTTATTCCAAAATGTTGGTACAATAAGCGACATTTAGTTCAAAGGCGCAAGGATGACATGTTGGACCCTTGGTCTGAAATCTTGTGGATCAGTCCTTTGTTTCGTATAATAGTCTATATCTGAACCTTTTTTTTTTCTCGTTTTTATAGTTGTAGTTGTTTGTTGCCAATGGTGCAATTTGCTATAAGAGAATATACAAAAGAGAAAGTTGAACATGTCTAAAGTAATCCAACTTTGAAGTCTTTGTGCACGTCTGCCATTTTTTTCTTACTTACTAGTTGTCAGTGATGTAATTTTCTAGAAGAGAATATAGAGACAAATTTGAACATGTCCGGCTGCTTAAAGTTGTCCACCTTTAAAGTCTTTGTACACATCCGTCAGTGATGTAAACGTGCATTACACGTGCATACAAAATATTTAAAAAATTAAATATAAATTTATTATAAAAGTTGCCGTTTCTAAAAATTGGACTCAAACAATCAAGAAAAATGTTTCCCACCAATTGTATCAAACGTCCTTATTGGAAGTCAATCTCCAAACCACTTGGACCGCATGCCTCACCAATACCACTAGACTAAGGGACCCTATGTTAATTAAATAACTAAGGAGATATTTATTTTCTTTTTGCTCCATATATATCTAAATTGGTTTCATGGTAGAGCAAGCTTTGGGACCATTAGTAGCAGAAGACTTTTTCCAAGCTATAGGCTACTCTTCATCTACCTCCCTACAATTAACCTCATTCCGAGGACACCGTGGGGATTGTGGATACCCCTCGACTTCCATCTTTTGCCCGTCTATAATGGAGAAACTACCAGTGTCCTTATCGCCCACTTGTTCATCGACTCCTTCACTACTCTATGGAACTTCTCGCTTGCCTAGCATTGAAGCTTGTGGTTATCTATAGGCTGCTTCTCTTCCTCCATTGTCTTATTCATTTTTGCATCTCTCCTCTATCCCTGACACCTTGGTTTTCAGTACCCTTTCTCCCCTCCCTTTCTATACATTGGGATCTCACATGTACAAAACAACGACACCTTAACACAACTCGAGGGTGCCCATTAATAGTCAACATTTTGCTGGATCGAAGTTCTAGAAGTATCTTCTTTGGGAGCGAATCCAACCGAATCCCCGTTAAGATGGGTGGGAACACTTATTGTCGATATGGTTCATTTTTCTACTCTCTTTTTCCAATGAAAAGAGTTTTCTGTCACAGACTGACATATCGGCTGATATCCTATATATTTGAGAATATCTTTCCCTTTCTGTCCCCATCAAGTGTCTGCAGTGGTATGGGTTAACTCATGGGCCCTATACTGACATTAGGTGGAAATTTTTAGGAGAAAGTTTTGAATGATTCATTTAAGTGCTGACGACCCAACCTTTCTGAAAAGAGAAGAAGAAATGGATGAAAGGTCCCCTCATTATTTCATTTACCTACTAAACTAGTGTTCGCATCCCTACCTATCATGAGCTGCAATCTATGTTTCTATTTTGTATCTGTATCGTGTCCATTCATATAATGTAGTATACTACTATGTCCAATCCGTATCTGTATTGTGTCCATTCATGCAACATAGCCTACTACTTTGTCCAACGCTATATCCAACTTGAGAAACAAGTAGAGTGAATTTGTATCCCTGTTGTGATGGTAATTGTATCCGTGTCCGTATATTTGTTGTAGTTATCTGAAAATGTTCTACTCTGTATCCTTATCGTGTCCATTCATGCAACATAGCCTACTACTTTGTCCAACGCTATATCCAAAATGAGAAATATTTATAAATTCGCGTCCCTGTCGTGATGGTAATTGTATCCGTGTCCATATATCTGCAATATATGTGATTATATTGTTGTAGTTATCTGAAAATGTTCTACTCTGTATCCTTATCGTGTCCCTTCATGCAACATAGCCTACTACTTTGTCCAATGCTATATCCAAAAAGAGAAATACATAGTGTGAATTCGCATCCCTGTCGTGATGGTAATTGTATCCGTGTCCATATATCTGCAATATATGTGATTGTATTGTTGTAGTTATCTGAAAATGTTCTACTCTGTATCCTTATCGTGTCCATTCATACAACATAGCCTACTACTATGTCCATCCTCGTATCATATCGTGTCCATTTATGCAATATAGCCTACTACTTTGTCCAAGGATATATCCAAAACTGAGAAATAAGTAGTGTTTGTATATCCCTGTCGTGATGATAATTGTATCTGTGTCCGTATATGTGCAATATATGTGATTATATTGTTGTAGTTATCTGAAAATGTTCTACTCCGTATAGCTATCGTGTCCATTCATATAACATAGCCTACGTCCAACTCTGTATCCGTATCGTGTCCATTCATGCAACATAGCCTACTACTACTATGTCCAACTCTATATCTCTAGGAAGCATGTATGCAGAAGTTGAAGATAGGTATAAGTTGTACGTATACTTACCTATATCGGCAGCGGCTACGCGTACGTAGATGTCCTGTCCTGCTCCAACGTATAGCCGTATATCGATAAGTTCAGAGACCCAAATTATGCAGCCACTGCCACCTCCAGTAACATTGGCAGTGGCGTAGGCAGTGCAGGAGCAGTTGTTCAAGCACAGGTCGTGGCACTGATCAAGGCTCAGGCTCGTGTCCACCGTGGCGTTCGACGCCTGCGGCAGCTTCACGCTCCTCACCAGGACGAACCCGTCGGTCCCGTTCCTGCAGTCCAAGGCGGTGTTCCGAACGCACCCGTCGGAGCCATCCCTCAGGGCCCAGTTCGCCGGGTTCTTCGGGGAGAACGCCTGCTGCACCAGGCACCCGCACATTGGCGAACTGTTGGGGTCGCAGGCTCCGTAAGGGCCGCACTGCTTGTAATCGTCGCACGGGTCCTTGGGCGCGTACCAGAAGAAGTTCCACTGGTTGCTCTCCCACAGCCAGAGCGAACGCTGGAACAGACCGGACTGGTTCACCACTAGCCTCGACACGACCGACTGGTTGCCTATGTAGTACGAGTACGTCGTCTCCTCGTCGTCGTTCAGGAAGCTGAAGCTGAATCCTTGGTAGGTCACCGTGTCCGGTATGCCGCTGAATTGGACTCCGTCCCACGGCCCGGTGCGCCAAACCGTACCCGAGCTCGACGACGTCAGGTAGATCTCGGGATCTCCGCGGATGTTCATGAACCCACAGTAGACCCCCGGGGAAGGGTCGTTGTCGCTCTTCCACGCCGTCAGGTTGCGGTTTAGCCCCGTCTTCTTGTCCACGCCGAGCTTCATGCCCGGTATCAGCGAGTCCGTCGGGTAGTCGAACCCCTGCCACGCGTAGCTCCCGCTGCTGTCGCCGCCGCCTGATCTCACCACAAAGTTCCCCGTGTCCAGCAGCTGCGCCACCGGGCTACCGTCCAGCCCGGTATTGCTTACGGACCAGACGACAGTCGAGCTGCTGTCGGCGATCTTAAGCGTCCCCTCGGAGTCGATCGACAGGAGCCCCGTAGAGTTCTTGACAGGGTTAGCACGATTCGCCACCCACAGTATCGTTTGGACCGTGATCTTGTTGTACCACAGGCCGACATAGCGGTTGCTCGAGTTGGCCGGGGTGAAGAAGCCTAGCGCGAAGTGCCCCGCGGAGGACACGAGTGTCTCGTTGTCGAGGAGGGGTTGCGTCGGGGTTACGGTGTCCCTTGCGGCGGTGGTGGAGCAGAGAGCAGCGAAGAGGGTCACCAGAAGGAACGGTACTCGCTTCATTGAACCAAACAAACAACTTCCTTCCTTCCTAACTCACTACTAAGTGTACTATTCAAGGTTATGAGGAAGACAACTTAAAGCTAATGGCATGTCCAATCATTCAGTTGTGCCAGCCTCATAAACCCATAAATAATTACAAGTATAGTCTACTATATCAAATGCGAATTGATTGTAATAAAGGAAGGAGCTGGGATGGTTATGTAGAGCAGAAACTTGCTTATAATATTGTTGAAGAATTATTTTAAATGAACGGTCAAGAATATCTTTAAAAGAATGAAAGACACAGCACATGAATGAATGAAAGTGGTGATGTGAGTTTGTTAGGGAATGGAAGAGGCCAAAGAAGAAGAGAATGTTGAGTATTTGACTTTACTTTGTATTCCTTCAGGACTAAAACCGAAAGGAATGGAGTGGCTTTGAACAGACCAAATACTCCACACATATCTACTACCAAGAAAATAGTACAAGTTACTTGCATCACGATCACAATTATCGCAGCATCTTCGACAGAGACAACGAAGACCAAATATGTACACCTTCAACACCGCCACCGCCACCATTCCCATTCCCACATGTTTTATGTTGTGATAGAACTGTTGAGAGCTAGAGCTCCATCAGTCCATCTGTCTCGGAGGGGCCTGTTTGTTCTGTGGACCACAAATGGTCCTGTGGGAGATGAGCTATCTTTTGTCCACGCTTCTTCGATTGGGTTTATGTCACTTTCCGTTGTCGTTTTCTATATTTATACGGGTATTTATTTTTTTATCCGGTATAACGTGTTTTCATGTATCCAGTATAGATACGACATCGTGTACTTATATTCAAGGGCAGACCCAAGGCCGGGGCTGGGGTGGGCTCCAGCCCACTCCAAAAAAAATTGGTTTTTTTTTTTCATATATAATTTTTTTTGGGTATTTTTTTTATGAGTTAGTTTATACTTAGTCTATTCTAACTTACTCCAGTCCATCCCAGTTCAGATTTCTTGTTCCGATCTTGCTTATATTGCTAGTATCTGTATCTGATATTTGACCCATGTACTTGATTGAATTAAAGGTCGCGTACTACTGAAGCAAGCATACGGTTCAGGTTTCTAATGTCTGATCTAGACTAGATTGTCCTTTGGCTACCTTTGCAACAAGTGGAGGCATTATCTTGAGTATCTATCTGGACAGGATACAGATGCAATGTAATCTGATTATGTAGCCCATCTCCCTGCATTGTGTTTTCATAAAGGTCAAAGAAGAATAAAACTATCACTATATTTTTTTTTCTTTTTTCCTAATTCTTCTTTCAAGCGCAGGATAAAACTATCACTATATCTGGACAGGATACATATTTATTGAAAATACATTGCTACAGAAAATTGTACTTTAGTTGTATCTTCTATAGTGCATAGGCAAGACACGAAGGATGTTCGGGCTGAGGCGGCAGTATAGCTTTATCTGGTATAGTGTCTTAGAACGGAAGTTTGCGATATTAGTGGATACCGCAGGCGGTTTGGCATGTCCCAATTCGATACCGACTATTATCGATATTGACTGATACCGATATTGGAGGTCGCTTTTTCAGCCAATTCGGCAAAAAAAATTGAAATTTTTTTTTTGTTGCAGAAGCTTAAACATCTTTTGCTATTAGGGTCATATGTCTCCAAGCTTTAACGCTAGCCAGCGAGCTCGGGTAACATCATCGAGCATCTTCCTACTAGAGTTGACAAGATCAGATTTTGACTTCACTTGATTTGGTTCATTATGATATTTGGGGTACTAGCACCATAACGTCTTTTTATGGTCCTCATTACTTTATCACTTTCATTAATTATTTTTCGTTGAAGACTCGGTCTGAAGCCTTCGACATTTTTAAGTTCTTTGATCAAAAAGTCATGACTCTATTTGTCTACTTATCTTGAATCTTGATGGAGACATAGAACTCCATGAGCAATCCCTACAGTTATCTTGTAGCGTGTTCACATCATCAGGTATAAGTAAAGTTAATTGGCCTAACATTTCCAATTATAATAAAAGATTACAAGGCCGATAACATTATGCAAAACTACACTTACACAAAACCCCGTGGAAGTAGAAATTTTGTAAATAAACAGATGTCGAAACAAAGATTTAGATGAACATTACTTCTCGAATGTTGTAACCACATTTTTAATTCTCTCTTGGGATTTCGAGTTCGTACCCTTCTTCTTTTGAGTTTGGAGTAATTTGAAAATTTTATTTACTTATTAATGAACTTCTTTATGAAATGTGCCTTCATGGCTTTTATATGGTATGTTTGGAAAAAAGAGAAATTTGAAGAATATTAGAAAAATGTTCACCAGAAATTATACTTACGAAAGCTCTTTGCTTACTTTTTGGTCTTACATTGTTACATCGAAGGATTTGACATGATCAAATCATGTGGGAGGTTCAACATTTCTATATGTTTGGTCCCTTTGTCAAAAGATGCCAGTAAGCTTCACCTTTATAAATGAATGATTCGGAAAATAACTTTATTTTATGATGTTTCTCTTTGCTGATGATCATGGATTCATGGATCTGACTTTTTATATGTTAATAACTTGTTATAATATTGGAAACATGACACTTTCTTAGGAGAAATTATTAAGTGCTCCGGGCTCACCACTGGATGTGCTGAATGGTAAGTTCGGTCCAATGAAGAATTGACACTTTGTAAATGACTGGTGATATAATGCAGTAGTGAATGGAAAATTAACATCACTGTTAACTTTTTCGTTTCCTTTTCTGACGTGAAGTGTGGAGTTAATTTGTTAATGAACAAATCATTTGCTAAGTGTTAATTCTCCATTGGACCGGGCTCACCATTCATCAAATCCAGTGATGAGCCCTTTTTTTAGGCAAGAGCTACATTTTTTATCGTAATTTATAAACCTATTAAGTTTGACCCATTCTCATAATAAAATACAGAGGTTTTTTAGTTTGATGGTCTCGCATAATATTGAAAAATTATATTTATGCTTCCGTATTATCCAGAATATGATTTAGGTCTCATCCTAACAGGGCCAGTCCAAGGGAAATCAGAAAGATTTCGGGCTTGAGCAATCCCCCTCTACTTGGGACAACCTCCAGGCTCAACGTGATCCCACAAGAGGTCAGGATTTTAGGTGATCCTCCAAAATCGACCTACAATAAAGGTCAAGAGGGGACCAAAAGTAGCTTTGGATAGGGCAAACCAACCCCGTGGGCCGGCCTTGCGTCCTAACGGTTGACTTGCTTGACCGTCCAAAATGGAGACCTAAACATAAATTTTAAATATTATACGAGACTCTAAAACTTAGCGAAAATATGTGAGGTTGTGTGAGTAAGATTATTTAGTTTTGCATTGTGAGGGTTGTGTGATTTGGGTTATTTAATTTTGCATGATGGGGTTGTGAGATTTTGAGTTATTTAGTTTTGTCATGACCACTCGAGAATAAGATTTGTGACAATATTGTTGTTTGCTTCTATCATGATCTCGATAACCACATAACCCTCATTTTGACAGTTTCAATGATGACGACTTCATGGACATCATGCATCGTCAGATGTATCTCATCTCAGTCACATTGTTGAATGCTTACAACTCAAGAGTCCCGGAAAATTATATGGCTACTGAGATCACGATAGAAGTAAACAAAATCGTCACATGTCTTATTTTCGATTGGTCATGGAAAAAAGTAAATAATCCAAGTCACATAACCCTCGCATATTTCAATTTATTTCTAGGATCTTGTATGATTTCAAAATTTATATTTAAGTCTCCATTTTGGACGGTTAGTCCAAGGACGAGATCCAAATTATCTTGTGAACAATATGGAGACATAAATGCTTATTTTTAATATTACAGGAGAAAGCTTCTATATAAAGCATCCTATATATTGAGCAATATGATGTATCCATCACTCAAAATCGATATGGATAGGCATATATGATCGACCAAAGGAATGAGAACTTGGTCAAGTAGTTCGTGCTCATTTCCTTATATTCTTTGTGGGATTAAGGACTAAAATCGAACAAAATGGACCCATTTTGATGAAGTTGACCCGACCAGCCCAACAGTAAATTAATAATATAGGGAATTTTAAAAATGGGTTCTAGTAGATCAAGAATGAGTACTCAATGAGACGTTGAACGTATCAGCCGAGTTGTCAAAATGGACCATAAACGAAAGCAACACATTTTAGCAACTTGCCAAGAGCCCATGTGATGATGATCTATATCAATGATGGTTAATAAAAAAGACACCAAAAAAAAATAAATAAAAAAAATAGAGGGATTTCATGTTTTGCTTAGGGCAGCCAATTACTTCAGGACAACCTATATTTTTGTAATTTTTTCAGGACATTTCCAAATTTACTTTGCGCTGTCCAGTTCCCCAAATATTTTCAAAACCCTTCATTCTAAATTTCTATTCTCTCTTCAAATTCCCAAACCCCTTATCCCAAACTCCTAAAATTCCAAGATATGCCTAAAATAGTTAGATAAAATAGTTTTAGAACTAATTTAGGGCTGATATACGAACTTTCGAACCCTAAAAATTAAATTTATGGTTTCAAATAATCGAACAAAGTCGACAATCAGACTTCAAACCAACATGACTGTAGGCAAATTCTACAGTTTTTATGTATAGGCTGTAGAATTTTCCTACAGCCCTATAGTATCAGTAGGAATGTAGGAAATCCTATAGTCCTGGATTATATATGGACTGTAAAATTTTTTACAATCCTGTATATTAGTAATTTAGAATAATCTTTGAAAAAAAAAAGTACCTATTGGAAATGTGTTATCCCCTATTAATTTTTGTATTGTCCGTTTCCTTATTTTAAATTAGTTGTGTCGCCCCCTAGTATGCATCGCCTCTATCACTTATGGGAGGTGCCCTTATCAACGGCGCATATAAATTTGAGGTGGTTTTTAATGTTGAAAGTGGAATTAAAGATTGTCATAAAGGATTGATTGCATGTCAAATTTAAATGATGGCTTTGTGGTCAATAATTTTTTTAAGAATGCAAAGGCAAAGAGAAGTGAAGTATTTTTTTTTCCGGCAGAGTAACACATGTAAAGGCAGAGTCGGTACGAAGAGTAATCACTATCAAAATAAGTCAAATCAGCGACTCTGAAGGAAAACGTTGCCAATATTTTGCATATTAGCGAAGTCTGTAAAAGACGTTGTAATATGACACTATTTGCGACATCCAGCGACGTCTACCGACCAGCTTTAATTTCATAAAAGATAGCGTTGCAGAATAGTCGGTAAATGTCGCTATATTTTTTATATTAGCGACATTTAGTGAGTCCAACATAAATATGTCGCCGTATATTAAACAAATGACGACGTTTAGCGACGTTTCTATATGTCGTCGCTAAGTTTTTAATATAGGGCATCAAATTTTCTTTTCCCCTCACTCAATCGAGCCCCCAAATTTTCGAAACCCCCCCCCCTCTCCCCCGACCTCTAGCCCCCCTCCGCCACCTCCATCCCCCCTCCGCCGCCTCAAGCCCCCTTTCGCCGTGACACCCCCACCCGGCGCAGGCGCTGCTTCCCCTCCCCCTTCGCAGGCGTTGTTTCCCCTCCCCCTCCGCCTCCGGTTCTCTTCCCCTCCGGTGACCCCTCCCCGATCATCCACCTCGGTCTTGGTAAACCCTAGTCACCCCTCTCTCTTGTAGCATAGACACCGACACGACACGATACACACACACTAACATGACACTGACACTGACACGACACACACACACACACACACACACACTGACATGACACACACACTATCACAAACACACACTGACACAGGACACAGGACACAGAACACACAATGACACTGACACGGACATTTAGTTAATTTCAATTTCAATTTAATTTTTTACACTTAGTTAACTTTTAGATATAGAGATTATATTCCGTTTTGATACATAATGAGGAATTTGTTATGTATTTGAGGTTATAATGACATAGACACAACATAGATACATAAATGAGTTAGTATATCGAAAATAAATAAGTTGTAACCGACACACATGTTGGAACTAGTTTTGTGATAATCTAAGGAATGTTATATGTGTATGAGGGGTCCTAAATTTAGGCTAAGGAAGGTTGTATCCTAGATGTATTTTGATATCTAAGATACGAAACATACATATCCATCTAAGTATATATGTATATATATTTATATTTTGATACTAAGGAGTATCGTAGTACCTAGAGTGTATCCTAGAAGTATATAAGATATTTTAGGAATTGGGTAATTGTCAAGATAAGTTTCGGGTTTAATTGAAAGTATCTAGAGTGTATAGAGTGAGTGGCCTATAAGATATAGTCTGGTGTCAAGTGTAGGTATGATTGGTATAGTGTCAAGACATGTGTCAATATACTAGGTATGTAGATAAGTGCTAGCTAGGTATCGCCAAGTATTTCATGGTAAGTGCTAGCTTGGACACTCCGAGGTCAAATTTTCCTCGTGGGCTCACAAGGAACACATGACGACAGAGACATCATTATCTCTTATGTTAAGTGTCCATGTGAGCCCCTCTCTGAAAACAAATTTACTTATGCAAGCCTTTTAAGGTTATTAGAGTTATACCAAAAAAGACGAAGAACTTAGTCTTCTATAGAATATTTTTGAAATCTAGCATAACTCTAGTAGTCTCAAAAGGCTTGCAGAAGTAAATTTTCTTTTCAGAGAATGGCTTACAAAGAACACGTGACAACACCCAAGTGTCAAGTATTTGTAGAAGCTTTAAAAAATGCCAAAAGAATGCATTGTGCCATTCACAGATGGCGCTAGTCCATATCCATTAAATAGTGCCCAACATCAAACATCGCTCAGAATGAAATGGCGCATGTCATCAAATGGCGCCTGACTGCCACGTGTGAACTTCTTTGAGAAGCTAAGTTGTCAGTCGTCATAACTGACAAACACAACACTTGAGAAAAATTCTTTCGAATTCCGAGCGCGCGGCGCTCGAGGAAGATTGTGTCAGATCATTCATCATGATGGTTGTCAGTTACTCCATGCCATTTATCATTGGCGCGAATTGATCAACTCCTTACAGAAATCAATGCTCAGTATATTTCCCAATTGCCGCCTATCAACAATATGCGTCATTCATCAACTGATGCCAATCAATCAATCATCATCCAGAAGTAGTTAAACATGACATGACGTGCATGCCACTAATCTCGAAGATGTAGGAACGAAATCGTAAAGCACAATACTCTAGAGGGGGGTGAATAGAGTTGGCAGCGGAATATTGCTAATTAAAAAAAATTTAGTAGCAAGATCACATATATTAATCACAAATAAGATATGTAAAAGCAGAGATCAGAAAGCAAAAGCAAAGACATCGATTTATATTGGTTTCCCTCTGTTGAGGACTAGTCCAGTCGGAAGAACTCTCGCTTCCAGTTGAATCCACTGTTGGAAAAACCACAAGTTTTCTTACGAAGTCCTTGCAACTTCTACAACACGAGCTTTGATACGAAGAACTTGTTCAACTTCAATTGTGAAGAGGTATTCTTCAATCAAGCCTTCTGATTACAATCACTCAAAAACTTCTAAACCGTACCGTACTGGCAAATCGACTAGAGGATTATAACTGGCTTGGGATATAAAATTTAAAGCTCGAAAAACTCTTTGGAGTAGCAGTAGGCTTAAAGAGAGAGAAGATTGAAAGTGAATGAGTGTGTTGAAATGATCGAAATCCTTCTCTATTTATAGTTATTCCAAAGGGAGAAGTCTGGCAGAATTCGGCCAGAATTCGGACAGAATTCAGAGAGTAAATCTCGGTCAACATCGTAAAAGGAGGAGGACCAAGTTTTAAGGAGTTTTCAAAAATCAAACGGCTACTGGCAGAACTCTGGCCGAACTCGGATCGAGTTCTGTCAGGGTTATGATAGTATTAAAAAATAGTTTTGAGGAGATTTTTGAAATGCATTTTGAAATATGTTTTGAAGCTTTTGTTAAGAGAGATATTTTCAAAACATGGAAGTTTTTGAAAACATTTTGGGATAGCCTAGTTGCCAGTACGACTCGGTGTACAACATATTCCTAGACTCAATAAAAGAAGAGAATACATTATATGAAATAGATACAGACTTGAGTGGCAAACACAGCTGCAGTCTTGAACGGAGTAGATGTCCAATCTTGATCAGTGTCCAAGAGTCCAAAACTGAGTAGCTTCATATATCAAGTCAGAGTTGGTTCAATTATTAAAATCAGGTTTGACCTTATAACCAATGGGCCAACAATCTCCCCCATTTTGATAATTGACAAACTATGAATGATATAACATCTTTGAGAATATGAACACAACATTGTACACGTAATATACTGATCTGTAATGATCTATAATTGTTTAGTCCTGTATTCTTCAAAGAAAAATATTAGATCCTTTTTCTCCCCCGTTGTCACTTAGCAAAATAATTGCAAAGAGAGAAGCTCCCCAGCAATTAATGCGTAAGCAACAAACAGTGAAGAAACACAAAAAATATATACATCTCATGCAGATAGAAAGATAGTATAGGAAAGATATTTACAGACAGTTCACAAGACAGAAGCATAGTATAAAAGTGTTACACACGAATGCTAAACTGAACGAAATGAACTAAAACATGTCAAATTATACTAAAATAATGTTCCATAGACAAAAAAATAAAATCCATAATCTCTAAAAAGAAACTGATAATAACCACTGAAAAAGTGATATAACAAGAAACTGATGTAATGGTCCATAATCATCACAAAATAAAAAGTCTCAAATCTTTGAGAAACTAACAGATACTAATAAAAATTCTTGGAATGTCGGAGCATTTCCAAGTAAACATAGACAATGATAGAGTCTCAAAATAGATAGGCACTAAAATATATCATCCTCATCGTCATCAACATCATCAGCACGACCAGCATGACCAGAAGTTCTAGCACCAGAGGGAACAGCTCCAGAAGAATATGGAGTGACTCCAGGACCATGGTACCAATCATATGTGTTACCGGGCTGGAACAAAGACTGTACCGCCTCATCCTCAATGCGGTAACCAGAAACAACAAGGTCTCAGGGTAGAGTACTGGCAGAATGACCAGTCTGAGCAAACCGAAGATCAGTAAAAGAGTTGGCGAGAGCGTGGAACCGAGTCACGTCACGGAACTCGTGTTCCCTCGAAGTGTCAACAGAAAAGGCTTGCATGTCAGAGAGATGCTGGTGGACACCCTCAAAAGATATAAGATAAGTCTAGGGAGGTGCAGAGGAGGAAGGAGCAGTAGTAGGAGAAGGTGGTGCAGGAATAGGAGCAATGCTGCGACGTAAAATCTTAAGATACTTGGGCTCAGGGTCTAAAGCACAAGTAGAGAGGTCAATGTCGAAACGCTGGAAGATGCGTGGAATAAATATCGCGTAAGCGAGATTTCTATCGCGTCCGCGACATCTACCCATCATCTGAATGATAGTTTTAGGGGCAGAAAAAGGAATCCCCTTAAGAATATGATACATAGCCGAAAGTTCAAGTCCAGTCACATCATCTTTCGAAGTGGATTTCGGAAGTATAGTAGAGTAAATGATGCGATGTAACTCATAATAAAAAACGCTCATGTTATTAGCCTTGAACTTGCCAGGACGAACTAGTGCAGGTGCATAGAGCTCGTTCTTGAAACTAACAAGAGTCGTTCCTTGGGGGAAATCAAAATCGACAATGTCATCAAGCGGGGCACCTTCATTTGGTATACCAAGGATTTTCGCTAGTAACACATCATCGAATTTGATATCGATCCCACTGACACGAGTGCTTGCAGTAGAAGTGTCCAAAGCGAAATTGTAATAGAATAAACGAAGTGCATTGGTGGCTATAGGAAATCGAAGCTGGACAAGATGGTGTAGCTCTAATGCTTCAAAGTAAGTCAAGTGGTCGGAAAAGATGGTCCATTTAATCGGAGCGCCGGTGCAAATAGATCGCATGATGAAATCACCATACCACAATAATGCTTGATCATGAGTCTAAAAATAGAACTCATTGAACGCACCGTCACTTGATTGAACCGGGGAGAAGAGTGAATCCGTATGTGGATCAGAAGAAGATGCCTCCTCACTGGCAGTGTTCTTCTTTCTCTTCGAAGGAGTAAACCCCATAGACATTTTCTCCTAAAATATTATAGGAAAATCCTAATAAATTTGAAAGTGTTGAAGGAGGAAGTTATACCTTCCGAGATCGAAGTATGTCGAAGAGGATGACGTTCTCCGTACGATGCCAAAGTTTAAAGAGATTTCTCCACGTGGATAGGGAGCTATAGAGAGAAGAAAGGCTAGGGTTTTGAGGTGCTCGGGCGGCTGTACAGCTGCTGTTTGGATGACTAGAAGAGATGAGGAAGAGGAAGCCTCAGGTTCTGGAATATATAACACACACCCCAACAGAACTCTGGCTGAACTCGGGCCGAGTTCGCCTAAGGTTCTTCTGGGTGTTTGTGATTTGAACTTTGGGCCACTTCTTTTCATCTACTTATTTCAAATTTTTAATTTGAAGATTAGTCATTTTAAATTTCAATTAATATTATTAATATTATTTCATAAATTATTTTTTTTACTCAGCATCTGTTTCAGATTAGCTGTAGGAGTACTGTCCCAGCTAACGGAGGTTCACCGGGGAACTCTTAAGTACCGTTTCGCTTCGACCGTAGTCGTGGTGACAGACAGACTCTTTTTAGGCTTGTCTCCAAAACAGTTATTGAGTATTGAATAAATTAATCAATAAAACAAAATTAATTAATATTATTGACATCTAAAATTCCTAATTCTCGACGTAAATAATTGAAACGATCTTCTGCTAGAGGTTTTGTGAAAATATCAGCTAATTGATTCTCAGTGTCTATGTATACAAGGTCAATTTCTCTATTTTGATGATGATCTCTAAGAAAGTGATGTCAAATCTCGATATACTTGGTATGAGAGTGACACACTAGATTCTTAGTCAAATTGATTGTGCTCGTGTTATCACAAAAATGGGAATGTGTGTAAAAAATAAATCATAGTCTTCGAAGGTTTATTTCATCCACAAAATCTGAGCACAAGAACGTCCTGCGGCGATATACTCAGCCTCTGTTGTTGATAGGGCTACAAAAGTTTGCTTTTTACTAAACCAAGAGACCAAAGCCTTACCTAGGAAATGACAAGTGCCACTGGTACTTTTTCTATCAACCTTGCATCCAGCAAAATCCGCATCCGAATAACCAATAAGGTCAAAGGACGTGGTTTTGGGAAACCACAAGCCAACAAACAAAGTGCCCTTAAGGTATCGAAAGATACGCTTAACTGCGCACAAATGTGATTCCTTTGGATTAGCTTGAAAATGTGCACATAAGCAAATACTAAACATTATATCAGGACGACTGGCAGTTAAATAAAGTAAACTACCGATCATACCTCGATACTTACGTGTGTCGACAGGTTTGCCTTGTTCATCAATATCAAGTTTTGTTGAAGTTGCCATCGAGTGCCAATATGTTTGACATTGTCCAGATCGAACTTCTTTAGCAAATCTTTTGTGTAATTAGCTTGATTTATGAATGTCCTATTGTTAGTTTATTTGATTTGCAGTCCGAAAAAGAAATTCAGCTCTTCCATCATGCTCATCTCAAACTCATTCTGCATACACTTAGAAAATTCTTGACAAAGAGATTCATCAGTAGATCCAAAAATAATATCATTAACAATGACTTGTACTAAAAGAAGTTTGCCATTAAAGGACTTAATAAATAGTGTAGTGTCAACCTTGCCTTTTAAAAAATTGTTGTCAAGCAGAAAGGAGCTTAGACGATCATACCAAGCACGAGGAGCTTGTTTCAAACCGTACAAAGCTTTCTTCAACTTGAAAACATGATCAGGGTTTTTAAAATCTGTGAAACCTGGAGGTTGTGCTACAAAAACTTTTTCTTTTATAAAACCATTTAAAAAAGCACTCTTGACATCCATTTGAAATAATTTAAAATTATGAAAATATGCAAATGCACATAACATGCGAATGGATTCTAATCTTGCAACTGGGGCATAAGTTTCATCATAGTCAATACCTTCTTCCTGATTGTATCCTTGAGCTACGAGTCTAGCCTTATTGCGAGTTACTATTCCATTCTCATTCAGTTTATTTCGGAATACCCAACGGGTGCCAATGACCGGGTGATCAATAGGTCTGGGAACAAGTTCCCAAACTTAATTTCGTTCAAATTGGTTCAATTCCTCATCTATAGCATCTAACCAAAAATGATCACTACATGCTTCATCAAAGGTCTTGGGTTCTAGCTGTGAAATAAATGCAACACTAGAAACAATATCTCTACTGGATGTACGAGTACTTACACCTTTGGTAATATCACCAATTACCAAATCATTTGGATAATCAGCCGTAAATTTCAGTTCTTTTGGCGGACTCCGAAGGTTGCTGATTTCAAGTTCTTCTCCTGGAGGATCAGCTGGTGTTGAGCTGGGTACATTGAGATCTTCATCATTGTCATCGATTGTCATTTGATTCATTTCATCAAAGGTGACATTTATTGACACTTCGATGATCATTGTTCGCTTGTTGAAGACTCTGTATCCTTTGCTTTTGGCCGCATAACCTAAAAATATACCTTCATCGGCCTTTTCGTCAAACTTTCCCAAATTGTCTTTTGTATTAAGAATAAAACATTTACAACCAAAAATTCTAAAATATAAAACAGATGGAATTCTATCAAACCATAGCTCAAATAGAGTCTTCTTCGATTTGGGTCGAATTAGAACTCTATTGAGAACAAAATAAGCTGTATTGACAGCTTCAGCCCAGAAGTATTTTGGTAGACTAAACTGGTTTAACATTACTCTGGCCATTTCGGATAGAGTTATGTTCTTACGTTCCACAACTCTATTTTGTTGTAGAGTCCTAGGGTAGGAGAACCCGTGCATAAGATCGTGTGTGTCACAAAATGCTTAAACTCTGCCTTCTTAAATTTGCCACCATGATCGCTTCGAATACGAGTGATCATGTAACCTTTTTCATTCTGTACTTTCTTGCAAAAGGTGGCAAATTCAGATAATGTATCATTTTTGCGTGTCAGAAAATATACCCACGTGTATCTAGAATAATATCTACAATTACGAAAGCATATAACTTACCTCCGAGGCTTGCAACTCTGCTTGGACCAAATAAGTCCATATGTAGCAATTGTAGAGGTCTAGTAGTACATACAACGTTTACTGACTTGAATGTGGATTGGGTAGCTTTGTTCTTTTCACACTGAGTGCATAATGAATCCTTCTTGAATGCTATGTCCGGTAAACCGCGTACTAACTTTTTCGTGGATAATTTTGAAATTGTATCCATATTTGCGTGATCGAGTCTCATATGCCACAGATGACTCTCATTGCTTTTGGCCATTAAGCATATACTTGCTTTGTTAGCATCTTCTAACAAATAGAAAACATATATGTTGTCTTTCCTGATACCTTCAAAGATAGTACTACCAGTTGAACTATCAACTATAGTACATTTGTCTTTGACGAAGTTAATGCTATAACCATGATCAGCTAAATGGCTTATGCTGAGAAGATTATATTTTAACTCGGTAACAAGACAGACATCTTTAATCACAGGATAGAAAGCCTTACCAATGTCATCGATACCGATTATGTACCATCTTAAATTATTACCGAAGGAGACATATCATTCTTTATTCTTCTTCGACAGTGTTGCGAATAATAAAGCATCACCGGTCATGTGCCGTGAACAACCGCTGTCGAGGATCCATTTGCTTCTAGCATGTGAAGGGCGTTCCACCTACAAAACAGTTTGCAGATGAAACTCTTGGTACCCATTTCTTGTAGGGTCCTGAATGGTTAGTTTTTGGTATCCATGCATAAATATTTAAATCTACTAACTTTTTGATTCTACATGCAGAGGATATATGACCAATGAGGCCACAATAATGATATTGTGCATATTGAGTGTTGAAAGCTGAGTGGTGTGCATGGTTGGTAGGTTGAGGTTTTCTAGTATAGAAGAAAGCATACCTATTATCCTGTTTGGGCATAACCTTTTTGGGTAAAGGTTTGATAGGGTTAGGTCTGACAGTATTTGGTTTGGGAATGTTCCGATTTTTTGGTAAGTAACACGTGTTAGGATAGGAAGCAGTAGACTCAGGCTATTTTTCTAAACTAATTTTCAATCTTTTAGAAGTGTCATACAACTTAGTATAGTCAGAAGTAAGTGCTTCCATTCTGACTTGTGTATTTTGAAGACTTTTCTTCTATTTAGAAAGATCTGCCTTGAGTTGGTCAATAATCTTGTCTTTCTCTTCAGATGATTTGGTAGTTTTGTATAGTAAGAGCTTGACAGAAGAAAGCTCACCAGACTCACTAACATTATTTCTAACCTCAGCTAGTTGGTCGGTAAGTATTCCTATTTTACCTTTGTACTCTTTGAGTACCTTCTTAGAGGTCTGATATTTGCTATGCAGTTTTCTGTAGTCGCTTAATAGCTCACTGAAGGCCTCTCCTAGTTGCTCCAAGGTGAAGTCATCATATGTATCAACTATAGGTTCAGTAGGTACCTGATCGGATGCCATAAAGCATACATTTGCAGCGTCTTCTGATTGTTCATCTTCTGAATCGCTGGCTTCACTTTCATGCCACATGCTAGTGTTGGCGTACTTCCGTGATGTGGATCTTTTCAGGTTCCCTTTTTCATACATGTTGCTCTTCTTGCTTGTTGATGAGTTTATAGGACAATCCTTCTTCATATGTCCTTTCTTCTTGCAACCATAGCAGACAGCATCATCTTGATACCAGCTATTTCTGCTGTTATTCTCTTTTGTCTTCTTTTCATATCTCATGAACCTTTTGAATTTTCTTGCCATGAGAGCTTGATCTTCAGCGTCAGATTCACTGCTATCAGAATCTTTAACAGATCTTCTGTGCTGAGCCTTGAAAGCGATCATCTTCTCTTTTGGTGTTGGCTTTTCAAGATCTTGTAGCTCCAGTTCATGAGTTAGTAGCTTACCTATGAGTACTTCAAGAGTCATGGTAGTGAGGTCGTTTCCTTCAATGATTGCAGTAGCCTTTGGAATCCAGTTCTTTGTAAGTGCTCGTAAGAGTTTGCGAATCTTTTTATGGTTACTGTATTCTTTGCCTAGGGAGGACAAAGTATTTACAATATCCAAAAATCTTTCGTACATCTGAGTAACTGTTTCGTTGGGCTTCATCTTGAACGCCTCGTACTCCTGAGTAAGTCTGCTGACCTTTGATTCTTTGACTTGAGTCGTGCCTTCATGTGTTACTTCAAGAAGTTTCCATACATCGTTGGCAGTTGTGCAGATAGATACCCTGTTCAATTCAGTTCTATCTAAAGCTGTGAGACTCGTCTCACAGTATCGGTATTTATATACGAATACGTATTTTGTAGCATAGTTCGTATTTTCTTGGTTTCCGAAATGCTTTAAATTTTTCCCAAAACTATAGGTTTTCTCCTTGATCGGCATACCGCCGGTATACCGGTGTATACCGACGGCATACCGCCCGGACATGTTTTCTACACTTTAGATATTTTTGGTTTCTGATATTTTCGTGAATAGTATTTAGATATTTTCGTGAATAGTGTTTAGATATTTTCGTGAATAGTGTAGATTTACCCTATTATCCAATGGATAATTGATTTTGTTTGAATGGACATGATTGACCTAGACTTTCACATGGATCATGATCCAACGGCTAAGATTAATTCCCATTATATATATACCATTTCACTTTCTCTCTCCTCTCTCTTTTCATTCTCTTCTCTCCCTCTCTTCATTTTTTCTTCCCTTTTCTTCCCTTGGAGCTTGCCAAGAGCTTGGCCTTGAGGTCTAGAGTGTGGTTTCGTACCCCTCTTGGTGGTGGAGTAGAAGATTAGGCTTGGAGCTTAATCTAGACAAGTACATCTTGCCAAATTCTTGAACAATAGTAATCTATTGTCATTTTTGTTTTCCTTGGTATTAAAGGCCTAGAATTTTTCCTAAACTCATTTTGTTAAATATGTTTTCCTGATGATTCTCGTATATGTGCATGTTTCCAAAAATTTGTTTAAGCAAGATTTAATTTTCTGTTAAAACCCAATAGTGGCTTAGTAGAAAACTTGGAATCAAGAGTGATACTAGAGTTAACATCATGGATCTTGGTCATATATACATATATGAGGTCCTTACCTAGCTAGTATACATGGATTTTGAGTTTGGTAGCAATCAGGACTCGTTTCGGTGTTCCGAGAACCTCCGTTTTGGCGTATTTTGAAATATTGATCTATCCAATCTTTGAATTTGTGAAATCTAATAGTTCCATGTTGTAAGAAATTCAATTCTATGTAATTTTGACTTTTAAAAAGTCCGAATTTCGATTTAAAACGAAGTTTTTATGGCCGAAACAAGTTTTGGCAAAATTTGGATTTTTGTTGCTGTTTGAAAAATCGGTATACCGCCGGCATGCCGCAGTATACCGCCGGTATGCCGATTTTTGCACCAGAAACTTTCTGTCTTTAAAATCGGTATACCGTCGGTATGCCGCAGTATACCGTCTGTATGCCGTTTTGGTCTATTTTTGCCCGTTTTGGCCCGTTTTTGACCGCTTTTGATATTTTCCTCGACTATGATGATTTCTTAACATGATAAGATGATCTTGCTTAGTTAGAGAACGATTGTACACCCTATATAGACTTGATACTAGCACATGTTCAATCATTTTATGAAATATACTTAGCTTTAATTATTCTTCTCCACATGCCAGGATATGTCTTTTGATATATTATTTCTTATAAGTTATCATAATTGTTGCCATGCCTTCTTGCTTAATAGATAGTGGCCCATCGTGGCGCACTCGTGATACATGTCCTTCTTGCTTACATGATAGTGGCCTGTCATGACGAACTCTTGATTCTAGTACATGTCTAGCTCCTTGATAGTGGCTCGTTGTAGCGCACTCTTGTCTTGATATTGTCATATCTTGTTGTGGCTTGTTGTAGTGCACAATCTTGCTTGTCTTTTCCAGTCTTGCATGTCTCATGTCTATGATGGATTCTACAAAATGCCACACCTAGAATCCAACAAAAAAATGTTAAGGACTAAACAACTAGCTTGATTACCTAGATCATTGGAGATTTTCCCGGTTACCTGTTGTCCCTTTGGTCTTGGTCTTATATATATATATATATATATATATATATATATATATATATACTTGGGATTTGGAGCTATCTGTCATGATGAGCACTCTTCCAGCACACCGACGAGTGGGGCACCTCTTTAGGACACATGTATCTTACTACAGTGTGTCTGCTATACTTCTTTTCTTTTTGGCTTGGATCATTCAGGTAGTAGCGGGTAGGTAACTAGACTTGGATTTCTCAAACTTGCATGTGTTAGTAATTAGGATTGTGGCAACCCTAGTTAGCGAAAGTATCAAGCCGTAATAATTGCTTGGCCGTGATTGATGGATGGAGTCCATTCTTGTCTAGTCTAATCTTGCTCCAGTTTATCTTATTGTAGTACTTAGCTTCCTGTCTTTCCTTACATGCTATTCTTCCTATTACATGCTCGGCTTCTCCATATGCTCACATGTCCAGTTTATTCTATGTATTCACTTGCTATCCTACTTGCATGTTCCAGTTTCCTTTCGTAAACACTGTGGTACCAATTTACTATTCTAGTCTCGTTTACTGCTTTATCTTAGAGATGCTATAAATTGCATACTGGTTTTAGTTCATAAGTTTGGCTTCCTTTGTGGTACTTGCTATTGGGGTTCTGACTCCACTGGTTTTGCATTGACCAGATCTAGTTGAGGAGCCCGAGGATCTTCCGGACCTTCCTCTCGATGATGACCACCCGGAGCACCAGATGACTTGAGTGGGTGTTCTTTCTCTTGTCCACTCTTTTCTGTACATATTCTTTTGAGGCGTTTAGCTACCGAGCACGTATTTAGCTCGTGTTTTGGACTTGACATTTGGCCTACGGGCTTAGACATGATGTTATATTTCTAGACTGCAGCTAGAGCTGATCATGTATTACTTAGTCTTGCTAGTTCTTCATTTTGTATTACTATCTTCATGATCATCTATATATTATAGTTTGTGACGCTTTACTGTCTTATATGCTTGATGATCATATTCTTGTACCTTACTTCTTGTCTGAGACTGAGATATCTAGGGTTATGTGACCTAGGATTGACTTTTGGTTTGTAGCAGTGACCCCCATCTATATTTCTTATACGTTGTTTCGGAGTACTGGAGTACTTTGATATACGTAGCTGGCCTGGTCCGTCCCTACTTGCCAGTATTCTGGTTCTGGGGCGTGACATAGGTTTTAGTGGTGGCCCATGCAGGTCTAATTTATCAGATATGTGTGGGTTGCTGGTAGTTATCTCAGTCATTAATTCTTCTCTATTGGTATCCTCAATATTACTCATTATCTCTGATCTTTGACCTGATATTTGCTTTGATCGTTGAACTTTCCTGTTCCCTCGAGCTAATCCTTGTGTCCTTAAACTTTCAGGGGCACCGTTCTTGGTCCTTCTGATCGGCCGTACGGGCTTTGCCGATGGCAGATAAGCATCCCTTAGTTTTGCCGGTTCAAAAGGAGCACCCTCAGTATTCGAGAGCAGAGTCTAGAATGGAACGAAGGATAGAGATGCCAATTCCTCCTGTTCAGCCAGTAGTACCAGTTCAGCCAGAGCAGCCAGAGGGTGTTGTTCAAGCACTGGTGGATGTTCTGAGAGATTTTATGGCATCACAGCAGCGTCAGAGTGATGTTCTCACCCATTCTATCTAGACGACTTTGGACAGAGGTGGTGCTCAGGTCTACAATTCTGCGAGCAACTTTAGGCGTCTTCATCTCCCGTATTTCTATGATACAGAGGATGCTATTGCGTCTGATGCGTGGCTTCAGGATACTGAGGCCATTCTGGAGGCGGCAGGGATTCCGGCTAGGGAGCGTGTGGCAGTTGTCAGGTTGCTGCTCTTAGATTTGGCCCACGACTAGTGGACGGTTCATGATGTGTCTCTTAGGGCACCAGTAGCCTGGGCCAATTTTAGCGAGAGGTTTCAGACTCGCTATTTTGATGCGGTGTCGCATTATGATCTGTAGCAGAGGTTCATTGGCTTGCGGCAGATGAGCAGGACCGTCGACGGCTATGCGGCAGAGTTTAGCCGGCTCAGTCGGTTTGTCCCTTCTTTAGTGGCGATCGAGTTGGACCGGGCGAGGAGGTTCCAGCAGGGGCTTTATCTGGGGATCATACTGGCAGTTGAGAAGCATGAGTTCCAGACTTTTGATGTAGTGATGAGGGCGGCAAGGAGGCATGAGTACACCTCGCAGAGGATCGTTGATAGAGTCGGAGGTCAGAAGAGGCCTCACATTCAGAGGGGATCTTCTTCCCAGTCGTCAGCACCAGCTCCAGCAGTCTGATATTTGACGATTGGATCTCCGAGGGGACCGGTTCCGGCGGCTTCCTTTTAGCAGTCGTCTCAGCCGCGTCCTCAGCAGTAGAGGCAGTCTTCCTCAGTTGCTTGTTCCTATTGCGAGAAGGAAGGGCTTGTCTTATCAGAGTGCCGTAGGACAGAGGGCTTGTGCCTAGCCTGTGGAGCACCGGACCACAGGATAGGGGCTTGTCCCAGGAGGAGTTCGGCTGGATCAGCATCCTTCCAGCCAGCAGTTCAGCAGTTTAGAGCACCAGCGCCGGTTCAGCAGCAGCAGGCCCAGAGGCCATTACCGACGCAGTCTCAACAGTTCCACCAGCAGAGGCCTCAGTAATATGCTCAGGCTCAGAGGCAGAGGGGTCCAGCAACCAGAGTTCAGGTCAGGCTTTCACGCTTTCTATGGAGGAGGCGATAGCAGCAGGAGAGGTGGTCGCAGGTACCATACTTGTTCACTCTCATTCAGCTTCAGCTTTATTTGATTTTGGTACTTCGTATTCTTTTGTATCTGTACGATTTGCGACACATATTAGTGTAGAGCCAAAATCTTTACCTGTAACGATGAATATACTTACTGGTAACGGTCTAGTAGGAGTAGACCGAGTCTATGCCTCGTGTAGAGTCATAGTATGTGGGAGAGAGTTTCCCGCTCGGCTGATAAAGTTTCCTATGGGCGATTATGATGTCGTCCTAGGTATGGATTGGTTGAGTGCTCGATACGCTTCGATAGATTGCCATGCTAGCAAGGTTATCTTTCGTGTTCCGAATGAGGAGGAGTTCTCATTCTCTAGAGACGAGGTGGAGTCTTCACCAGCAGTGATGTGGATGGCAGTAGCCGAGGAGGTTCAGTTGTCTAGAGTAGTTTGTGAGTTTTCCGATGTGTTTCCCGAGGAGCTTCCGGGTATGCCTCTAGTTAGGGAGATTGAGTATTATATTGATTTGGTTGCGGAAGCAGAGCCAGTGTCAGAGAGAGTCTACAGGATGTCTCCTTCAGAGTTGTTGGTGTTGTATCAGTCTATTGAGGAGCTTAGGACCAAGGGATTCATTCGTCCTAGTGGATCGTCTTGGGGAGCTCCAGCCCTTCTTGTGAAGAAGAAGGATGGTTCATCGCGTATGGTCATTGACTATCGTCAGCTTAACGCGGTGATCGTGAAGAACAAGTATCCCTTGCCCAGGATAGATGACTTGTTTGACCAGCTTAGTGGAGCGGCTGTGTTTTTGAAGATCGATTTACGGTCTGGGTACCATCATATTAGAGTCAGAAAGCAGGATATACCCAAGACGGCGTTTAGATCTCGATATGGCCATTGAGAGTTCCTTGTTATGCCTTTCGGAGCGACCAATGCGCCAGCGATCTTCATGGATCTCATGAATTGCATCTTCATGCCCTACTTAGACCAGTTTGTGATAGTGTTTATTGATGATATCTTGGTCTATAGTTGGACTGAGGCAGAGCACGAGCAGCATCTTCGCGTGGTTCTTCAGATTCTTCGGGACCATCAGCTTTACGCAAAGTTCAGCAAGTACGATTTCTGGCTCGATCGAGTCTCTTTATTGGGTCGTATTATGCCGGAGGTGGTGTTGAGGTGGACCCCAAGAAGGTTGAGGCTATCGAAGGTTGGCCAGTACCTCGTACAACTTCAGATGTATGCAGCTTTCTGGGATTAGCAGGATACTACAGACGGTTTATGGCAGACTTTGCTAGAATCTCTGCATCCTTGACACGGCTGACGTGTAAGGATGTGTGCTTTGAGTAGTCAGATGCTTGTCAGGTTTCTTTTGAGAAACTCAAGCAGAGTTTGATTTCAGCTCCTATTCTGACATTACCCGTCGGACCAGGTGGGTTCACGGTGTTTTGTGATGCGTCAGGCCGGGGACTTGGTTGTGTTCTTATGCAGTACGGTCGAGTGATAGCTTATGCGTCTCAGCAGCTTCGGGACCATGAGAAGATCTATCCGACGTACGATCTTGAGTTGGCCGCAGTTGTGTTTGCCCTCAAGCTCTGGAGGTATTATTTGTATGGTGATCGAGTGGAGATTTTCACTGACCATAAGACCTTGAGGTATGTGTTCACCCAGAGGGATCTGAACATGCGGCAGATGAGGTGGCTTGAGTTACTGAAGGATTATGATGTTGATCTTCAGTATCATCCCCGAAAGGCAAATATCGTGGTAGACGCTTTGTGCAGGAGACCCGGAGTCTATTTCTTGACGGAGCAGCATCACCTTCAGGAGGATCTTCAGGAGATGGGCATTGAGGTAGTGCTACCTGGTGAGGCAGCTATGATGGCAGGCTTACAGGTTCAGTCTACCATTGTGGATAGGATCAGAGCAGCTCAGTCAGGGGATGCCAGGCTTCAGCAGCTCAGAGCAGAGTGTGTAGCAGGACGCAGAGCAGAGTTATGGATCCATGAGTATGGAACACTCCAATTTGGGAGTCGTCTTTGTGTGCCGAGTGGAGATATTCGACAGAAGATTATGTCGGAGGCCCACGGTTCTCAGTATTCTGTTCATCCAGGAGGGACGAAGATGTACCGAGATATTCGTCAACATTTTTGGTGGAATGGTATGAAAAGGGAGATAGCTCGGTTTGTTTCTCGATGCTTAGTTTGCCAGCAGGTCAAGGATGAGCACCAGAGACCGGTCGGACTTCTTCAGTCTTTACCGATTCTGGAGTGGAGGTGGGATCATATTACTATAGACTTCATGACTGGTATTCCTAGAACTCCGACTGGTAGAGATGCCATTTGGTTTATAGTGGATCGACTCACGAAGTCTGTCCACTTCCTACCTTTCAGAGTTGGTCAGTCCACAGAGTAGTTGGTCGACTTGTACATGAGGCAGATTGTCAGATTGCATGGGGTGCCAGTTAGCATAGTCTCAGATCAGGATTCCAGATTCACTTTTCATTTCTGGCAAAGTCTTCAGCAGAGTCTGGGTACCCGTTTGAGTTTCAGTTCAGCATACCACCCTCAGACAGATGGTCAGTCGGAGCGTACGATTCAGACCATGGAGGATATGCATTGATCATGCATTCTTGACTTCAGTGGTTCATGGGAGGATCACTTGCATTTGGTGGAGTTCTCTTACAACAATAGCTTCCAGGCGAGCATTCAGATGGCTCCTTTCGAGGCTTTGTATGGTAGGAGATGTAGGTTACCCCTAGCTTGGGATGACATTGGAGAGAGGCAGATGCTTGGTCCAGAGATGATTGCTCAGTCAGTTGGAGTAGTCAGGCAGGTCAAAGAGCATCTCAGAGTAGCTCAGGATCGACAGCGTCATTGGGCAGATCAGCATCGACGCCATCTTGAGTTCTATGTCGGCGACCATGTATTTCTTCGGATTTCGCCTACCCGTGGTGTCATCAGGTTTGGCGTACGGGAAAAGCTTAGCCCTAGATTTATTGGGCCGTTTGATGTTCTCGAGCAAGTAGGAGATGTATCTTATCGCCTTGCTCTTCCACTGTCGTTATACGAGGTACATGACGTATTTCACGTATCTCAGCTACGTCGGTATGTTTCGGATCTGAGCCATATCCTAGATCATTCCAAGCTGGTCGTTGGTACCGACCTATCGTATGAGGAGAGGCCCATATCCATTTTGGACCGAAGGGAGAAAATTCTCAAGAACCGGACTATCCGATTAGTTCGTGTTTCCTGGGATCATCACTCACCGGGCGAGTCGACTTGGAAGCGCGAGGATGATTTTCGAGCTCGTTACCCGTATCTGTTTGACTCGTGAGGTATACTTATTTCATATATCTATGTTCTACCTTTTTAGTGTGATTGTAGGAATACATGATGTTGTTGTTTACATATGTTTAAATTGCTTTTACATTTCTTGTACATTACTCTAGTTGGATTTTATGCTTTATGAGTTTCCCATCTTGATCCTGATAACATGTTTTCTTGGATTTCTTGCTTACTTTTGATTACCTTTAGAAATTTCGAGGACAGAATTTTTCTAAGGAGGGGGGAGTTGTGAGACTCGTGTCACAATATCGGTATTTATATACGGATACGTATTTTGCAGCGTATTTCGTATTTTCTTGGTTTCCGGAATGCTTTAATTTTTTTCCAAAACTATAGGTTTTCTCCTTGATCGGCATACCGTCGGTATACCGGTGTATACCGACGACATACCGCCCGGACATGTTTTCTACACTTTAGATATTTTTGGTTTCTGATATTTTCGTGAATAGTATTTAGATATTTTCGTGAATAGTGTTTATATATTTTCGTGAATAGTGTAGATGCACCCTATTATCCAATGGATAATTGGTTTTGTTTGAATGGCCATGATTGACCTAGACTTTCACATGGATCATGATCCAACGGCTAAGATTAATTCCCCCTTATATATATACCATTTCACTTTCTCTCTCCTCTCTCTTTTCATTCTCTTCATTTCTTCTTCCCTTCTTTTTCCTTGGAGCTTGCCAAGAGCTTGGCCTTGAGGTCTAGAGTGTGGTTTCATACCCTTCTTGGTAGTGGAGTAGAAGATTAGGCTTGGAGCTTAACCTAAGCAAGTACATCTTGCCAAATTCTTGAACAATAGTAATCTATTACCATTTTTGTTTTCCTTGGTATTAAAGGCTTAGAATTTTTCCTAAACTCATTTTGTTAAATATGTTTTCCTGATGATTCTCGTATATATGCATGTTTTCAAAAATTTGTTTAAGCAAGATTTGATTTTCTGTTAAAACCCAATAGTGACTTAGTAGAAAACTTGGTATCAAGAGTGATACTAGAGTTACCATCATGGATCTTGGTCACATATACATATATGAGGTCCTTACCTAGCTAGTATACATGAATTTTGAGTTTGGTGGCAATCGGGACTCGTTTTGGTGTTCCGAGAACCTCTATTTTGGAGTATTTTGAGATATCGATCTATCAAATCTTTAAATTTGTGAAATCTAATAGTTCCATGTAGGGAATTCAATTCTATGCAATTTTGACTTTTGAAAGTCTGAATTTCTATTTAAAATAAAGTTTTTATGGCCGAAATAAGTTTTGGCAAAATCTAGATTTTTGTTGCTGTTTGAAAAATCGGTATACCGCTGGGATGCCGCAGTATACCGCCGGTATACCGATTTTTGCACCAGAAACTTTCTGTCTTTAAAACCGGTATACCGCCGGTATGCGCAGTATTTCGTCAGTATGCCGTTTTATGCCATTTTGGTCTGTTTTGGCCCGTTCTTGTCCGCTTTTGATATTTTTCTCGACTATGATGATTTCTTAACATGATAAGATGATCTTGCTTAGTTAGAGAACGATTGTACACCCTATATAGACTTGATACTAGCATATGCTCAATCATTTTATGAAATGTACTTAGCTTTAATTATTCTTCTCCACATGCTAGGATATGTCTTTTGATAGATTCTTTCTTATAAGTTATGATAATTGTTGTCATGCCTTCTTGCTTACTAGATAGTGGCCAGTCGTGGCGCACTCATGATACATGTCCTTCTTGCTTACATGATAGTGGACTGTCATGGCGCACTCTTGATTCTAGTACATGTCTTGCTCCTTGATAGTGGCTCGTCGTAGCGCACTCTTGTCTTGATATTGTCATATCTTGTTGTGGCTTGTTGTAGTGCATAATCTTGCTTGTCTTTTCCAGTCTTGCATGTCTCATGTCTATGATGGATTCTGCAAAATGCCACACCTAGAATCCAACAAAAAAATGTTAAGGACTAAACAACTAGCTTGATTACCTAGATCATTGGAGATTTTCCCGGTTACCTGTTGCCCCTTTGGTCTTGGTCTTATATATATATATATATATATATATATATATATATACTTGGGATTTGGAGCTATCTGTCATGATGAGCACTCTTCCAGCACACCGTCGAGTGGGGCACCTCTTTAGGACATATGTACTTACTGCAGTGTGTCTGCTATATTTTTTTTCTTTTTGGCTTGGATCATTCAGGTAGTAGCAGGCAGGTAACTGGACTTGGATTTATCAAACTTTCATGTGTTAGTAATTAGGATTGTAGCAACCCTAGTTAGCTAAAGTATCAAGCCGTAATCATTGCTTGGCCGTGATTGATGGATGGAGTCCATTCTTGTCTAGTCTAGTCTTGCTCCAGTTTATCTTATTGTAGTACTTAGGTTTCTGTCTTTTCTTACATGCTATTCTTCCTACTACATGCTCGGCTTCTCCATATGCTCACATGTCCAGTTTATTCTATGTATTCACTTGTTATCCTACTTGCATGTTCCAGTTTTCTTTCATAAACACTGTGGTACCAATTTACTATTCTAGTCTCGTTTACTGCTTTATCTTAGAGATGTTATAAATTGCATGTTGGTTTTAGTTCATAAGTTTGGCTTCCTTTGTGGTACTTGCTATTGGGGTTCTGACCCCACTGGTTTTGCATTGACCAGATCTAGTTGAGGAGCCCAAGGATCTTCCGGACCTTCCTTTCGATGGTGACCACCCGGAGCACCAGGGGACTTGAGTGGGTGTTCTTTCTCTTACCCACTCTTTTCTGTACATATTCTTTTGAGGTATTTAGCCACCGAGCACGTGTTTAGCTCGTGTTTTGGACTTGACATTTGGCTTACGGGCTTAGACATGATGTTATATTTCTAGACTGCAGCTAGAGCTGATCATGTATTACTTAGTCTTGCTAGTTCTTCATTTTGTATTACTAGCTTCATGATCATCTATATAGTATAGTTTGGGATGCTTTACTGTCTTATATGCTTGATGATCATATTTTTGTACCTTATTTCTTGTTTGAGACTGAGATATCTAGGGTTATGTGACCTAGGATTGACTGTTGGTTTGTAGCAGTGACCCCCATCTATACAGATTATACGTTGTTTCGGAATACTGGAGTACTTTGGTATACGTAGCTGGCCTGGTCCGTCCCTACTTGCCAGTATTCTGGTTCTGGGGCGTGACAAAAGCACAAAATAAAGCATTAATTGCACGGGCATCAAGACTGGCCTTTTTCTTTTCCTCGTCAGTATACTTGTCATGCGGTTTCTCAACTATAACACCTTCTATTTGAATATGAGGAGGTTTTGTATAACCATTCAGAACAATAGACCATAAATCAAAGTCAAGAGATTTCAAGAAGAAACTCATTCGTGTTTTTCAATAGGTGTAATTTGTACCATCAAACAGTGGTGGTCTGTTTGTGGACTGGACTTCACTTGTGAATTTCACAGTTGCCATGTGTTGTGGTGTGATCTAAGTAATAGTCAAGTATAAACAATATAAATGCAATTTTACCTCGCTTTACGTCTAAGAACCTGTTCCTCTAGATGGAATACCTGCTCTGATACCAATTATAAGAACGAAATCGTAAAGCACAATACTCTAGAGGGGGTGGATAGAGTTGGCAGTGGAATATTGCTAATTAAAAAATGTTAGTAGCAAGATCACAGATATTAATCATAAATAAGATATGTAAAAGCAGAGATCAAAAAGCAAAAGAAAAGACATCGATTTATACTGGTTTCCCTCTGTTGAGGACTAGTCCAGTCGAAAGAACTCTCGCTTCCACTTGAATCCACTATTGACAAAACCGCAAGTTTTCTTAGGAAGTCCTTGCAACTTCTACAATGTGAGCTTTGATACGAAGAACTCGTCCAACTTCAATTGTGAAGAGGTATTCTTCAATCTAGCCTTCTGATTACAATTACTCAGAAACTTCTAAACCGTACCGCACTGGCAAATCGACTAGAGGATTGTAAGTAGCTTGGGATATGAAATTTAAAGCTCGAAAAACTCTTTGGAGTAGCAGTAGGCTTAAAGAGAGAGAAGATTGAAAATGAATGAGTTTGTTGACGTGATCGAAATCCTTCTCTATTTATAGTTATTCCAAAGGGAGAAGTCTGGCAGAATTCAGGCAGAATTTGGACAAAATTTGGAGAGTAAATCTCGGTTAACATCGTAAAAGGAGGAGGACCAAGTTTTAAGGAGTTTTCAAAAATCAAACGGCTACTGGTAGAACTCTGGACAAACTCTGGCCGAACTCGGGCCAAGTTCTGTCAGGGTTATGAAAGTATTAAAAAATAGTTTTGCGGAGATTTTGGAAATGCGTTTTGAAATATGTTTTGAAGCTTTTGTTAAGAGAGATGTTTTCAAAACATAGGAGTTTTTGAAAAAGCATTTTGGGATAGCCTATTTGCCAGTACGACTCGGTGTACAACATATTCTTAGACTCAATAAAAGTAGAGAATACATTGTATGAAATAGATACAAACTCGAGTGGCAAACACAGCTGCAGTCTTGAACGGAGTAGATGTCCGATCTTGATCAGTATCCAAGAGACCAAAACTGAGTAGCTTCGTATATCAAGTCAGAGTTGGTTCAATTGTTAAAATCAGGTTTGACCATATGACCAATGGACCAACAGAAGAATGTACACACAACAATGCCTACGACCAAGCACATTTTTCTTACAGAATGCCACGCGTCTTATGCAGTTACGCCAACCGTTTGCGCAAATAGATGAAACAGAATATGGTGCGCCAAACAGTGCATAATCAGCCTATTTTGTACTGTGCGCCAATCATTGTAACTGCTTGGCAGTTTTCCTACTCTATAAATAGGGGTCAAAATCACTTCTCAAGAGAATGAATGATCATAGTCTTCTGACAAGGCTTCCGCAGCACGTTCAAGAGCATTTCTTCTCTGACATCGCATCGTCCAAGGGATAAAGTGATCATTTTATGATCAGATTTCTAAAGTTATACTTCCCCAAAATCAAATTGTACATTGTACTTTTCCTTTCTTAGTTTGTAGTAAAGTTTTTTTTCGAAAAACTTTTGTTCTTGCAAACAAAATTGCGACTCTACTGGAGGCGACTTTTTCCTCTGACGAGAAAGTGACAACTCAATGCGATATTGCGTCGGTCGGCACGACACATGAGACTTTGGTCGTTGAGTTCGACCAAACTACTTACGAGGAATTGATTGGTGCCGTGGGTTCCAAGTGCACTGCTGCCAAGTGCGCCACCACTGCTGTTACCAAAAACAAAGTGTGCACCATCTGGACTCCGAAGTCCACTATTGCGCCAATTGTTGTTGTTGCTACTCAAGACAAGGGAAAGCGCCCAATGGCCACTCCCCACTCTTCCTCAGTCCTGCACTTGGTGGAAAACTCATTCGATTGCGCCTCTGTGCCAATCAAAGCTAAAACATCTCTCAACAAGAATTTTACTTCTAAGAAAGTAACTTCTGTTCAAAGTTCACTTCCTTCTGCCCATAGGCGCCGGGCCAAACACATTGTGCCAGTGCGCGCAGAGTACTGAGGCATCTTGCCTACTCCACACAAAGCTGGTTTGCGCCAAGCTGTCCCGTGCTAATTAGGCCAGCGCCATGATCTCCTTACTCTGCGCATATCAAGAACAGAATAGAGGAATCTAAGGGTGTCACAGACTAACAATCAAGTGGTGTCAGATGCTGACATACGCGCCTATCTTAATAGGCACAGAGCAGAATATCCTTAAACAAGTCAGATGGCATGCCAAAAGACTCTAATGCGGTCTACGCCAACTACTAGCTCGCGTACAGTGAGGGCTTCTAAGAGCCAGAACCTACTTCCCTATGCCAATGAACTTAATACTGTCCTGTACACACATGAAACTCAAAAGTTTAGGATTAGGCATCATATTCCTAATGTAATCAGACAGAGTCTGCCTCCTCCTCCTCCTTCTTTTTCTTCTTTTCCTGCTACCGTACCAGATCTCCGTGAACTCGTTGTAAAAAAGTAGAAGACTACGAGTTTATCTCGTGCAGTAGTGACTCCATAGAATGAAGATTGTTGTAATTACTATCATGAGATTGTAATCAAGTGCTGTTATAAGATAGCCAAATGGTCGGTGTTCGACCGCTTGAATTACCCTCACTCTCCGGATGTCACTACCAAAATAAGTTAAATCAGCGACGTATTTAGCGACTCCGTGAAATTTCGTCGCTAATTTTTGGGGATTTAGCGACGTTAATATAAGACGTCGTTGTTTGTCGCCAACAGCGACTAATAGCGACGTCTAGCGGCTACATTTTGTTAAATGGGGTAGTGTGTCGCAAGTTCGTCGGTACTCGTCGCTGATATAGCGACGTTTAGCGACGCATATTAAGTTGCGTCGCCATTTATTATATATCAACGACGTTTTACGACGTCCTATGCGGACGTCGCTAATCGTTTCATATAACCAGCGAGGGTTTCCTTTTCGATCATTTCACAATTTTTTCCCCCCAATTTTGGGCGCGCTCCTCCTCCGCGACGCTCCTCCGGCGATTTCCCTCCTCCTCCGCGGTGCTCCTCCGGTGATCTCCCTCCTCCGGCCTCCTCATTCTCCTCCTCCTCCTTCCTCAGGTAGCTCCTCCTTCTCCTCCTCCTTCCTCTGGCAGCTCCTTCCCAGTTTCTCCTCGTCTTCTAGCTCTCTCTCTCGCTTCTAGTTCGTGTCCACGAGAGCGTCGCCATATGGCTCTCAAGCCAGGTCAATATCGATGCATGTCAAGTCGCTTAACGTTGCTAGTACACGTATGTAAATGATGACGCTTTACGTCACCAGCAGTCGCTGAATTAGCGACGTAGCAGCGTCGCTAAAGCTCGTCGTAATAGCAACGTATTGTGACGTTTTCTTGTTTAGCGACTAGGTTAATCGCGACTACGTGCATACGTCGCTAAATTCGTCGCTAATAGGATTTAGCGACGTAATTTCCCTATTTAGCGATGCCTTGAGGCGTCGCTGATTTGACAGATTTTAGTAGTGTGTGATCTTGATAGATACAGATAACTCACTTCGTGCATCATCAACGGCATATGACAAACACCGCTGTCACTCACATGAAGTTGACGTCAAGTGTTGCTGCAAGACAATAAAATGGTCTGTGTTCAACCATTTGAATTACTCTCGATCTTACAATTACTCGACCTCCCAATGTGATCTTTAGTGGATGAAGATGAACTACAGTTTGCTTCTGTCAATATGACATCTCGTATCACTGGGGTGGAAGACGCCTGAGGCGTAATTCATCACGACCTTTGAGTCGGCAAAGCCGCAGTCAAATCCTAGACTCTTCTGAAGGGGTCTACCAAAATACAAGATCAAGAAGCCGAGAATTCTTCGGTCAAAGGAATCTTCCCGATTCACTACAAGAAAAATATCATTTTATGATGGGTAAAAACCTTCATATATGATAATTTATGACAGTTTTTTTTAAAGCCAGCAACTGTCATGAACACGGGTGCTATAAAAGTTTAAAAAAATCGTTATATATGATGTACACTTATATGACACTTTTTTTAATTAAAAACGAGATAATTAATTCAATTATATATAACACTAAACTTTTAAGTGACATTAATATTATCATTATATATAACATATCTATCCTGAAGTGTTATGACTAGGTTACATATACATAACGCTTTCTAAAATGATCTGGTTTTCAAACATTCATAAAAAGTTATAAAAAGAACGTCTACATAACGCTTTCTAACGTTATGTTCTTGTTATTCACACACACATATATATATATCACCTGTCAATGCTTATAACTTAATGTGTTATAAAAGGCATATTAATTTCCTGAGACAACAGAAATATGAAATTTAACTAAGATTTGAAACATTTTATTAAAAATATCCAAATATCATACCATCTTAATTACATTTCAAAATATATCACTTTTTTTAAACTTTTGTTTCACCAACATATCACCATTACATTTCAAAATATCTAAAATATATACATCTTTCCCTTTTAGGGCACCAGGCCTCAAAATATTGAAACATTCCTTTTGCATTCACCAACACAAAATTGTGACATCCCTTCAAAAGTCAATATTATACCCTTCAAAAGTCAACACTGTACCCTACAAATAAAGGTAGTACAAATAAAATTATTGATTTTTCAAATAAATAAGAAGACAAACCCATGTAATATTATAAAACTGACAAACTTCAGTTTCTTCAACTATTTTTAAGAAGTGAATCGTATACCTGACAAACTGTTCATTGGCTGAAGCACGTACAAAATTTCCAGTGATCCCACAAAATGAACCCAAGTGAGTACCCTCTGCAGATACACATCAGAAAACCGTTATCGTATTAAGATACTGCCTACAAATGCAAGACACTTACCCAATATACTAAAGTACAAGCCAAATGAAAGAAGACTGATAATAGTGAAAGGCACTTCCAGATCGAATTGTCTTCTATAACAAATCAAAACAATAAATTCAGAATTTGGCCTAAAACATTCAGATGTAAAACAGTCATTCATTAAGTCTAAAATCTGAATCTGAACAAAACATTTCAGACTTTAAACTTTAGGCTTCAGAATTCATATGACAAAACAAGCAATACATTCCTTGGATATATCACAATGGAGAGTCATGGTCATGTTACGAAGTTGTCTTGGTTTATCATTGTCATCTAGGCCTAAAGTTACGATGTTTAGCTAGTGACGATCTGCACAGTCTTCAGCACTTTGTTGGTGTGAAGTTTTTACCAGGTTAATCGAGCATAATTCAACACGAGGGAAATGTAGTATATTTCTCCTCTCATGCTCTCACCAATGAACTTCATAATCTTATCTTGCTCTTTATGTGCTCCTTGTGGAAGTCTTGTAATTGTTTCTTTACGTTGTTCAATTGAATTGCCAGGAAAGATTATCTGGCCTCGTTAAATTATTATTTTAAACCATGAGGAAAAATTATCCTTAACCTAATCCTAAGAAAGGAAAAGTACTTTCTTCATATGAACTATGCGTTAGTGGTGCATATTACATAGCCCAAAACAACCACAGACCAGTAGTGAGGTTGATATGAATGAGCAAGTGTTGCTTTATATGTTGGGTATAACTTAGCGTGTGCGAGCTCTTATACATTTTGTCTAGGAATTAGGCACAAATATCCCAAAATTGATGCCGGTTGTACTGTATCGTGTTGTATCTTTGACAAATACATATCAGACATGATTTAGACGTACTTACACTAGAATATGTTAAAATCAATATCGTATTTGTCTTTGTATCTCGTGTTCGTATCATGTTGCATCATATTTCTGAAAAATAGAGTTCACTATGTAGTTGAATATGATACAATTGATGCATGCTGAGTGAGGTTAAACAAAGATACGTCTAAGAAGAAAACAACAATGGTGCGAGTAAAAATGTAGATACACATCAGAAAACTATTACCGTATTAAGATACTTCCTACAAATGCAAGGCACTTACCTAATACACCAAAGCACAAGCCAAAAGAAAGAAGACTGATAAGAGGCTCAGATTCAGTTTTTTGATCTAGCATCATAGGAGTATGCCTTGCCATCACAGAAGGTAGAGATTTACTCAATAAGAATTCTCATTGTTGTCATTATCCCATTTATAGATATATTGATAAAAAAGGAATGACTGAATGAAAAAAAGATTCCATCAGAAAATCGTTATCGTATTAAGATACTGCCTACAAATGCAAGGCATTTCAGATCGAATTATCTTCTATAACAGATCAAAAAATAATAAGTCCTGCTGATTATAAATTATTTAAAAAAAATGTCAATCTTGGACAACCTTCTCTGATACTGCTAAATCCCACACTTCTTACCTATATACCCTATTTATATCCTTCATAATTACAAAATTGCTACACTAGCAGTTTAGATTGCCTGAATATAACCTACCTGTACACACGATTGCCCGAACATAACCTACCTGTGTACTCGCATAATATCCCTCCTTGCACTTACTCAATACACCAATGCACATAACCTACCAGTACACACAATTGCACTTACTCAATACACCAAAGCACAAGCCAAAAGAAAGAAGACCGATAAGAGGCTCAGTTTTAGCTTTTGATATAGCATGATGATCAACAAATGGCTCCAGGAATATGCCTCGCCATCACAGGATGGTAGAGATTCACTCAAGAAGAATTCTCATTGTTGTCATTATCCCATTTTTATAGATATATTAATAAAAAAAGGAAGGAATGAATGAATAAAGGGAGATTCCATCAGAATGTGAATATTATTTCCAAATCACGTACATCTTACCAAACTAGCTGCAGCTGAGCCACCATGCCATCGGAAGGGAGGAAAAAGAAAGCCAAACCTTATTCATAAATAGAAATTTGCAGTATGATAAGGATCATCATCGCCTCTTTTAAAAATAGAGATCGAACAGAAAAATCTCTGTAAGAGAAAGGATTAAGTCACGAAGGGACATGAGGAAATCTCCTAACAAATCAGCAACTAACATTTTTTTTCTTTTAAAGGGATCATGCCCAAGGGAAAAAAAGATGAATAAGAACAGAGCACAAAAAAGAAAGTAAAAGAGTATCAATCATGACACTAAAGTGACACCTCGCATTTCCCATATACGTCAGACTAATTTCAGTAATATCACTACTAAAATACATCCATTTGGCGACGGACATTTAGCGACGGATTTTGTCCCTCGTTATTAGCGACGGACTATCGACAAAGTTCTGACTGATTGCCGTCGAAAAGCTGATAATTTTTTGTTATTTTAAGGGCGAGCAAAGGTTGCCAATCCATCGTTAAGTCGTCGGAGATATAGCGACGGATAAAGAATCCGTCGGTATGTCGTCGCTTAGTTGTCAAAAGTTGGCGAACAATGTTGAAAAAAATTGGCGCAAAATTTAACGACCACATAGCGACGGATATTCCGTCGGCCAGCTAGGGTGGTATTGCGACGGACTAGCGACGGGATATATCCGTTGCTAGTCCGTCGCTAAATATCCAGCCCTAACTTAAATTTAATCGACGGGGGGAGGGGGGAACTTTTCATTCCCTCTAAATTCTCTCTCTCTCTCTCTCCGGCCGCAATGACTCTCTCTCTCCAGGTAATCCTCTCTCTCTCTCCCTTGGTGGTCGGGGCGGCGGGGGGCGGCGGAGGGCGGTGGTGGTGGGGGTGGGGGTCGCGGTGGTGGGGATGGGGGTCGCTGGGGGGGGTTTCGGGTCGGGGCGGCGGGGGAAGGCGGGGGCCGGTGGCGGTGGGGGTGGGGGTCGCGGTGGTGGGGGTGGGGGTCGCTGGGGGGTTCGGGTCGGGACGGCGGGGGGCGACGGGGGCCGGTGGTGGTGGGGGTGGGGGTTGCGATGGTGGGGGTGGGGGTCGCGGGGGGGGGGGAGGGGGGTTACGGGTCGGGGCGGCGGATTTCGGGTGGGCGGTGGGGATGGCGATCGGCGATGGAGGGGGTGGGGGTTGGGGGCCTGGGCCAGTAGTAACACACACACACACACACACACACACACACACACACACACACACACACACACACACACACACACACACACAACGAAATCCCTTAGTATATAAATTAGTTTATATATATAAACTTAGTATCAAGGTTCAAAGTATCGGTATCGGAATCGGTATCGGACTATTCCTATGAGTATTGGTATCGGCGATATCGGCAGTATCGGCGGTTTCGGATCGGAGTATCGAATTTTTTGGTATCGGGAAACAAATAATTATCAGTAGTATCGTCGGTATCGGATTCTTTTACACGCTTTTACAACCTTATTATGCTTTAAACCAAGGTTCACAATATCGGTATCGGAATCGGTATCAGACTATTCCTATGAGTATTGGTATCGGCGATATCGGTAGTATCAGCGATATCGTATCGGAGTATCGGACTTTGGTATCAGAAAACAAATAATTATTAATAAATTATTTACATTTAAAAACATATATTTTATATATTTTGGTATAATTTTAAGTATTTTTAGTGTTATTTCTTAGTAGTTTTGAAACTAAATGAAATAGTAGTCACCCTTACCGATTGGTTTACATACAATAGATGTGATTTTCTTCACACACACACACACACACACACACACACACACACACACACATACACACACACACACACACACACACACACACACACACGCACACACACACACAATAGATGTGATTTCTTCTTTTACATGCTTCTACAACCTTGTTATGCTTTAAACCCTTGTTGATTTGTCTTTTTTGTTTAATTTTCTTTGCCAAATTGTCCGAATAAAGACCCCCAATGTCGGTATCAGTCAATATTTGGTATCGGTCGGTATCGGATCGAAACATGCCAAACCGTATCGGTATCGGCCTATCGGATCGGTATCGGCCGATACTTTAAACCTTGCTGTAAACCCTTAGTGATTTGTCTTTTTCGTCTAATTTTCTTTGTCGAATTGACCGGGAAAAAGACCCCCAATATCGGTATCGGTCAGTATCAGGTATCGGTCGGTATCGGATCGGGACATGCCAAATCATATCGTTATCGGCCGTATCGGATAGGTATCGGCCGATACTTTAAACCATGCAGTGTATATATACATATAAACTTTGGACCAAAACCGAATTAAAAAATTTAGTATATTCAAAACCGAAATCAAACCAATTTTTTTTAAAACCGAATAATGCTCACCCCTAGTGTAGAGAAGTATGTAGAGGAGTATGGCTACTAGTGTAACATATCAAGAGTGTATAGAGAATCCTAGAAGTAAAAAGATTTCGACCGTTGGTGGCTACTAGTGTCCTAGTGTATAGGAGTATGTAGAGGAGTATGACTACTTGCTAGTGTGTGGAGGAGTATATGGTTACTAGTGTATCCTAGTGTAGAGGAGTATGGCTACTAGTGATAGATAGGTTTATGTGTATCGGTATCGGACTATCGATATCGGTATCGGTATCAGAATCGGTATCGGAATCAGTATTGATATCGGTATCGGACTATCGCTATCGATATCAGACTATCGGCGACGAGCCGGTATCGGTATCGGTATTTGTATCAGAATCGATATCGATATTGTATCGGTATCGGTATCCGACTATCGGTATCTATATCGGTATCGGTATCTGTATCAGAATCGATATCGGTATCAGTTTCTGTATCAGAATCGGTATCGGTAGCGGATCCACCTCCTCGACCGTATGTACTTTATATCGATCGTAGCAGATTAGTATCGGTATATCGGTTTGGTATAGGTCGTATCGGATGGTATTGGCCTTAGCGAATTGGTGTTGTCCTATCCGATATGTATCGGCCGTATAGCTAGGATTCGTATTGGCCTTATCGATTCGATATCGGCCATATCCAATAGGTATCGGTCGTATCGAATTAGTATGGTGAAAGGTTTAGTAATAACTGTACTTGGATTTCTCTCTTCTCGAGCTAGAATACCATTGCAAGAGAGTCACGAGAGAGTAAAAAATCTCCTAAATATTGATGTTTATGAGAGTGATTGGCCAGTTACAGTAACATACATGCTATATTTTCCATCAAGAAAGGAGAGATTGAAGGCAATAACATATAGAGTTGTATTTTGGGATAATAACTCTTGTAAACTCTTTGTTCACAAAGCAAGCTATAGAGAATACAGAATAAGTATCGAGTTCATAACCTACTTCGTAAGAGAAGTATCTTAATGTTCTATAGCTCTTGAAGACGGACTGATCTGACATAGAACATTAAGATACTTCTCTCAAAATAGACCTCAAAGGAATGACGAGGACGATGAGGATGGAGGTATATTCAATGTAAGGGGAAAGTCTATTGGGGCTAGTAAGAAATGGTGGTTGACTGACGATGAGTATAATGCCGCTCACCGATATGTCTTGTTAAATTGTGACATACAAGAAGTGAGAGATTTGGAGAAGTAAATGACTACACTTACACTCGTTATAATCACTAATTTGGTGAAGTAAGTGAGTACACTTATTCTTATTCTCTCTAACATTGTATTTAGAGATGAAGTCAAAATAAGGACACCCGATATTACCGATGAGGGACTTCAAAGAGAGGTTGATTGTACCTTTCTGTCTTGGTTTTGCAAATACGTAAGTAACTGAGATAATATGTTATGCAGGTACCATTAAAATATAGGCATCTAAAACATTTAAATTATCAATATTTGTTTACAGGTTTTATTACATGTAACAACACTCACAAATGAGAGTGTTCGTTATCTGACATTGGGACCGAAGAAGCAAGAAAAGACTTGGCCAGGCTATGTTGTTAATGGCTTCAAGTTTAAGGCAACTCAGAATGCTATAAATGTCAAATTTCTCAATGACGGCTTCAGTACCAAGGATTCTGGTGTTTGCATAAGAGGCACCATCTATGACGATGAGCCGAACTTTGACTATTATGGACTGCTTCGGGATATTGTAGATTTACAATATACTGCCCTATATGATATGCATATTTTAATGTTCAAATGTGAGTAGTTCGATACGACACCAAATATCGGTTGGAGAATCGATAAACAATTTGGATTCGTCGATATAAATCATCGTAGGAGGTATAAAGGGTCCGACACGTTTACGATAGCAAGTCAGGCTGTTCAAGTCTACTATACAAGCTACCTGTCACGACCCGCACCCTAGAGTAAGGGCACGAGAAGTGGGTACATCCAGCCTACGCCGCAGTGTCGGCGGTAGAACGCTGTCTTAGGTCAATCATCTAACAATATAAAGGTACCTGTACAGTATATACTCTTCGAATGGAGGTGACATAATAGAAAACAATCTCAACCACATCTAGGGTAGAAAAATGAAAGATAGATAGATAGACAGTAACTCAAAGAGAACAGTAGCAGAGATGAAATAAGTCCAAGTGTCTAGGATAACATAACATCCAGAATGTCAACCCAAAATACAATATAAGTCTAAGAGTCTATACATCTCAATATCTCAAAATATAACTCAGAATGTGAGACAAAATGATAATATGAAAAGACTGACTAGCTAAACTAGCCTAGACTACTGGGGCAACATCCTCAGCTGCAGGTGGATCCTGCTGAGGGTCCACAACATAAGTATCATCTAGTCCTGCTCCATAATAGGTAGACACCAGGGCCTCATCCTCATCCTCTGTAATATTTTCAACAGGTCCAGTCAGGACAGGAACGAGCATAATACATATCACGCAGTGCATAGTATGATAGGAAATATAAAGCATGCAATAGAGTAAAATACAGGAACTGCTGAAAGAAGATACATGTAGTAAAAGAGATAACTGTAATGAAATATCTACTATAATAGAGAACTAGCAGTGACTAGTGAGTCAGAGTAAAATATAGACATGTGAATGGCATAGGAGATTCATGACTACAGCTAAGAGTGATTCATGACTAAAGCTACTGGGGTAATATCCACATGACTATTTCCACTCCCCCATCCCCAATCAATACACAAGGATCCATTCAAGTTATTTTAAGATTCGTGATAAGCCCATAAATGGGTGATTCATGAGAGGCTCTGTGAACATGAGAGTACATGAGTCACAAGCGATTCGTGAATCTATGGAAGCATAGAGATACATGATGATTCGTGAAACGCACAAACATGCTGTATCTGATGCTCCCGAGGGGGATAACATCTCATGAAAAGATCCATATAGTACCAATCCGTGATAACAATCGTGTCAGCATCAAGTAAAGTAATCTAGAGCAAGAATATAAATCCTGGCAAGTATGAAACGGTCAGAGAATGTACTCGCCTGATAACTGAATGTCTAAAGAGGATATACTGCCTGAGGAGAGATGTATGGCTCCTAATCAGAGCAATACAAGTCACAATGTATCCAAAATGGTAAAAATAGAGTATACAATGCATACTACATGATTCTAGGTCAAGTCTAGGTCAAACTTAGACTAACTAAGATTTTGGTCAAACAAAGACTAGTCAACAAGGTAATTAGGTCAGTGGTCAATTATCTAAGTCAATACTCCATAAGACTAACTCAAACCATGACACAACCCCTAATTATTCCACTTAATCCCATACATATCTTAATCTACATAGGGCTATCTATATAACCCAAGTGGTCAAACTTAATCAACAAGTTAGGGTTTAGTCAAACTTTAGTCAACTAGTCCTTCTATGTTCATCCAAGTCATTTCTAAGTCAATTAGGTCATTGTTGACCTATAGTTGACTTTGGTCAACAATGGTCAACAAGGGTCAATTTGCTAGTTAAACTAGGTCTACTAGACCTATTGGTCAAGTCTAAACCTACTAACCATAGACCATAGGCCATAGGCCCATGTATCTAGGATACCTTATATAGGTATCCATATATATATACAATAGATACATACACTATCTACACCATATATATACATAGTCATATACAATCTATCTACTACCTATATATCAATATATGAATACACTAAATATAATACAAAACCCACATATATATATAATGACACTATATATGATCTAGTACAAATATATATATATATATATATATATATATATATATATACAAAACTTATATATAATATATATACATATAGAGAGAGAAGTGAGAGAGAGAATTAGAGTGAGAGAGAGTGAATGAGAGCTGGACTGACACAAGAAAAAGGGGGGTTCCAGATTTCTGGAATCCCAGAAAACAGTCCCCCCCCACACACACAGTACACATACATACATACATACATATATATGTATATATATACATAACTACATATATACACATATATATATCCTCAAATTCCTCCTACTCACACACATACATATATACTACGTATACATACACTGAAAATATACAAATACATGTATAAATCATAACAAAAATAGGTTTGAAATTCATTTTGGAAGACTGGGAATTATCCCAAAATCTGGAAACATGTCACTGTGCATAGATAAAATGGGTAAACCCATTTACACACACAAAACCGAGCTAAGGCTCGAACCCAAGGGTTGGTAATTGATGCCCCAAGTGTCCTCTAGTGTCTAGGGGGCCTGACACGACACCACGACACAATTTGACGTGTCCGTGACTCACAAACCCGAAACGGGTAAATAATGATACACACACACACAGTGTCGTGCACGTGTGCAGTTCACTCTAGGAAACGACACACGTATCTAGGAGTCTCATGCTCGTGTCCTTAGGTTCGCCTAGGGTCAGGGTACGTGTCCAACACCCTGCACCGTGTCCACAATGCTCCAGGACACGATACGAAGTCCGTATCAGTCGTGAAAAACACAACTGATACGCGTGTTCAGACCGTATCGTGCACGCGGTCAAGTGTCTCGTGTTCACGACACAGGACACGACACACCACGTGCTCGTGTCCATGTGTTTACCCCATGATGGGCTACACACTCGTGTCACCATGAGATGCCCAGTGTCGTGTCCATGCGACACGACACGTACGAAGTTGGCCCCCGTGCGTGTGTGTGCTGACAGTGCACGACCAGTGCACGTGTCCGTGCGTTCTCGATACGACACAAACGTGTCTCAAACTCGAGGGGGGGCATGACAGAGGTTGCCCCCTCCTCTGTGTCAATTTTCACGTGTCCACGTGTCCTACAGTGTCCGCACTAGGTGTCGAGTAGCAGGGGAGGCTGTATGCCTCAGTGCGGTGTCCAGCTCGTGTGTTCGTGTCCAATTTGGACACGAAAAGGACCCTAATATCAACTCAGTCCCACCAACATATAATATACATATAATAAGCTTCACAAATATGTAATTTGTTTTGAAAACCAAGAACAAAAAGTCCTATGAGGCATTTCACCAAACACTCTAATTTAAACACAGATACGTGTCCGATACGGACACCAAAACAAACCTATTTCCTACCAAACTTGACCTAAAGTTCCATGGTACCTAGATGCATGCAACTATGAAGAGAAAACATAATATTAACAAGGTTTGAGGGTATTTACCTATTTAGTGAAAACTCAAGAAAACACCAAAGTAAGGAGGGTGTCCTCTTCTTTTGGTGATGCCCAAAGCTCCACAATTCCTTGATAGTAGGCCCTAACTAGTATCCTCTAGTGTAGGAGAGTCCAATGCAAGAAACTAGAGGTAATTTGGATAAAAAATGATCAAGTTATCAAGGTTTGAATGAAATGGGATTTTGTAGGATTAAAATTCATGTAAAATGTTCATGAATGATTTGATGAGGTTATATAGAATGGTATGGCTGCTAGGGGGGTGTCCTTGGCCGGCCATGGCAAGGGGGGTGTCTTTGGCTTTCCTTCTAGGTTAAGGCAAAGACTTTGGTGCAAAAGGTTGAGATATTTTGAGTGTTTTAAGCAAAATATCAATAAAGGCATTCTAAGATATTTACACCACTTTAACCCATGACCAATATCTATCCTCTAACTTCTAGGTTAGTAGCTAACCTCTAGATTAGGGTGAGATAGGTTAGGGACTAATCATGGTACTTAACAAGAATTAAATAATATTAAAATTATATAATCTCAAATAAAATCTAGTAAATTACCAAAATACCCTTTTTGGCTAAAAACACTAATTTGATGTTCTAAGCCTATGGCTAGGCTCACATGATCATGGTTAGTCTCTAGGTTATGAAATCTCTAGGGTTTACACTAGGGTTATACTAGTAAAGTCACAAAGTCATAAGTCATGACTTAGGAAATGGTTTTAATTACACTAGAAATCACCATAATTCATATCATGACTAAAATACCATTAATAAATAATAAAAATAATAAATTTTCAAAAATACCCTAATTTCAGAAAACTGGGTGTTACAAGTCTACCCTCCTTAAAATAATTTTGTCCTCGAAATTTAGATGGTCGTACTCCTCCTAGGTCGAACCTCCAACAATCAGGGTCGAAGCTACTACCTAGCAACATACAAGGTCAACCAGTAAATTTGGGTGGTAGACTATACTGGGTCATGTCCAAAATTGGCTGGCAGTTTTAGGTCATAAGGTGTCCTTAATTCAAATCGAAATCAAAAGTAACTCCATGGGGTAAATCAGGATGGAGCATCGGGTCAGGAAAATCGTACTAAGCAAATAAAGCACACGATGGTATGCATGAGTGGGACACTAAGGTCATGGGTGTAGAGTGTCATGTCTAGGTCATGTATGTGAAGTCAGTTTTAAGAAAACAACTAGTCTTGTGCTCCTAATTTAAAAGTCACGGTAATGTGCCTACGATGATCATAATTTAGAGTGGGAAAGGTCTATGGCCTAAATTGAACCAAAAATCGTGATGAATAGTAGTATAAGGGGCAGGTTAGGTGGGACAGTCCTGGTCATGGGTATAGACTGGGAAGATAAGGAAACAATAAATCACAGGGCTAAAAGGGTTACCATTCTATGGTCAGAGCTACTCTATCAATTCTAAGTCAAAAGGCATAACACATAAATTAATTCATTTAAGGGAAAAAAAATTTCTTAACAAGAAGTTATTCAAGAATTATATTAATAGCTAAAGCTACTCCTACTCCTACTCCTACTCCTAAGTAAGAGATGAAGAAATAAACAAACAATCGACAAAAATCAAAAGAACTACCAGGTCAAAACTTATCACTAATAAAGAAACAAGTAGGAGCAGATGGAATTGGATTTCAAGATAGATATAATGAAACAAGGTAGGAATGGAATTTTAGAAGAACAGAACCTGCAAGCACATCGCCAACTACCTGGGCATCCTCAACTGTCATGGCGTAAGCTCGCCCCTGCTGGCCTCTTCCAGCCTGTTGCTGAAACTGCATAAATCTCTACTGCTGTGGCTGTAACGGTCCCCTCTGCTGACCTACCGGAGCCTTGGCTCCTGCTCCTGGTGCTGCTCCCTGTGCTACTCTGCCTATGTACTGAGAACACTCCCTCAGCTGGTGGTCCACTGCCCCACATAGTAGGCACCAGCCCAACCTCTTCCTGCACTCTTCCCATCCATGTCTCGGCTTCTTACAGTAGGGACAACTGGTAGTCTGCTGTCTCGGGGCCTGTTGCTGCTGCCTCGGCTGCTGATACTGCTGTGGCTGTCTCTGCTGATGCTGATAGTGAGGCCTCTTGGCCTGACCTCCACTGCTGCCGGCTCCCTGTGTATCACGGCCCCTCTTGAGCTTCAGCTCAAGATCATCCTCAGCTGCTATCGCTCCTGCCAGAATCTCCTCAAAAGTGGCATTCCTGTCACTCTTGGTCAAGGACTTGACTTCCTTGACCAAGCCCTTCCTGAACCTCCTCGCCTTCGCTGTCTCGCTAAGGCCCTCTACAAATCTGCTCAACCGGCAAAACTTACCAGAATACTCCTCTACAGTCTGGTTCCCCTGAACCAGGTTCTCGAACTGGGTCTCCAAAGTACCGACTGCTTGATCCGGGAAAAACTTTCCCTTGAAGAGCTCTTTGAAAGCTCCCCATGTCTGCCCTGGAGTGCCTACTCTCGGGTCCGTCTGATACCAGGTACGGGCAAGATCCCGCATCTGGCTGGCTGCTGCCTCTATCTGTAGTCCGGCTGGTATCTCCGCAAGTCGAAAAATCTCCTTAATGTGCTCAATCCAGTCATCAGCATAAAGAATCCCCTCTGTCCCCAAGAAGTCCCTGGGGTTCATCTTCTTGAAGTCCTGAATGCCCGAAATCCTCTGCTGTCGTGACTGTCCCAATCCTCCCTGTGGCTGGACAGCCAACCTCTCCACCGTCGCTCTAGCCAGCTGATGGATCTCATCTATGCCCCTGGTAAACTCCGTCGTATGACGCTGCTGCTGGGCCTGCTACATCTCTAGGAAATGCTGGAAGTATGAAAACATCTGTTCAACATCCACTAATCCAGATGGCATCGGCGGCTGAAACTGCTGCTGGTGCTGCTGAAACTGTGGCTGACGAAACTGCGGGGGAGGCATATCTGGGGTAGCTGGGATAGTCCCCCGAATAAGTAGAGGTGTACCCCCAAATATGGCAGAAGCTCCCACATGAGTTGGAGTAAGGGGAGCTGTGGTCCCCGGGTCCTGGTGAACTGGACGAGAGGTGGCAGACCTCTCAGTGGCCTGAAGACAGATCAACAAGGAAGTCAATAACGGTACAAGGATGATAGTATCAAGAAGGACAATATGAAATAGATTATACAGATTTAAACAAAAGTCTGTAGATTCAAATCCATAGAAATTTTCTAATTGTGATTGAGTATCCACTCTCTCTAAGCCTATTCCTCAAATCCTATCACAGGCTGTAGTGATACTCTTAGTTTGAATACCACTACATAAACTCGACCTGCATGAGCCACCACTAAAAATGTGTCACGACCCGCACCCTAGAGTAAGGACACGAGAAGTGGGTACGTCCAGTCTACGTCGCAGTGTCGGTGGTAGAACGCTGTCCTAGGTCAATCATCTAACAATATAAAGGTACCTGTATAGTATATACTCTCCGAATAGAGGTGACATAATAGAAAACAATCTCAATCACATCTAGGGTAGAAAAATGAAAGATAGATAGATAGACAGTAACTCAAAGAGAACAGTAGCAGAGATGAAATAAGTCCAAGTGTCTAGGATAACATAACATCCAGAATGTCAACCCAAAATACAATATAAGTCTAAGAGTCTATACATCTCAACATCTCAAAATACAACTCAGAATGTGAGACAAAATGATAATATGAAAAGACTGACTAGCTAAACTAGCCTAGACTACTGGGGTAACATCCTCAGCTGCAGGTGGATCCTGCTGAGGGTCCACAACATAAGTATCATCTAGTCCTGCTCCATAATAGGTAGACACCAGGGCCTCATCCTCATCCTTTGTAATATTTTCAACAGGTCCAGTCAGGACAGGAACGAGCACAATACATCTCGCGCAGTGCATAGTATGATAGGAAATATAAAGCATGCAATAGAGTAAAATACAGGAACTGCTGAAAGAAGATACATGTAGTAAAAGAGATAACTGTAATGAAATATCTACTATAATAGAGAACTAGCAGTGACTAGTGAGTCAGAGTAAAATATAGACATGTGAATGGCATAGAAGATTCATGACTACAGCTAAGAGTGATTCATGACTACAGCTACTGGGGTAATATCCACATGACTATTTCCATTCCCCCATCCCCAATCAATACACAAGGATCCGTTCAAGTTATGTTAAGATTCGTGATAAGCCCATAAATGGGTGATTCATGAGAGGCTCTGTGAACATGAGAGTACATGAGTCACAAGCGATTCATGAATCTATAGAAGCATAGAGATACATGATAATTCGTGAAACGCACAAACATGCTGTATCTGATGCTCCCGAGGGGGATAACATCTCATGAAAAGATCCATATAGTACAAATCCGTGATAATAATCGTGTCAGCATCAAGTAAAGTAATCTAGAGCAAGAATATAAATCCTGGCAAGTATGAAACGGTCAGAGAATGTACTCGCATGATAACTGAATGTCTGAAGAGGATATACTGCCTGAGGAGAGATGTATGGCTCCTAATCAGAGCAATACAAGTCACAATGTATCCAAAATGGTAAAAATAGAGTATACAATGCATACTACATGATTCTAGGTCAAGTCTAGGTCAAACTTAGACTAACTAAGGTTTTGGTCAAACAAAGACTAGTCAACAAGGTAATTAGGTCAGTGGTCAATTATCTAAGTCAATACTCCATAAGACTAACTCAAAACATGACACAACCCCTAATTATTCCACTTAACCCCATACATATCTTAATCTACATAGGCTATCTATATAACCCAAGTGGTCAAACTTAATCAACAAGTTAGGATTTAGTCAAACTTTAGTCAACTAGTCCTTCTATGTTCATCCAAGTCATTTCTAAGTCAATTAGGTCATGGTTGACCAATAGTTGACTTTGGTCAACAATGGTCAACAAGGGTCAATTTGCTAGTTAAACTAGGTCTACTAGACCTATTGGTCAAGTCTAAACCTACTAACCATAGACCATAGGCTATAGGCCCATGTATCTAGGATACCTTATATAGGTATCCATATATATATACAATAGATACATACACTATCTACACCATATATATATACATAGGTATATACAATCTATCTACTACCTATATATCAATATATGAATACACTATATATAATACAAAACCCACATATATATATAATGACACTATATATGATCTAGTACAAATATATATATCATATATATATATATATATATATTTATATATATATATATATATTTATATATACATATAGGGAGAGAAGTGAGAGAGAGAATTAGAGTGAGAGAGAGAGTGAATGAGAGCTGGACTGACACAGGAAAAAAGGGGGGTTCCAGATTTCTGGAATCCCAGAAAACAGTCCCCCCCCACACACAGAGTACACATACATACATATATATGTATATATATACATAACTACATATATACACATATATATATCCTCAAATTCCTTCTACTCACACACATACATATATACTACGTATACATACACTGAAAATATACAAATACATGTATAAATCATAACAAAAATAGGTTTGAAATTCGTTTTGGAAGACTGGGAATTATCCCAAAATCTGGAAACATGTCACTGTGCATAGGTAAAATGGGCAAACCTATTTACACACACAAAACCGAGCTAAGGCTCGAACCCAAGGGTTGGTAATTGATGCCCCAAGTGTCCTCTAGTGTCTAGGGGGCCTGACACGACACCACGACACAATTTGACGTGTCCACGACTCACAAACCTGAAACGGGTAAACACTGATACACACACACACACACACAGTATCGTGCACGTGTGCAGTTCACTCTAGGACACGACACACGTGTCTAGGAGTCTCGTGCTCGTGCCCCTAGGTTTGCCTAGGGTCAGGGTATGTGTCCAACACCCTGTACCGTGTCCACAATGCTCCAGGACACGATACGAAGTCCGTATCAGTCATGAAAAACACGACTGATACGCGTGTTCTGACCGCATCGTGCACGCGGTCAAGTGTCCCGTGTTCACGATACAGGACACGACACACCACGTGCTCGTGTCCATGTGTTTGCCCCATGATGGGCTACACACTCGTGTCACCACGAGGTGCCCAGTGTCGTGTCCATGCGACATGACACGCACGAAGTTGGCCCCCGTGTGCGTGTGTGCTGACAGTGCACGACCAGTGCACGTGTCCGTGCGTTCTCGATACGACACAAACGTGTCTCAAACTCGAGGGGGGCATGACAGAGGTTGCCCCCTCCTCTGTGTCAATTTTCACGTGTCCATGTGTCCTACAGTGTCCGCACTAGGTGTCGAGTAGCAGGGGAGGCTGTATGCTTCAGTGCGGTGTCCAGCTTGTGTGTTCATGTCCAATTTGGACACGAAAAGGACCCTAATATCAACTCAGTCCCACCAACATACAATATACATATAATAAGCTTCATAAATATGTAATTTGTTTTGAAAACCAAGAACAAAAAGTTCTATGAGGCATTTCACCAAACACTCTAATTTAACACAGATACGTGTTCGATACGGACACCAAACCAAACCTATTTCCTACCAAACTTGACCTACAGTTCCATGGTACCTAGATGCATGCAACTATGAAGAGAAAACATAATATTAACAAGGTTTGAGGGTATTTACCAATTTAGTAAAAACTCAAGAAAACACCAAAGTAGGGGGGTGTCCTCTTCTCTTGGTGATGCCCAAAGCTCCACAATTCCTTGATAGCAGGCCCTAACTAGTATCCTCTAGTGTAGGGGAGTCCAATACAAGAAACTAGAGGTGATTTGGATAAAAAATGATCAAGTTATCAAGGTTTGAATGAAATGGGATTTTGTAGGATTAAAATTCATGTAAAATGTTCATGAATGATTTGATGAGGTTATATAGAATGGTGTGGCTGCTACGAGGGTGTCCTTGGCCGACCATGGCAAGGGGGGTGTCTTTGGCTTTCCTTTAGGTTAAGGCAAAGACTTTGGTGCAAAAGGTTGAGATATTTTGAGCGTTTTAAGCAAAATATCAATAAAGGCATTCTAAGATATTTACACCACTTTAATCCATGACCAATATCTATCCTCTAACTTCTAGGTTAGTAGCTAACCTCTAGATTAGGGTGAGATAGGTTAGGGACTAATCATGGTACTTAACAAGAATTAAATAATATTAAAATCACATAATCTCAAATAAAATCTAGTAAATTACCAAAATACCCTTTTTGGCTAAAAACACTAATTTGATGTTCTAAGCCTATGGCTAGGCTCACATGATCATGGTTAGTCTCTAGGTTATGAAATCTCTAGGGTTTACACTAGGGTTATACTAGTAAAGTCACAAAGTCATAAGTCATGACTTAGGAAATGGTTTTAATTACACTAGAAATCACCATAATTCATATCATGACTAAAATACCATTAATAAATAATAAAAATAATAAATTTTCAAAAATACCCCAATTTTAGAAAACTGGGTGTTACACTACCTAAGGCATCGTAGAGATCGATTTGACTGGTGGACAGTATGCAAGATTAAATCTAGAAATACATTTAGTGTTGGAGACCCAGCATACCAAGAGGACCAGATCGAAAAGTCCCAATACTTGGGACAACAGTCGAATACCATGGATGTTGAAGATATTATTGAGGAAAATAGAGGGGAGAAAAATGTTGATACACAAGACTTAGCTATCAACCAGGGGAGAAAGAGGCGTCTTGTTCCAAATATTGACGTAGAAGAAGATGAAGAAGAAAAAGAAAAAGAAGAAGAAGAATTTGATGAGGATGAGGATACAGATGAAATCGACGATGAGGATAAGGCTGAGGATGAGGATGATGATAAAGACGAGGCCGAGGACGAGGACGAAGATGATGATGATGATTAGATTAAATATCAGTGTATATTAAAAATACTTCTAATTACGTGAATTTAGTTTGACCTCATAAAAGCACTTACAACTAACTTAGTGAATTCAGTTTAAACTTCTGCATTCTTGTTTCAGTTCATGCTTTTGTCGTTCGATCATCAACTTATTGTATGATTTTCTTTTTACAGATGGCACTCCTAGTCCTTTTCGTCACGATGGAACTCGTCGCCCTGCTGGTGGTATATATATTTTAGTTTAGTTTTATATTCATTTATACTTCTATCTTGTTAATTATGTTTATGTGTTCTATTTACAGGTCATGATGGCTGGTACTCCTCGTGCTGCTGGTGCTGGTCGTGCTGGTCGTGGTCGTGGTCGTGGTGGTGGTACTGGTGGTCGTGGTCGCATTTAACCTTCATGAGATGTGACTCCATCTAGCGATCCTGACCCATAGAGTACCTCGGGCATAGACCTATCTCGCCGTCGATCGACAACTTCATCGAGACCTACGTCTCCATCCGCTAGCAGATCCGTTCCACCAGCAGACCCACCAGTTACTGCACGGTGGGACCCAGAGTACCCCCATACTCAGTTCTATCCGGTTACTGGAGAGTACATGCACGGACCTGCGGATCCTTCGACGGCACCAGAGAGGCCGATGGGCGAGTTCCAACGAGAGCTATGGCCCGCGGGTGAATCGTAAGTAAATTTAAGATAATTTGTTAAATTTGTTTCATTTATTCAAGTTAATAATCCAGTCATTGCTTCTTTGTAGGTTTTTTCCATAGAATGTTGCCAGGATTCTAGGGGGCATTATCCGGGCTAACTTTCATGGCCCCTACCTCAATTTTTTGTCATTGCCCGCAGACTTGCAGTACGTCTGGCTCGACGAGATGATGCTATATATATATCTTGTAGTTAATTATTAGTTGCTCTTTAATCAACCATTTTTTTAATTATGAGATAATTGAATTTGTATGTCAGAGGACGTTCTGGTGGCCCCTCCATCGTGAGGAGACGATCTGCAGGACCTACAGAAGTGCTACCAGGAAGAAGATACGGGATACGATGTATGACCTTCGAACGGTGCATTCGAAGCCGAATTGGATCTAGTAGGACTATTATGAGCAGGTCTTGGATGAGATGGATACTCCTGCGTATAAGGAGAAATCGGAGAAAGCGAAGGCGAACCGACGGGCCGTGGGGCTTCACATGGGGGGATCAAGGCCCTATGCAGCGACGCTTGTAGATCTGGTAAGATACCGCAAATTTATTCCACTATCTAATTCGGTATTATTAATATACGTAGTTAATTAAATTCTATGAATATTTCGTATGCAGATCCAATGGGCGGTGAAGGAGGGAAAAGAGACATATTCGGTCACCCTGCACGATATATTCCAAGATACGCACAAGAGACAGAAGGACGGGAACTTCGTCGACGAGAGGGCCAAGGAGACTGATGTAAGTACTTATGTTTATGAGATTTATGTTAGAATTAAAAGTATTCTGACTATAACTTAGGTAAACTTAGGATTCATACTATAACTTAGGTAAACTTAGGATTCATACTATAACTTAGGGAAACATAGGATTTAGATTACAACTTAGGTAAACTTATAGTATAAACACATTCATTTGATAGGCTGCATATCGTGAGGCCCTTAGTCGGGCTCAACCATCTGCTCTGAGGATGTCGGTAAAATGACGTCCGCCCGGACGCCCTCTTCTATGGCCGCTCGCAATGACGACTTGTTCGTAGATACCGTCGGCGACTTTAGGAAAGGGCGTCTGTACGGAGTCGGCACCCTAGCATCGTTGCACGCGGCGGTTCAGAGATTTCCACCGCCCCCGCCTCCTTCTGCAGCCCCAGCAAACGATGATGTGAGGTCACAGCTTGCGCATCTGTATGAGGCGGTGTCGTCAATACGGGAGCAATTGGCCAAGTACTTTCTGCCTTCTTCTACTGCTGCCGGTCCGTCTATTGCTGCTGCCGGTCCGTCTACTGCTGGTGCCGGTCCTTCTTCCGCCGGACGTCTTTCTTTTAACCTTGATGCCCCTCTGGTACCGCCTCCTACTGTGACGGCACTCCTTGACCTGATATCGCCAGAGCAGCTACGCCAACTTTCAGACCAAGTCTTCGATGGATTACCGCCATATATGGTAGATGTGTATTTATGTTGGGGACAGCAGGGAGTACCACCAGCGGACGATTGAACTCCTCCTCCTCCTCCTTGATGTATTGTATTTGAATAGTTTTTAAAAATTGAATATTTGTGGGAATTTCGGATATTATAGCGACGGATATTAGATTTTGATGAATGTTTTGGATAATGGTTAATTTTTGGATAATTGGTGTGAATTTTATGTTGGTTTATGTGATGCATATTTGTAATGGATTATATATTGGTGTATGATGTATATTGGATTATATATTGGTTTGTATGATTGTATATTGTGATTTTTCGATGTTTCGGATGTTGTGTGAACAAACAATGCTCTGTTTTATGCAATTTTTTTCAAAAAAATTCCCAGTTAGCGACGGACTAGCGACTAAATAGCGACGACTTGCGATGACTGAGAGACGAAATATCCGTCGCTAACTGGAGAATTTTTAGGAATTTCCAGTTAGCGACGGATAGCGACTACGTAGCGACGGCTTATCCGTCGACAAGGTTCTGGAGATATAAAAGATACACAAAACCTTAGAGACGGAATATTCGTCGCTACTCCGTCGCTAGATGTCGGTAAAGATTTAGCGCCGGATAATCCGTCGCCAACATCGTGACTGAATAGCGACAAGCTAGCGACTATTTTCGACGGATTAGCGACGGAATATCCGTCGCCAAGGTTCTGGAAAGGTCAAACATTTCCAGAATCGGATCGACGGATCTACCGCCGCTATTCCGTCGCTAATCCATAACGAGGTGGCGACGAAGAGTGACGGATTAGCGACAGGCTTTGCATATCAGAAACTCTCTGATACACGTTTACCGACAAGTTGCCGACGGATTAGCGACGGACCCGATACTCTCTGATACGCTTTACCGACGGATTGTCGACGGACATATCCGTCGAAAATACGCTGTATCACTCACTTTCTGATACTTGATTTGACGAAAAACCATCGGTAAGTCGTCGCTAGCTGTACGAATGAGGCTGACAAAAATCCGTCGCTAAATCGTCGCCTGGCGACAACCTAGCGACGGATAGATTTAGCGAGGAGCTTTTTGTCGACGGATTTTTTGGTCAATATCCGTCAGTGATCCGTCGCTAAACTGGTTTAGCAATAGATCGACGACGGATATTGCCGTCGCTAAATCAGTAAATTTTGGTAGTGTATGAAGTTTACAAATGCAATATATATATATGACATGGAAAGCTTCTAGATTAGGCATTGCATGAAGTCTTCATTGTTAGAGCATTACTGCTTGTAGATGCTATATAATTTCCTCTCTTTCGAAACCAATAACAGAACATCAACGCCCATTAAAGCCTAGGAACATGAAACTAATGACCAATTTATTAGTCTCTTTAAAGAAAGGGTATCCATCTACAAGTTAGAAGTACCTCAACACTCATGTATTCATATGAGTGGCAATGAATTCGATGAGTTTGCACCAGACTTCATTTATTTCCTTCTTTGTGTTTGTTGGTTTTTCAGCCAACTTTTTTAACTGAACGTTAGGAAAATAATGGTTACATTTCTAAAATTTCAAAAAAGTAATTAAGGATTAAATTCATGAATAATTTACCTTTTTCTCGATCGGCACAGAACAATCCACCATAAGTTCCCTGATAAACTTGAGAACAAAATACCTACATTCAACACCCCCTTCTTGCTTTGGGCACTGCATAAATATATTATTTAGTAGCAAGAAAATATCAAATCGATGATTATATAGCTAATAAGTCCTATATAATTTTGATTACCTTGGGAATTTTCCATGTTGGCTTCTGCATTGATCTTTTTCCACCAATATAAGCTGTGTTAAGCCCACTAGTAGAAAATAATTTTATATGAATATCAGAATACACAGATAATAATAAATGAATTGAGAATAAAGATGTCACTCACGTAAATAAGTACAACTTAATGTTTCCTCTAGGCTTGAACGTCATCGAGTCCAACCAATAAACAACAAAGGTAGAAAGATCGATCACAATCAAAATCTAGTACATCCTGTGTTAGTCCCGGGGCTTGATCAAAGATAGAAAAACTGATGCAATCGAGATCTGAGATGTCACACAAAAACTTTGCAGTGATCAAACTCAAGATCTACGATGGTACAATAAAACAAATAGCCAAATTACAATCTGAAGGAGGGAAATAGAGAAGAGAAGATCTCTCGTTCTTCCTTGCAAACGTGTTGCAATTGGGACAGAACGAGTTACAATAATCTGGAGGAAGATTAGATGAAGAACAGTTGCTGGGGTGTCAAAACACCGTTGCTCAAAGCAAGATTCGCCCCACACGATCTGCTTCCAGGAACCAGCAAGTTTGAAAAACTTGTGGAACGCTCGAAGTTACCTCTGTTCTGACTCCTCGGATGGACTTACAATGGCGGCAGCAACTCTCTCTATCTCTTTCTCCTTTTCTGACTTGTAATTTTCGTAGTAGTCACAAAGGAGGCCAGAAGAGAGTATTTATAGAAAGAGGGTGGAAACCCTAGCCGCCTCTTCAGTTATGGAAAGATTGAATCAAATCCCAAAAGATAGCAACGAGATTTAATTCAAATCCTACGAAATTAATTCAAATCCCACAAAGATAGGATCTGAATTAATTCAAATCCCACAAAGATAGGATCTGATTTAATCGTATTGATTCAACCTTTCCATAACTGATTTGTAATCTGCACAGTCAGCGGATCCCTCCATGCGGCAGCAGCAGCAGCCTGGCCGCATGAGCCTAATGGCCGTATGGACTGCATGAGCCGCATGGACCGTATGAGCCGCATGGACCGTATGGGCCGCATGAGCCGCATGGACCGCATGGACCGCATGTGCCGTATGAGCCGCATGAGCTGCATGAGCCGCATGTGCCGCATGTGCCGCATGAGCCGCATGGCCGCATGAGCCGCATAAGGCCGTATATGAGCCGCATGCCGCATAAGACCGCATGGCCGCATATGAGCCGCATAAAGACCGCATGACTGCTGACGTGCTAAGTGCAAAGTGCGCCAACAAAATGCCACATTACGCCTCATGAGCCCATGAGTCCGAGTCCGAGTCTGAGTCGCTAAGCCCCTTTGGGGCTTAGCTCCAAATGGAATTAATCCAAGAGAATGACAAAAGCATTAATGCTTAATCCTTGGAGCCTTATTCTTACCTCCTTGTAAAATCACCCACATGGTTCCCTCCTTAGGGTCACCACCCCATGTGTATCTCTCAACAACACACCCAAGTATATATGTTGAGATAACTCATGGTGCATTTCCGATGTGGGACTAAAATTTACAAGGCATGTTGAGAGCAAGCTCTCTCCATGTAAAGAAAGCACCGACAATCCCCCACATATCACAACATATATATGTGTCCAGGGTTGAGCGTTCCCCACAGTAACTGTCCATTTTGCATTAGGATAGATGTCGCTGACGACTTGAATCTTCCCGCATGGGTTAAATAATAATGTGATACAAGAATGGACTACGCCTTGAATTCTGCACCACAATTGTAATTCTTCCCACTCATAAAGTGTAGTTACGTGTGCTTCTGGCTGCACATTAAAGGCCCTGTGCTAGCCTGGTTTCAGTGTATAATTTTGGACGTCTACAAGTTTACCCTCAAGAGACGGCCTGATATCTCTTTCCATACACTATAGGTGAGTTCTTTATTAAAGAGATATGGCATGAAGCCTTGCGCTTCCTTGCGGTGCTACGCCGCTATGACATGGCCTGAAGTCGAGGCATTATCCCTACCTGGGAACCTCATCGTAGTGTCATACTACTGTAGCATGAGGTCACAAGCCTCTTTGTAGTGCCAAACTGTCCAGCATGAAGCCTAAGGCTTCCTTGCGGTGTTACGCCGCAACGACATGGCTTGCAATGCCGAGGCTTTACCCCTACCTGGGTACCTCATTGTGGTGTCGTGCCACTGTAACATGGGGCCATCCTCCCCTTTGTAGTGCTGTCTACAACTCTTTAATTACGTCATACAGCATTAGGCTACCTGCCTATTTGCGGTGCTACGTCGCTGTGACTTGGCTTGCAAAGCCGAGGCATTACCCCTACCTGGGAACCTCATGGTGGAGTTACCCCACTGTAGCATGGAGTTTCACTCCTTGCAGTGCTGCTCTGCCGTGCTTCCTGTAAAGCACACCAGGCATTCACTCTGCCTGAGAACTCATTAATGCGTTTAAGCCAACCTTCCACAGGATCTATTTTTTTCGCAGAAAAATACATAGTAGACAACAGTGGTTATGGGTCCGTATCCCTTCCATGTTCCAGAGAATAAGTATCCACTGTTACCTGATAGTTTTCCAGTCAGTGATCCTCCTTTGAACCAAAAGTTAGATGCCTAGTAGATTTTCCTTTGAACTAATAGCATAAAACTTTATGGTAGGATTACAAAGACACACTATCAGAATGCCTTCAAGCCCATTTTAGAAGCTGTGTCATCGACCAACTGGCGCTTGAGGCCCTTTGTGAATGGATCTGCCAGGTTCTCCTGACTTCGAACATCAACTACTACAATTATACCTCTTTTGATAAGATCGTGTACTGCCCTGTGCTTCAACCGTACAGTCCTCTTCTTTCCATTGAAGAGGTCATTTGATGCCACCGCCGCAGTCGCCTGGTTGTCACAGTATATCGGTATCGCCGGTATCTGAGCCCCAACCACTGGAAGATCATACATGAGCTCCCGAAGCCATTCTGCTTCATCTGCTGCAGTTTCAAGTGCATAGAATTCAGATTCCATGGAGGAACGAGAGAGTATAGTCTGCTTCTTCGACTTCTACGATATAGCAGCTCCATCCAAGGAAAAGACATATCTACCTGCGGATCTCTCGCTTTCTACCTCTGAACACCAGCTAGCATAACTGAAGCCTTCCACTACTGTCGGATACCCGTTGTAGTGCAGTGCATATGTCTGAGTTTTCTTGAGATATCTCATCACCCGCTTTACAGCTTTCCAGTGCTCAACCCCTGGGTTGCTGGTGAACCGACTCAGCATTCCTACGGCGAAAGCTATGTCAGGCCTTGTGGCAGTGGTTGCGTACATCAAACTTTCGATAACGCTAGAATACTCCAGCTGCCTGACGCTTTCCCTTGAATTTGGCTTCAGCTTCTGATCACACCTGTATGGCGTATCGATCCCTGGAAGATCCTTATACCCATAGCGTGTGAGCATCTTCTCAATGTAGTGAGATTGTGACAGCGCTACTCCAGTGTCTGTCCGGATGATCTTTATGCCCAAGATGACATCTGCATCCCCCAAGTCCTTTATACTGAACTTGGTTGAGAGGAACTTCTTTACCTCTGTGACACAGCCTATATCCGTACCTAGGATTAGCATGTCGTCCACGTACAGACAAACGATGACTCCTCTTCCATCAGCGAACTTTGTATAAACACGTTTGTCCGTCTCGCTGACTCTGTAGCCGTTTGACCTAATAACTTTGTCAAACTTCTCATGCCACATCTTGGGAGCTTGCTTCAAACCATACAATGATTTCACCAACTTACAGACTTTGTCTTCAAGACCTTTGACGACAAATCCATCTGGCTGTTGCATGTAAATCTCTTCGGTCAGCTCTCCATCCAGGAATGCGGTCTTTACATCCATCTGATGTATCACCAACTTATGTATAGCTGCTAGAGCGATTAACATCCTGATGGTGGTCATCCGAGTTACTGGAGCGTACGTGTCAAAGTAGTCTATCCCCTGTTTCTGAGAAAATCCCTTGGCTACCAGCCTGGCCTTGAACTTGTCAATAATTCCATCTGCCTTCATCTTCTTCTTGAAGATCCATTTACATCCGATGGGCTTCTCTCCTTCAGGTAGATCTACCAACACCCATGTGTTATTGGAGGTGATAGAGTCAAACTCGTCATTCACTGCCTCCTTCCAGAAGATAGCATCTCTGGTCTTCATCGCCTCATCATAGGTAAGCGGATCTGCTTCCACATGATAGGTGACAAAGTCATCTCCGAAATCTTTTGGTCTCCTCGCTCGCTTAGCTGACGGCTCTGCGAGTTCTGGTACAAGAGTTGTTTCCTCAACAACAGCTTCTTCTTGGACTACTGGCCCATATGAGATTTCAGTCTCATTTGCACTTACATCATTTTTCGGAATGTCCGAAAGAACAATGTTTTTGTCTTTTGCAAACTTGTCTTCAAAGTATTCAGCATCGCAAGATTCGATGATATGATTTGACTCAATATCAAGAAATCTCCTAGTATCACTTTTCTCGGCATACCCCAAGAAGATTGCCTTCGTAGTCCTTGTCCCTAGCTTCTGAATCTTCAGATCTGGGAGCTTCACATACGCCAGACACCCCCACACTCGAATGACATTCAAGTTTGGTCTGACTTTGAACCAGAGTTCATGAGGAGTTACGTCCGAAGTTGCATATGGCACTCTATTTAGAATAAAAGTGGCCGTCAATACAGCTTCTCCCCAGTAGCATTTAGGAAGACCCGCGGTTAGCAGCATTGAGTTCATCATTTCTGTCAACGTTCTGTTCTTCCTCTCCGCTACTCCGTTGGATTGAGGAGAATATGGAGCAGTAGTCTCACATATAATTCCATGTTCTTTGCAGAACGATGCGAATTCATGAGACCTGTACTCCCCACCTCGATCACTACTTAACCTCTTGAGTTGTTGTCCAGTCTGCCGTTCAGCTTCGACCCTGAACTCTCTGAACTTCTCGAAAGCTTCGTCTTTAGACTTGAGCAAGTAGACGAACGCGTATTTTGAGAAGTCGTCGATGAAGGTTATGAAATACTTCATCCCGGCCTTCGTAGAGAAATGTTTGAAGTCACAGATATCGGAGTGCACCAACTCCAGAAGATCTGTGCTTCGATTGACCCGATGAAAGGGTTTCCTTGTGATCTTCGTCTGAGCACACACTTCACACTTCTGCACCTTACCCCCACATTTGGAGATAAGTCCTAGACTAGATATTTTGTTAATTCTTTTACAATGAACATGTCCTAGTCTATTATGCCATAACTCAAGATAATAATCAGAAAAAGCAACTGCATTAATGTCTTCAAACTGGTTGACAAGCTGAATTTTAAACATTCCTTCGGTTTGATAAGCCTTTCCGAAGTATGTTCCTTTCTTGGATATCACCATCTGACCAGCATTGATGTCCATCCTCAAGCCTGCGTTGCAGAGCAGGCTCCCAGAGATCAGGTTCTTGGCAATCGCCGGGACATGCTTCACACCTTGAAGCGTCAGAGTGTTCCCAGAAGTGAGTTACAGTTCCACGGTCCCGATCCCCAGAACTTCAGCTTGGGCCTGGTTCGCCATGACAACCTTCTCAGATATCGGCTGGTACGTGACGAACCATTCCTTGCCAGAACAGATATGGCAAGTCGTACCAGTATCTATCCACCAGTCAGAGTCAACTCCCACATTTGTGACCTGTGCGATCATAGCAACAAAGTTAGAAACCAATGAAACCTTATTAGGCTCACCTTTCTCTGATTATTTAGGCTTAGATCTGCATTCACTCTTGTAGTGGCCTTTCTTGCCACAATTGTAACAAGTCACGTGGGACTTAGTCTTCTGTTGCTTGAAAGGACCCTTCACTTTTAGATTAGTGAAGTCCTTCTTCTTGGGATGAGAAGCCGCCTGCTTCCCCTTGGGATCTCTCGTCTGCACAAGATTGGCTTTAGCCAACTGTTTGGACAGAGTGTCCACGTTCTGTTGGGAACGCATCTCGTCCTCAACATGGATCTCTTGCAGTAGATCTCCCAAGCTAACGTCTAGCTTCTTTCTGTGCATCCTTGCATAGAAGGTACTCCATCCAGCAGGAAGTTTTGAGACGATCCCTCCGACGACAAACTTGTCGGGAAGGGGCATCTCTTCGTCTTCCAGTTTCTGACGCAGCTTCAGAAATTCCTTCACCTGTGGCAGCATGGACTTTTCGTCCTCAAAGAGCAATTTGTGATACTTTTCAACCACAAACATTTTGCTCCTATTCTTGTCTTCTTCATACAGATTTTTCACAGACTCCCATATGTCTCTGGCAAGTTCCTTCTTCGAGTAGGATTCTGCCAGGGAGTCCTCCATAGCATTCAGGATGAGAAGCCTGCAGATGCTATTTTCCCTTCTCCACTTGGCCTGGAGTTTGGTAGCCGTGTTGATTGCGGCAGTAGATCCAGTGTCTGGAACAGAGGGTTCATCCTCTAACAGAACATGATCAACGTCTTTCAGTTGAAGAGTTAGGTAAACCTTTCTCTTCCAGACTTGATAGTGCTCTCCATCGAACTTTTCCAACTTGCAGAAGTCCGATTGGAGGAGCGAAGCATTAATGTTTTTCATCTACATGGATCTTGCTTTGAGATTATTAGTCCCGGGGCTTGATCAAAGATGGAAAAACTGATGCAATCAAGATCTGAGATGTCACACAAAAACTTTACAGTGATCAAACTCAAGATCTACGATGGTACAATAAAACAAATAGCCAAATTACAATCTGAAGGAGGGAAATAGAGAAGAGAAGATCTCTCGTTCTTCCTTGCAAACATGTTACAATTGGGACAGAACGAGTTACAATAATCTGGAGGAAGATTAGATGAAGAACAGTTGCTGGGGTGTCAAAACACCGTTGCTCAAAGCAAGATTCGCCCCATACGATCTGCTTCCAGGAACCAGCAAGTTTGAAGAACTTGTGGAACGCTCGAAGTCACCTCTGTTCTGACTCCTCGGATGGACTTGCAATGGCGGTAGCAACTCTCTCCCTCTTTCTCCTTTTCTGACTTGTAATTTTCGTAGTAGTCTCAAAAGAGGCCAGAAGAGAGTATTTATAGAGAGAGGGTGGAAACCCTAGCCGCCTCTTCAGTTATGGAAAGATTGAATCAAATTCCAAAAGATAGCAACGAGATTTAATTCAAATCCCACGAAATTAATTCAAATCCCACAAAGATAGGATCTGAATTAATTCAAATCCCACAAAGATAGGATCTGATTTAATCGCATTGATTCAGCCTTTCCATAACTGATTTATAATCTGCACAGTCAGCGGATCCCTCCATGCGGCAGCAGCAGCAGCAACTGATTTGTAAAATGCCACATTATGCCACATTACGCCTCATGAGCCCGAGTCTGAGTCCGAGTCGCTAAGCCCCTTTGGGGCTTAGCTCCAAATGGAATTAATCCAAGAGAATGACAAAAGCATTAATGCTTAATCCTTGGAGCCTTATTCTTACCTCCTTGTAAAATCACCCACATGGTTCCCTCCTTAGGGTCACCACCCCATGTGCATCTCTCAACAACATACCCAAGTATATATGTTGAGATAACTCATGGTGCATTTCCGATGTGGGACTAAAATTTACAAGGCATATTGAGAGCAAGCTCTCTCCATGTAAAGAAAGCACCAACATCCTGTAATTGAATGGAATCAAGCATAGTTGAATAAGAAAGTAAAATATGGCTATTTACCGAGTCTTCTTACTTCTTGTAATTGAATGGAATCAAACATAGTTGGTTCTGCTTTGCAGTTTGGTGTGCCTCTCTAACCAAATTAGATATTGCATTCCTCGATGCCTTACTAATGGCAAAAGGAGTGAATAGTATCACAACTTCCTGAGAGCTTATAAACTTGTCATAAGAAACCTAAAGCAAAACAAAGAAAATAATACATAAATATGGTGTCAATCTTTATTAACTAATGCACATTATATGAAATTTCTCACTTTATGTATGCTGTAATACAGTTGCCATCCAGCCAACCCATCGAACATACTTCCAACAAAGCCTTTTTGGAAAGATAACAAAATATCTCAACTTTGAACATCCCTTTCTCTAATCGGACATTAATGTGATTGATGTCATCCATTGTTTCTACCATGTCTTTGAACGTATCAATTATACAAAAATCATCGTCAGCATTCCTTGGTTTAACATCTTCAACTTGCATTATGTTCTTTTTCTATTTTGCATATTCAAATTGTTAAGACAATTCCATAAAAAGATATTGACACTAGCATATTAAATAATATTACCTCTATACCACTAATAACAAACTCTTTGGGCAATGCTACGAGGGATCCAATTGCATCTTTAACATTTTCCATCTCCCCGTAAATGGGCATGAGAAGGCTTGCATTAGGAGAAAGGGCTTCATGATTGAAACCCTTACATTATGTTCTCCTAAATATACATTATGAATTTTCTCACTTGGTCCATCTTTTTTAAAGACCACCCCCTCGACAACAATATTATCTTTTGTGCCAAAGGCTAGCTTACATTCCTTTCCCTAAACAAAATAAACTTGTAGTTATCGTGGATATTAATAAATGTTATATAGGCGGTTGAATACAACTAAATTATTGAATATATGCTTACTGTGCCAATGTGCAATCTAGGAAGTGATACAACATGTTGCTTCCTTAACTGACTATGTTTTGACTATGTATAGAAGATAGAAGATAAAAAGCATATTAGGATAAACATATTAGAGAAAGATAGATGAACAAAAATCTTATTATATGTAATAAATCTAATTTGTAATAAACATTACCTTAGAACAAGGTGATAGAATCTTAATTCCATCTGATCCTTGTTCACTCCTCGGAGACTTCATATAATTCATGTTGGAACTTGCTTTGGTATTGGAAGCAACCTTCTCAGATATTTGTGAATCACCTTTGGCTTGAACTTCTTTTAACATTGCCTCCAACTCTTGGTTTCTTTTTCTTTCCGCTTCCAACTGAGACTTAAGTAATTCATTTTGTCTTTTAATTCCTCGTTTTGGAACCTTGAAATATGTCATCAGGGTCGGTCCTAACTCAAACCTCGAATACGCCCCGAATGTTCGGGAGTGCCCAAAGCCAAGGTCAAAATATCGGACGTTCCTTCAGTCGAAAAAGTCCCATCTTCTTTTTGTTTGATGTATGCCTCATATAAAATTGACAAGTAACAACAAAATTTTACAAATTACTATCATCTATGTATTTTATAAACAAGATTTTAGTGGACAATATATATGCACTACTTTCATACCCACTTCCTTCGTATCATCATCATTAAAAGGATGTTGTGTTCTTTGATGTTTATACGGATCGAAACCATCTTTTAAAGCACGGAATGGGTGGAAAGTACCATAGTACTTTAGCTGGGATGCCTTTGTTTTGCTCTTCCGTTCTTTGTTCAGACATATTCGTCTTTACCTTATATCTCGACGTTCCACATGTAGGACATGAGGTTGCATTTTCATACTCTTTTCTGTAGAGTATACAATCTTTAGGGCATGAATGTATTCTCTTACATCCCATTCCAAATACTGAGAAACATCGCTTAGCCTCCCTAGTAGTTGCGAGCAATTCATTCCCTCCCGGAAGCATATCGCCGAACAATGTTAACACATCTAAGAAGCTTTTATCACTCCAGCCACTCTTGGCTTTGATACTAAAGAGCTTCACTATTGCTGATAGTTTTGTATACCTTTTACAACCTGTATACATCATCAAGCAATGCATGAAAGTTCACTTCATCATCTCCTACAACATCCTTCTCTTTTAATGTATCGAACATCTCTATTGTATCTGCTGCATCATTTAGAGTGTCCATATCATAGTCTTTATAAATAGGCACATGAGTAACCCCATATGATGGCATTTCATTAGGATCAACTTTCCCATGCCATATCCATATAGTATACCTTCGATCGATACCAATTGTCGTCAAATAAAATTTTACATCAGCTAATCTCAGTCTATAGAGATTCTCACAGTCATTACATGGGCACCGAACGAAGTCAAGATCATCCGCATTAGCTTTAACATACTCTATAAATTCTTCAGCCCCTGCTCTATATTCTTCCGATAATATGTGCTCTCTCATCCAAGATTTATCCATTTGTATAACAAATTAATGTTTATCATGACTAGCAAGCATGATATTTCAGTATTTGATCTATATAGAATCAGATTCTTTTATCATATGCTTCAATATTCATTCTATGTGCTATACAAGATCAGGTATAGTTAGCCCTATATGTAACCCACTTTCTTCTTTTCCTGCTGTCAGTTCATTCAAAGTTGATAAGAATGCAAATGCTCTGACATATAGTGACAAGTATAATCTAGCATAATAAAAACATATAGGTACTTATCATATGATCTGCATGTATAATATGGTACCTTTATCATGACTAGCAAGCATCATATTTCAGTATTTGACTAAGATATCTTTCTTATAAACCATTGATCAATATAGAATCAGATTCTTTTACATATTGGCATAGACTAAAATCCAGAAAGAAGCTTAGTATGATCATATCATTCTCATGGAACCAATGCTCATGGGTTTGATAATGTTCATGTGGTGAAAAGAAATAAATAATTTTGAAAAGAAATAAAATAATGGTGAGGTGATAATGTTCATGTGGTTCTATATAATAAAATGAATATATGATACTCTTCTGTTTGAACTTTGAAAATAAGGCAAAGTGCCACAGGCATGACTGAGAAAGGTTCTCTTCCCCCCCAACAAAAAATGATACTCTGACATATTCAACCTTCCACATGTTTGGTACATGATTCTATGAAAAAGAAGAGAGAGAGGAGGAGAACCTACAGCTCCTCCTCAACATAATTTTCTACAAGAAAAAAGTTTCCTTTACTGAGAACTCTTAGTCCATTGAAACCTGCATGCAAGTTTCGTGACTGGCTACTGATCATGGTAACAGTTCATGTAGACTTTATTGCCATGGACCAATATTCTCTCATCACATTCATTAATTCATTGTAAAAGAAACCAAGACCAGTACTAGTACGGCATGATTCATAATATTGTCCATTAACTCATGAAATCAACAATACTAACACCAATATTAACTAATGATATAAGTAATAATTCATTCTCGAAGCAACTAGTGCCAGTTTCATGATTGTAAAGTATCTGACATGGTTTCAAGAGATTTGGAGATATTCAAATGTGCATATATAAACTGTGAATAAAATTATATATACGTACATCCAAGGAAAGTAACGGAACAACAAAAATTGTAATTGCAGTCAAGACTTCTGTGGTTACATAAAACTACATGTATATATGAAAAAGCTACTCCACTGATGCAACTTTTGCACTTAAGCACCAATATTTACAATTTATGAATGACAAACCAACAAAATTATATCACAAACAACAGATCTATGTCATTACAACTAATGTTCTTGCTCAAACTTTGGGATAGTCACAATTCATGTTTTTGCTCAAATTCAAGGGTCGATCAAAAGATTCAGAACTGTAGCAAGAGTTCAGATAGCCACTAAAAAGAATAATTTGAGGGAGTACAAGAATTCCTCTTTAACAATATAAAAGAATCCAGAAAAAAAGTAACAGAAAGAAACAAAAAAATTATTTGGCTTTAATTTCTTAACGAAATAAAAATCAAACATTTTGATCAGGATACATATGAATGAATATCTATATTTAGTAAACACTACATCATAAAGGATGTACACACTATACTTTAGTGAACACTACATCATAAAGGATGTACAAATTATATTTATAGCCTTTCAAGTGAATGGATATATGTATTTTAGTGAATGGTACATCATATGAATTATACTAACACCAATATTTATAGCCTTTCAAATTTATTATACGAAGAGAACTTCATTGCGCAAGTTATACATAAATTCATCGAATAAAATGTAGCAATTAGATGAACTTTTTCTTCAATACCTTTAATGCCTTCAACTGAAGGAGATTTGCTCACTTTTTGGCCGATTGTTCCTACTTTCTGCACAACAGTAATTAAAAAAAAACTCTTCAATGACAAAAAAAGTTGTTGAACAAAACAAAAATGGTCCAACCAGAGCAGAAATTAGTAGAAAAAAGAAATTAGGACAGAAATCCTAACTTTAACCCTAACCCAAACAGAAATCAGGACAAAAATCATATAGTTTCTCTATGGGGCATAAATTAGGGCAAAACAATTATAGAAATTAGGACACAACTTAGAACCCTAACCCTAACCTAACCCTAAACTTACAAAAATTAGAGTAAAACTTAGAACCCTAAACCTAATGTAACCCTAAACTACAATGATAAAAAATAGGGCACAACATACCTTGTCATCGTCGGACCGCCGCGACCACGTGGCATGGAAGAGGCCCATGTAAAGTGAGAGGGAAGAGAGACGCGGAGAAGGAGAGGGTGAGAAAGTGGAGGGCTTGCTAGGAGTGGGAGGAAGCGGTAGAGCAAGACGCGGGAGTGGTGGCTGTAGAAGAGGAGAGGGTTTTCTCTTGGGGGCTCGAGAAAGTGAGAGGAAAGAGAGGGGGAAAGTTAGAGCGGAGGAGAAAGGGTTTTCTCTGAAAGAGGGAGAGAGGAGAAGAGAGAAGACTGTTATGAAAAGAGGGTTTTCTGTAGTCGAATTTTGATGGGACATGAGAAGTTAAAAGTTAGAGTGGGGGTTCGAGCGGCCGCTACAACATTTTTTATTACCTTTTATAATGACTGCTTCAAACAACGTTACATATGTTCTAATCTTATATAACCCTTAGCGCCACAAATCGTTATAATAAGCCAAAATCTCTTTAAACCATCATATTATATGGGGTTACGAAAATTTTGTCACATTTATAAATGAACTATTGTAATAACCTCTTTTCAAACGTTATAATAGGGTCTTTTTCTTGTAGTGATTCCAATCTTGGGAGTAGCAGTTGTAGTACCCCGTCCCGCAAAGTCAATCGGAGGAATTGAAACGCCGATGGCGTGCGGACTTAGCCTTGCAATGGCTGCTCGAAGGCTCGCTCAGTCGAGGCGACTCCTCGCTCAGGTGGGGTAGTTTCGATGAACTTGCCTCATCTTAGCCTACACTTAATAACTCGCATGTTTTCAACTTGCACAAGTAGGCTAATATAAAATCTACGAAAGCACATAGCTAAGGGAATAATCCCGACGGGTCGAAATGTCTTAGAACGTGGAAAATGGTCCCACGGTCTGTTTAGAAGTTGGCTCAGCGTGCTTTTAAAAGACACTCGGTCCTTCATCCCGTGTCTTGGGAGAAGGAAGTTGGCCTAAGTTGATAAGTTGCCACGACACTCGAATTAGCCTAAGTCATAGGCATCGCCCGCATGAATGTTTGATAAAGCATGCACGGTCCCGTCATTTTGTCCCAATACTCGAATTAGCTAAAGTCATAGGCATCGCCCGCATGAATGCTTAATAAAGCATGCACGGTCCCGTCGTCCAAGGCTTGGCATAGCCTTTGCATGTCCCGTGGGTTAAGTCGTCTTGCACGGCTTGTTGGCTTAAGTCCAGGCACCCAAGAGTTGGTTGTTCAAGTCGACCCCGTGCATAGCACGTTCCCTCGACGTGGAGCTCGGCGTAGCCTTTGCTCATCGAGTCGCTGCCCGAATAAGTTAGACAAGGGTTATGTTGGGCTATCGAAGCCATTTCTAGCACCGTGTCGCTCTATCTGCGGTTGTCAAGTCGCGTAGTCCCTTGAGAATAAGGCTCATCGTATGAAGTATATGACTTGAGCGATAGTGTCGCCTATAGAACTAGGTCTATCTAAGGCACGAGCTACGGTGGATTTCGTAAAGAGTATGACACGATCAAAGGAAGTCCACGCGATTGGTTGTCGCCGAGATCGGTCCCGCTACTTGGGAGTCTCGCTAAGTCTCGATAAGTCCCGCACACGAGATCGGTCCCGCTACTTGGGAGCCTCGATAAGTCCCGTACGAGATTGGTCCCGCTACTTGGGAGTCTCGCTAAGTCTTGATAAATCTCGTATACGAGATCGGTTCCGCTACTTGGGAGTCTCGATAGAAAGACGGAAAGAATGGTCATGATAAGGAAGGACTTGATAGATTGAATTTGAGTCTTGCATGGTCATTGGACAACTTGTCGACAAGGTATAGTCTTCTCGAATGATCGTCGGGGCACCGGGATCATGTCGGCCCGGGAGAAGCGAGGCGGCTCACGTTAGGATGTTGGATAACCGCATAGGAGATACTTGGTGCTTCCAGGGCTAGCTATCCATGGAGGAACGAGCCGATATCTTGAGCCGAGTCTAAGATAGCTTAACATTGCTAGTGACCACTCATGTAGATGGGTCGGCAGAATAGCGGCAAACCGCGTGTATGCCTTTGGATTGAGTCTAGAACTTGAATGCGTGTTTAGTCGGTAACATAAAGTCTGGGCCTGAGATTGGGCTGCAGCATAGGCACCGTGCTTGGCACGATACTTGGCGTCAGGATGTTCATGAAATCGACACTAGGTTTGGCAAGTCTTGTCTAAGTTGGTTTATGAGTCGAGCAGGAAGACCACAAGGCGGTAGCATGGATAAGTCTTGGTAAGTTACGAGACACGGCCTAATTCTTCATGCACGAACAAGTCTAAGCAAGGTTTAGAGGCACGACCTGCACGAGTCATTCCTTTGACATCGTTGGCACGAGAATTGGTCTAGCGGTACTTGAGTTTAAGTAAAAGTCTTGGCACGGCCGAGTTCGCATAAGTTGCTCCTCGACGAAGCACTGTCTCGAATATTTTAAGTCGTGAATAGAGTATGGCACAACCCTGCCATCCCGAGTTAAAGTTCGGTCGAGTACGTAAGCGTTGAGGTGCTACCTCGATCGAAATACACGTTGGCATTATAGCACGACCATGTCGTTGCACATCGAGTTGGTCAGACATCATAGTCTTAAAACTGATCCTAAGACAAGACTAGCAAGACAATCGAAAGGGACTTATAATGCACAAAGTAAATAAACGTGTCGGTTTTGTATGAGTGGGCGAGGTGCTCACTCTACCAGTACAGTTGAGTACTGACACCCATATAGTTTTCATGTGCAGGCACAGGTAGAAGCTCATGGCGCGGAGCTCGCTTGGATGCGTCGAGGCACAGAGTTCCTTGGCGACTTGAAGTGTGCTGCCACGTAGAGTCAAAGACTTATACGGGACATAATGTATGGACATTGCCTTCCAAAGCTTCCGCTGGCTCAAGCATCGAATCGAGAGATGAGAGAGAGCAGAGTGACTTATAAAATAAGAGAAAAGTGAGCACGAGAAACTTGTAATCATGGCCTTGCGCCTATTGTAATCTGATTATTCAATATCAATAAAGAGTTCTTTTGAATAACTTGTATTTTACCTTTAAATTTTTGCTGCATGTTCAATGTTTCTGCTTGGGACATCTGTGCGACGACCCCATCGCCGCCGCTGTAATCGGCCGTTATAAAACTGCCTTGCACGAGCGTAATCTAGGATCGTGCGGCATCACGCCTTAGCGAGGACGATCGCTCCTACGGGAGCGGGGTGTGACATAATTGTATCAGAGCATGACTTTACGTCCTTGGACTTCAAGTTGAATTTCTCAGTTTTGAAAGCTCGTCGTTGTTAAAGAAGTGTGCGCTCTCTCTCAAATGTCCCACGGCATGTCCATACAATAAGTCTAAATATTTTCAAAAGCTCGTACAAGCGTTCAATCGAACGCATCGGTATGCCATTGTCAAAATACATCAGTAGGCCTTTGTGTCGAACGGTGTCAACTTGACTTGAATGAAAACACGTGCTAAAGTTAGCAAAGTCGTGTGCGTACCCGAATAGTCCTACATCGACATTAGCAAACGAGCATGCAAACTCGAATATAGTCCGTATGGGATAGCTATGTACCGGGCCTTTTGGCTAAGTTGTGTCACACGTCGTGCACCTCGACTTTTTGGTGCAATCGAGTCGCGAACAATATCAAGTATCGCTCGGTCGGGAACGAAGATACACTTAGAGTGTATATCGATAGAAATACTATTGGACTAACGATTAGGTGTGCACGGAAGATTGATTTGGATTTTGAGGAATAGTAAGAACGACTTAGTACATCGACACGACGTGAGCGATTACGCTAAGGATCCATCAAACGAATCTGAAGGATGTGATAGTAACGCGAATGTGATTTGGTCTAGATCGGATGGCTCGAATCCTGAGTGGTGTATGCTTTGTCTTGGAAATCATTCGAGCGAAAGTTGAGGATTACGAGTAACAATGAGTATGTCGGCGAGGCGATGCGATCGCGCAAAGCCTTAGAACGCGTCACGCTTAGTTGGTCATAACTTCGAATGTCCCGAACTAGATGTCGTTCGGACAACTTGTGAATGGGCAACGCAAGTTAGAAAATGACTCAGAATGATGAATAAAAATGTATGTCTTGATCGAAGAAGCTAGAGGATCGCACTTGTGATTTCGGATTTGATCGAATGAAATTATGGTATATCCAATTCGGACAATAGCATCAGTTGCACGACTCGGAGTTCGTTACAAAAGAAGATCGTCAGGTTACGTACATCGTCGATAGTATTGAGGCGTATCAAAGATCAATGTGCGATAACTCGGGGGTACTCTGATTCGAGGAACAATGATCGTGTAAAATGTCATTGTTCCGATGGATGCTATACTCGGGATGTTGAAATACGTCAAGGAAAAGATAGACTTGGCTCGAGGATTTTCTAGTTGAATGAATGGCGATCGGACTATCGAATTGAGATCTTGGCTTGGAGTAAAATAAAATGTTTGGATTTGTTTCGTCGATAACCACAACGTTGATGTTCTTGTCTTATACGTGCGCAACTCCAGTCTCGTACATGCGTCACGCCGATTAGGACAATCACTCTACGTGAGCGCTGGTATGGTGATTCATACAGCGGGGGTGATCGAACTTGTATGGCGTGGCAACTTGTATACATCGATTGTGGTTTGACGCGAAGGTTAACTCGAAAATGACTCAGTGTGCTTGACGATTGATCTTGAGGATTGAATAGGTCCAATCCGCGTATCGAGAATGAATTAGTCTAGACTCAAGCAAGAGTTACGCCCCAATGAGAATGATTATTCCACGGAGCGTTGCATGGTGATTCATGAACCGCCGTAGATAATCGGACTCGCGTGAGATTGGGGCACAACATGTTATCGAGCTAGATGACCCCATGATCGAATACATGAATTGGTTAGAATTGGTAAGTTTAATGGATTCGAATACGCGTAACGAATACATTGATGCGAATAGGTGATCGTGCTCGATGTTTAGAAATCTGAGTGACGCGAGCTTGGGTAGAAAAATTATGTACTACCGACTTTAGTTTAACCCTAGGATTGGGGTCAGTGTTGGCATTATTGTTGGGGAACTATGATTCCAATCCTGACATTGACTTAGTCTTGAGAAATGGCCTAGCGGTTAGGCGAGACGGCCTGTTTCAAGAGTTAGCAATCAAAAGATTGATCTTGAGGATTGGCATGGATGGATAGTGTGAATTACGAATATAGGAATACCCCTCATGAGATTCCGCTGACAAGAATATATTTTAGGGACACCTGAGTATGTGCACGATACGACTCGAGTGAGAATGACGAATTCTCTATCATACGGCTTGGCTGAACGCATGTTTTTTGGGGATGCCTGGAATGCATGTACGATCCAGCCAAGTGATACGTTGAGTTCAAGTAAGACTTGAGGAATGGAAAAGTGTCGAGGACTTGAAATCGAGTTAAAGGAAAGGATTGATAGTCGCGCGAGCGTGGCTCAGAATCGAAGGAACGCATAGACGGAGTGTGTACGATTAAGTCTTGGCCATAGAAATGATAAGGATGGCTTGTCTTCAGGAAAGTCTCGAGGATGAGACTTGTTCTGAGTGGTGTATGTTGTAGTGTCCCGTCCTACAAAGTCAATCGGAGGAATCGAAATGCCGACGGCGTTCGAACTTAGCCTTGCAATGGCTGCTCGAAGGCTCGCTCATTCGAGGCGACTCCTCGCTCAGGTGGTCGATGAACTTGCCTCATCTTAGCCTGCACTTAATAACTCACATATTTTCAACTTGTATAATTAGGCTAATATAAAAGCTACGAACACATATAGCTAAGGGAATAATCCCGACGGGTCAGAATGTCTTAGGACATGGAAAATGGTCCTACGGTCTGCTTAGAAGTCGTCTCAGCGTGCTTTCAAAAGACACTCAGTCCTTCGTCCCGTGGCTTGGGAGAAGAAAGTTGGCCTAAGTTGATAAGTTTCTACGACACTCGAATTAGCCTAAGTCATAGGTATCGCCCGCATGAATGCTTGATAAAGCATGCACGGTCCCGTCATTTTGTCCCAACACTTGAATTAGCCAAAGTCATAGGCGTCGCCCGCATGAATGCTTAATAGAGCATGCACGGTCCCATCGTCCAGGGCTTGGCATAGCCTTCGCATGTCCCATAGGTTAAGTCGTCTTGCATGGCTTGTAGGCTTAAGTCTAGGCACCCAAGAGTTAGTTGGTCAAATCGACCCCGTGCATAGCACATTCCCTCGACGCGGAGCTCGACGTAGCCTTTGCTCATCGAGTCGCTACCCAAATAAGTTAGACAAGAGTTATGTTGGGCTATCGAAGCCATTTCTAGCACTGTCCCGCTCTATTTATGGTTGTCAAATCGTGTAGTCCCTTAAGAACAAGGCTCGTCGTTTAAAGTATATGACTTGACCGATAGAGTCGCCTATAGAACCAGGTCTGTCTAAGGCACAAGCTATGGTGGATTTAGTAAAGAGTATGCCACGATCAGAGGAAGTCCATGCGACTGGTTGTCGTCGAGATCGGTCCCGCTAATTGGGAGTCTCGCTATGTCTCAATAAGGAAACATGCGAGATCGGTCCCGCTACTTGGGAGTCTCGCTAAGTCTCGATAAGTCCCGCACACGAGATCGGTCCTGCTACTTGGGAGTCTCGATAAGTCCCACACGAGATCGGTCCCGCTACTTGGGAGTCTCGCTAAGTCTTGATAAGTCTCGTATACGAGATCGGTCTCGCTACTTGGGAGTCTCGTTAAGTCTCGATAAGTCTTGGCAAGGAATCATACGAGATCGGTCCCGCTACTTGGGAGTCTCGATAGAAAGAAAAAAATGATGGTCATGATAAGAAAGGACTTGATAGATCGAATTTGAGTCTTGTATGGTCATTGAACAACTTGTCGACAAGGTATAGTCTTCTCGAATGATCGTCGGTGCACCGGGATCATGTCGGCCCGGGAGAAGCAAGGCGGCTCACGGTAGGATGCTGGATAACCGCATGGGAGATACTTGGTGCTTCCGGGGATAGCTACCCACGGAGGGACGAGCCGATATCTCGAGCCGAATCTAAGATAGCTTGACATTGCTAGTGACCACTCATGTAGATGGGTCGGCAGAATAGCGACAAACCGCGTGTATGCCTTTGGATTGAGTCTAGAACTTGAATACGTGTTTAGTCGGTAACATAAAGTCTGGGCCTGAGATTGGGCTGCAGCATAGGCACTGTGCTTGGCACGATACTTGGCGTCAGGATGTTCATGAAATCGACACTAGGTTTGACAAGTCATGTCTAAGTTGGTTTATGAGTCGAGCAGGACGACCGCAAGGCGGTAGCATGGATAAGTCTTGGTAAGTTGCGAGGCACGGCCTAATTCTTTATACACGAACAAGTCTAAGCAAGGTCTAGAGGAACGACCTGTACGAGTCATTTCTTTAACGTTGTTGGCATGCGAATTGGTCTAGCGGCACTTGAGTTTAAGTGAAAGTCTTGGCACGGCCGAGTTCACATAAGTTGCTCCACGGCGAAGCACTGTCTCGAATATGTTAAGTCACGAATAGAGTATGGCACAACCCTGCCATCCCGAGTTAAAGTTTGGTCGAGTACGTAAGCGATGAGGCACTGGGTCGATCGAAATACACGTTGGCATTATAGCACGACCATGTCGTTGCACATCGAGTTGGTCAGACGTTGTAGTCTTAAAATAGATCCTAAGGCAAGACTAGCAAGACAATCGAAAGGGACTTGTAATGCACAAAGTAAATGAACGTATCGGTTTTGTATGGGTGGGCGAGGAGCTCACTCCACCAGTACAGTTGAGTACTGACACCCACACAGTTTTCATGTACAGGCACAGGTAGAAGCTCGTAGCGCGGAGCTCGCTTAGATGCGTCGAGGCACGGAGTTCCTTGGAAACTCGAAGCGTACGGCCGCGTGGAGTCAAAGACTTATACGGGACATAATGTATGAACATTGCCTTCCGAAGCTTCCGCTGGCTCAAGCATCATATCGAGAGATGAGAGAGAGCAGAGTGACTTGTAAAATGAGAGAAAAGTGAGCATGAGAGACTTGTAATCATGGCCTTGCGCCTATTGTAATCTGATTGTTCAATATCAATAAAGAGTTCTTTTGAATAACTTGTGTTTTGCCTTTAAATTTTTGCTGCATGTTCAATGTTTCTGCTTGGGACTTCTGTACGACGCCCCTGTCGTCGCCGTTGTAATCGACCGTTATGAAACTGCCTTGCACGAGCACAATCTAGGCTCGTACGACATCATGCCTTAGCGAGAACGATATCTCCTACGGGAGCGGGGCGTGACAGCCGTCTACCAAACTCCGATGTCGACAACGAAGACTCTGATAGGACTATCCTTTCCACCAGCTCATCTTCTGTATCAAGAGAAGTATCTGCTGATGTGACGAACAAAGAACAAGACGCTTCCAGTTCTACTAACCAAGAGCAAAGGATTGCTACCTTGGAGGCTAATGTAAATGCCATGGCTGATATTATTACAAGTATGCATACGGTAATCATAACACAACATGTTGTTCAACCGGTTGTGAACCCAGTTCCAGCTCAAGAATACGCAGCAGGTTATGTACCTGTTAACACAGGCCCTGGAGCACAACATCCTCTAAATACCACTGTTCTGGAGGTTATACACCTTCAAACACAGGCTACTCCAAGTCATTCCAGTACTGGGGGTGGAGCTTACCATACGATTTCTCATCCTAACCCATCAAATCAATCTGCTTCTTTTTAAACACTGGAAGACCCTCTTGAAGTAGTCAAGCTTCTACAAAATTAGTTTAAAGCTTTCAAGCAGAAAGAGGGACTACAAAAGTTAGGAATCAAACAACCCTATCCTGTAGAATGGAAGGAAGTCCCGTTCCTACCTAAATACAAGCTACCGACTATAATGCTGTTTGACGGAAGCACATCCCCGAGTCAGTATATCAATCACTTCGAGATGATGACTGATCACCTTCAGCAGAACGATGCTCTACTTACTAGAGTATTCGTCGGATGCCTGGCAGGGGTTGCCTATGACTGGTATCGAAGCTTGCCAGATGGATGCCTAACATCCTTTGTCGTAGTAAGACAAATATTCCTGGAACGATTCTATGAAGGGACCCTCGACATGACTATGTCCATCCTCACCAAAATCAAACAGAAGCCCAATGAAACAGCCGAATGTTTCATCGAGTGCTTTCGATAAGAGGTATTGAAAATGCCTTTGGGTACTCTTGACGCATTAACTATAGATACTTGCAAATCAAACTTGTTATCTATAGTCAACATATGGACGGGACCTACACAGTTTCAAGCTTGGGGTTCCTTTATAGTAAATGCCAGAGCAGCCACATACAGTACTAAAAAGTTCAAGCAATTAGACATCCCAATGCCTAATCTCGACAAAGATAAGCACCCCGTTACCACTAGTGGTAGTCACCAAAACAATCGCAAACACAAAAAAGGCCTTAGCCATCAATGTAGGCCAGCCAACACCTCTATAGAGGACAGCACCATGACCCAAGGAAGAGTATTCCTTCGACGATGACAATGTCATGAGCATCTTCGATTGCTTGATCAAAAGAAATAAAATTTAACTGCCGGAGATCAAACGGCCAGACGAAGTAGATAAACCTGATAATCCTAAATATTGCATGTGTCACAAGTTTCTGGGGTATCCAATTAGGGCATGTTACGTACTCAAAGAAAATATTCAAGAGCTGGTCAATGCCAAGGCAATCACTCTACGAAAGAACGAGAAGACGGCGATAGCCAATGTTGTCTATTTGTAGTTTGGAGACTTCGCTCCTCAGCTAGTCTCTGACGGTGTCGTCCCGATACCTAAGGCAACTATAGAGATCGTCAACCTCCCACCAAAGTAAAATGACGATTTGGTACCACTGTCAACAGCTAAAGGCAAAATCATGTGGGTTCATCCAGAACTGGTCGACGAATTTGAGCAGAAGACATCGAAATTCGTTTCTTTTAATAGATCGCAGAAGTCAAATAAATAAAAATCTTGCAACAAGACTTGAAGTAGGCACTCTTCGCTTGATGGCCGTATTCTCTCTTTGATGGCTACTTTCTTTCCGGCAGGGTCCATGTCTTCCTCTTCAGAAATTGCTCCGTCAATATCAGGAACCAATTACCAACCTAAATTCTACCGACACAGTCAACAATCTTATGAACTGATGATAAAGATGGGATATGACTTTCAAAAAGTATCAGGTCTGAATAGTGGAAAGGGGTCTCCGATACCTCTATCTCTACAACTTCATGACAACAGGTCTCGGGTCGGCTTGGGATTCATGACAGATCACATAAATCCCCATCAGAGAAAGAAGCCCTCCAAAAGAAAGGCACGAATGAGAACCTGTAACATGGTTTTCCTTCCACCAACTTCAGAAGAAGAAGTCTTGACCGATACTAGGTCCGGTAGACTTTATTTTAGATATTACCCAGATGGTCAAGAGAATGAAGTTGTCACCCCCCTCCTACTCTTGATGTCCTTCCAACATCAATTCCATCAGCTGATTTGGGTCCTTCTAAACCAACTTCAACTGATAAAGGAAAACAGCAGGTTCGCTTTAATAATAACCTGAAGAAGACTCCACTACAAGGTCTTCAGAAGCCATACAACTTTGACATATTGGCCCAGCTAGCCAATACTCCGACAAGACTATTAATCTTCGAGCTCCTACGTCTCTCGAAGGAAACTCGAGAAACATTAAGCGAAGCTCTGATACATGCTGATGCTTGTCTTACACATCTGAAGAACTTAGACGAAGAACCTGTAGCATGCCTTCAATGTCATAGTGTGATGGAAACAATGCCAGACATCACTTTCACCCAAGATGACATGCTACTAGAGGACAATCAGCACGACCGACCTCTTTACTTCATTGGGTATGTTGATACAATGAAGGTAAATCGCATTCTTGTCGATCCTGGGTATGCACTCAGCATAATCCATAAAACTTTGTAGGATTCTCTGAAAATTCCAGTCCATAGGCTCTCAGCGAGAGTGACAACTATTCTCGAGTTCAATTCTGGGAAGAGTAAACCTCTGAAGAAGATTCGCTTGAGAGGCCAAATCGGTGATCTTCGAACAAAAGCCACCTGCTATGTGATCGACAATCACGTCTCCTATAACTTACTATTAGGAAGGCCATGGTTGCATGAACATAATATTTTTCCATCTACTCACCACTAATGCTTTAAATATGTGGACGACAATGAAGAAATCAAGAAAGAAGTTGCTGACCTCAATCCTTTTCGAGGTGTCGAGGCCTATTATACGGACTCCAGAATGTACAAAGAAGAGTACATAAAGTTAGTACTGGCTATGGACACATAGGAATACCAGAAAGATGACCCAGATAAAGTCTTAGTATTTCCAGTCAAAGGACGCACCTCTCGTCCTTCATCTTCTCAGATGCTAACCATCAATCTCGCCCCTTCTATCAAAAAAATGGAGCAAAGGAAGCTCACCTCTTCTGAGCCTCTTGTTATCGACCTTCGTCGTAACAAGCCTACTACTTCTCTTTCTCCTCCTTTTATCATCGACCTGGCAACGTCTCCCGCCAAGGTCACAAATACTGTTGTAACTGTTGAGACTGAAGATATCAATAAAGCAGTATCTCCTTTGCAGTATATTGATGTCAACTTTTATGCACAACATTATTTAGAAATTTTGGACAATTTCGAACCTCTCACTTTAGGAGTAATTCAGCCTTTTCAAGATGAGATAGTGTACGAACAGATACAAAATTCATTCTTCGAAGTTCCTTCTCATAATGACAATGAGCATCCAATTCTCTTCAGCAAAGGACGTAACAAAAAGGCTATACTCGACAATGATTCTGAAATGACATTCGCGGAAGAATACAACTACATCGTTACAGTCAACAATCCAAGAATATTATTTGAAAAATGGGTTACAATTTCGATTTTGGATTGAATACAGGCAAAGGTAGACGTACTCTTATTTGACTACCTGCTTCGAAAGGAAGGTCATCACAATACTATAACCAGACTAGACATGGCTTAGGCTACATTATGCCAAATACAACCCCAGATAGATCTGAATCAGATAAAGAGATACGATCTCACTCTTTTAATTCTGCTTCATGGGACTCAGACACCAGCATAGAAAAGGTTCATCAACTGACTCTATCTGTCAATATGGTGACAACTAAATTCCCAGAAGACGACGAGGATGATGACTTTATCGAGACTTATGAGAATGTGCCTTGGACACAAATGATGGATACTCAATGGATACTTCAATTCGAACAGCGAGAGCCACCAACTGAGGATGAATTAATCCGGATCGACGTTGGAGAAAAAGCATCTCTGAGGCCAATCTTCATCAGCAAAAGCCTCTCTGAGACAGACAAGCAGGACTTGATCTAGCTCATTAAATAATACATTGATGTGTTCTCCTGGAGATATAATAATATGCCGGGACTAGATCCTCAGATCGCTACTCATAAGATTAACATTTTGCCAAATACCAAGCCCGTTGAACAGCAACAACGACGATTTCGACCTGATATGATAGATGCTATAGAAGCTGAAGTCAAGAAGCTCATCGCCTGAGGCTTTGTTAGGGAGAAACAACATCCCGACTGGATGGCTAATATCGTTCCAATTATGAAGAAAATAGGAAAAGTTTGAGTCTGTATCGACTTTAGAGACCCCAACGTAGCTTGTCCCAAAGACGAGTTTCCTCTTCCAATCACTGACTCATGATCGACAACACCTGCGGATTCGAATAAATGTCTTTCATGGATGGATTCTTTAGTTATAATCAGATCAAGATAAATCCTGAAGGCAAAAAACATACATCTATCCGCACTCCTCTAGGAGTCTACTGCTATACAATTATGCCATTTGGTCTCAAGAACACTGGTGCCATTTATCAGCGGGCTATGAGTACTATTTTTCGTGAACATTTACAAAAAATAGTTGAATGCTATGTCGACGATATTGCTGTCAAAAGTCGCTTAAAGGAAGATCACATCCAAGACTTAAAGACTATTTTCGATCTAACGCGTCAACATCAAGTCAAGATGAATCCCACCAAGTCATTTCTGGGTGTCTCTAGTGGCAAATTTTTTGAATTTGTTATTACCTCTAAGGGTTACACGTTGACCCCGAGAAAGTCAAAGCCATCCAAGAGATGCGTCCTCCACGCAACCTAAAAGAGCTACAAGGATTTTAAGGACGACTTGCCTATATTAGGAGATTCGTCTCAAATCTCTTTGGATGCTGCAGAAAGTTCACTCAATTAATAAAGAAAGGTGTATCTTTCGTTTGGACTAATGAATGTCAGCAAGCATTTGAAGACATTAAGCGGTACTTGATGAACACACCAGTCCTAGTTCCTCAAATTACAGGAATTCCCTTCTTGATGTACGTTCGAACAATGGATCATTCTCTCGGTACTCTCTTAGCCCAGAAAAACAATGAAGGCCATGAGCAAGCAATCTACTACTATAAACCCCTATACTTTTATTTATTATTATTCTCATTTTAAATATTATTTTTGTATTTTTTCTAATTATTAAACAGTCTTTAAAATTATTGTACGAGTTTTTAACTGGTAGATATTAATCTCAGTATTTTTCTACAAGTTATTTTACCAAATATATTGATAAGCGATTTTTAGTATTGGAAATTTCTTAAAGTTTTATTTGGAATTTTTGGCATTATAAAAATATATGTATTTCCATATATAGAAATATAGATATATATAAAAACCCTTAAATATTTTAAGAAAGTTTATTATATTTTTATTATTATTTCTAATTTTATTGTATTCCCTATGTATGACTAGCTTGCATTTAATTAGTGAGTTTTTGCTAATATATATTAAAAAAAGTAATTGCTACAAATAAGGTAATCTTGTACAAGAGATTGTTATTAAAATAATTTTAGAAAATATTATTATTTTAGATATTTTGGAATTTTATAAATTTATTTTTACTTGAGTATATGTATATATATGGTAGCAAATATATAAATACAGAAATATATAGATATTAAATATTATTAGTAAAAAAAATAGATCTCACGAGAAATAAAAAACTCGTGAGATTTCATTTCACGCGAGTTGGAGAATTTAAATTCTCCCCCAGGCTAGTACAGGCAAGGGCCTGTAAAGGAAGATATCTTTCTTCCTTTCCTCTTGAATTCGATGGGTAAAACAGCCATAATTTTTGAATCAAATTTGACCCAATCTTCTGGGGACAAATCATCTTTGAATCTCCTCTGATCTGATAAAAAACCTACAAACTTCGAATTCAAATCTAGGGAGAATTTGGATTCATGTTTAGTATAAAATCCGAACTAGTTCATAAAATCTTCCTGATCCACAAAAGGATTTCTACGCGAATTCAAACCCTAGGCAACCATGACCGGTCAAGGTCTACCCACTTACGAACCCCTGGACCACCGTGCGTCGCCTGTCAGCCTTTGTCGATCGTCGAAATCGTCGGGACGGTCGCGTGAAGCAAGTAGCAGTAGCAGCGAAGGCAGACATAAGTGGCTGTCGCAAACCTATCTTCGCGACAAGAAATTTCTAACGTCGCTCCACCAATTTTTAAATCTATTGCTCAGGTACGTTCACAACCTAACCGTCTAGAAACCCTATCAATTATTTTATATCTAACTGGATGAGATTCGACATGGAATCGAATCGAATTCGACATGGAATAGAAAACCTAATCTTTCGAAAGATAGGACAGAAATAAAACAACCTAGAAGACTATTTTGGAAAGCAATTCTTTGCCAATCCAGGGACAATTCAAAAAATCTATTTGAACACTTCCAATGACAACATATAAGAGATGGAAACCTAACTTTTAGTTTTATTTTTAATTAATTATATCATTGTAAATTCAGTTTCAAAGTTCTAGAAAAAACTAGTTTTCGAACTTCAAATTTCAATAAAAATTTTCCCGATACGACGTGCGTCCCGACAAACTGGGCGACGTGGTCACAACCCATAAGCATCGAAAGGCGCGTATCGACGTTGTCGACTTGTGGTTTCGACAGAACTCAATTTTGTTGTGCGTGCACGGCAAAATTGAAGCGTATCCGTCGAGATACCCCGTATCGGCCACTTTACAAACTAGGCCATAACTTTGTGCATGTTTGTCATATCGAGACGAAACTTGTGCCAACATGATTGTGTCATTTTTCTGGTCATGTTTGCAAAGTTTGGTCCGATTCTGAGAAGATCGATCGTAACGCTATTTTTTCGGGCCCGTGACCCGATCTGTAAAACCCCTAAATTTCTACTATTTTTTTATATTAAATCTGGTACTGATTTAAATTTTTGTATTGTACGTTGCTTAGTCGTATCGTACGTCGTGCACGAGAAATTTTATTCTTCGTAGTTGCTCGATGAGTGTGAATATGTGCGAGCGTACATATTTTAGAAAAATATTTTATTCTATTTTTTTTATAGTTTCAAATAATAGATATAATAATTAGTTTTGCTATTATTTCTATGTTTGTTATTTTTACCTTATTTCTAAAGGTTATTAATAATAAATAATATTTTTGTATACTAGAAAAGCATAATTATGTAAATAATATTTTTTTCTTTCGTGCATACATATATATATATTTCGTAATTATTTATTAGTTTATTTTTGAATAATAATATAATTTTCAAAATTATTATTGTTAGTATTTTTGGAATATATTTTGAAATTATTGTTAGTATTTTTGAAATTTGATTTATCCCATTCATTTTAAACTAGAAATTTAATTTGATTTAAATTGGAAATTTAATTTGAATTTGGATTTGATTATTGATTTAAATCAAATTGGATTTAAATATCCCAATCCTTATATTAATGGGAATTCCCACATCCTATAAATAGGCAGGTACTCCTCCATTATTTCTCCACAAGCCATATTTATTCCACAAATATTTCTCCAACCAACGTGCGTGCATCGTGTCCGTGTTCTACCATCCATAATCTTATTCTATTGTTTACAATTACATCAATTCCTTGTGTCGGACACATCCCCGACACGACTTCGACTCCACCCGTCATGTATGACACAAACCCTAGTCCTAATCCTAACCCTAACCCTAATTTTGGCCGAAGACCTCACCGGATTCCGCCATCTCGACCCCGCCATTACACCAGCCCCCGAACCTCCGTCAAAACCACCACTGTCTCCACCTTGTCTCGGTCACCCCGGCCAAACGCCACCCGACATCACCACACCGCCACCAGCATACCATCGCCCTCGCCATCACCGCCACCATCACCTTTGGCCACCTCCCGACCACAGCAAACCCATCGACTCCTACAAACATGCCTACCACTACCGCGGCCATGACAGCCCACATCGGCCTCCTTCATCCAATCGAAAATTCCTAAAACAATCACCAAAATACCTCCACCACTAACCTTTCGTGGCCGCCGACCGGATCCGAGTGTCGACGAGCTGTATGCTCCTCCCAACCATCATATCAGAGGTGTCCGTCGCCCGCCATTCTTCCTCCGGCGAGCACCCGGTGAGCCGCCCCATGCCACTCTGTCCTCCGTGACCCTAGGGATGCGCAGCCACCGAGCTTCCGCTCTCTCTCCGCCGCGCTTAAGCCAGCCACTGTGCCCCCATGCCGGCGAACCGCCTCCACCGCCTTTGTAGTGCCTCCGCACCATCCTCCGGAGCCAGCGCTGCAACCCTGGCTGTTCCGATCTCGCCGCCGAACCCTGCCTCACCGAGCCAGCCCCGAAACCCTCTCCGTCAGCCTTCGTTCTTCCGATCTTCCCTTCCTCACCTCACCTCCGCCGCTGGAGCGGTGAAGCTCCACCGAGACCCCTCTCTGAGCCGTACGTGTGCCGCTCTTGCCGCGCGCCTCCGACCACCGAGCCCCGGCGAGATCTCTGCCCTTTCTTCTCTCTCTCCTCCGCCTAGCCCAGCTGGCCGCCGCCCGCGCCAAGCCGAGAGCCCAGCACGCCGTCGGCCAATTCCCTTCGACCCTCCGCCTCACTTCCCCGATCAGCCTCCCGTACCTCTCTCTCCTTCCGCCCCCTTCTCCGTTCATTTCTCCCACAGCCGGCGACAACCCACTCTCTCACCGATCTCTGACTCCCTCTCTCCCTCGTTCTCCCTTTTTTTTTTCTTATTATATTTTTTTCCTTCTTCTCCTTGAAAGCTGTTCTTTATTGAACACTTTACTATGTGGCTATTAATGTCTCTCGATTCTCGAGAGAAGAGAATAGATGCACATTTTGTTTTGCCTTTATTTATTTTATTTTATTTTACAAAAAGAAGATTTTAGCCCAAATAATTATCGTGACCTCCAAAAATAATTATCTAAAAGATTTTGATTAAAAATATATATAGTGCATAGCCTACGCGGCTACGCCTACTTTCAAAATGAGTTTATAAAACCCTAAATAATTATTTGATTATTACTTATTTTAAACTATAGATTTTACCTAACACAAAAACCTATTAGAGTTGTTTCTAAAACGACTTTAAATTATTTATTGGAAAGCATATTTTGGCTAATAAAAATATATTTTTCTAGTATTATAAATACTTTTCAAAAATTGTATATGTATTATTTATCCAAATTTTCTTCGATTATCCTCTTGTCCATGACCAAGCCATTATTCCTACTTCCTTCGTCAATTTTGTCCTTCCTCCTATCGACCCTAACAAATTAAACCATCCTGGACCCAATGGAACTGTCCGTGCCACCATCAGAGGTTACCTTTGTGAAACCCATTTCTTGTGTATTAATTAATATCTGTATTTCTATTATTATTATTATTATAATATCTTAAAGTGTTAAAATTCTTTCGAAAATAATATAACAAGGATTTTTGAGTTTGAACCTAGACCCGAGTCCGAACCCAGACCCAGGCCTGAGCCCGAACCCCCTTTCCTATTTAATTCTGACTTGGCTAATTTTAAAAAAAAAATTTACTGTTTGAGAGCTGGTCCCGTAGGACCAGCACACTCCCACACGTTCAAGCAAGCCAGCCCTATTCTTCTTCCCACTTTTTCTCCTCCATTCCCTCTCACCCACACACACTTCTCCATCACTCCCATCATCAACACCTTATAACTCCCTATAATCCAACCCCCACCACCTACCAGAACCCCCACTCTCTCCTTCTTCTCTAAGAGAAGCAACCAACTCTTCTCTCCCAAACCCTCTCTTTTCCCTCACCACTCTCACAACTCCCTTCCCGCCCGACGCCAACCCCCGGCCCGACGCCGCCGTCGCCGCCCATCGGCGCAGCCGCGCCCGATCCCCTGTCGGCCCCCTTCGCACCAACAGCACGCCCTCCGGGCCGAAACCCGCCGGCGACCCCCCTGCCAGCCGTGCCCAAGCTGCGTGCCACCCCCGCGAGCCGTGAGCCTCCCCGTGCGACCTCCTCCCCGTGCGGCCTCTCTGGCTGACTTTCCCGCTGACCTAGGCACGTGCCCTAGTCCGCGCACTCCCCTGGCCGCGACCCCGTGACCCGATCTGCTGTTCTGAGGCAGCTTTGCTGCTGTTCGCTGCTGTCCCAGCACCCCGTCGCGTCTCGGACTCCGAACCAGCGCTGTTCCGGGATTAATTTGCTGTCCGGATCTCCGATTCTTTCTATTATTTCATCTGAGAGCTCTAGCCGAGCAACCTGAGGTATAACCCCTGTCCCGCCCATTTATATTCTAGTTTAGGATGAGAAATGGTCCCCGATTCCCTTTAGGAATTCGGTTTTAGCGACGTCGTATTTTTCCGGAACCTTCGGAAAGGTTCTGTGGATTATTTTGGATTTCCGGAATATTTCGGGAATTGGTTTTTGGTATGTTTTGGCTTTCCGGATTTTTTCGGTAGCGTTCTGTGAGTTTTTGGGTTGGAATCGGACTTCCGAAAATTATTCGGGTCGTTCCGATTATTCTGTGGTTTGGTTGTGGATTATTATATATATACATATTTGGGTTTCCCTGGTTTAGAATTTGCAGGAAAGTATCGGCACTATTTTCCAGTTTTTAGGTTGACCAAAAAAACAGAGGAGATGTTGCCGAATTTTTCCGTAAATTCTAAATCATTTTAAAAATAAATTTAAAATGGATTTCGGTATTTTATTTGATATTTTATTTTGGGTGACGACCGTATCGGTCAATGGACCCGGCTAAGTGCAAACGAAACCGGCTTGGCCCGGACGTTGAGGCATTAGCCCAGTTGAGGATTGGACCATATCTGAGACTCTATTTTTAACTTTATTTTTACTAATTAATTCTGTTTATATTTTATTCATATTTTAAGTTTAGGACTAACGACAGTTTTGTCTTATTTCAATTTATGTAAATAAATTGTAATGGGCATAAGCCCAGCTGGCTGTGGTCTGTAACTGTATTTGGTAGCGTAGATTTTTTATTATTTCTGGTTTTGCGAGTTTTTCTATTAAAACGAGTAAATTGAATAAAATGTATTTTTTGTATAAAATAATTAAGATTTTCTCACCTAAAATTGACAAGTTTTATTTAATTAAAAATCATGTATTTCTCACTAAATAAGAAAATTAGCTTTATGTTTATAAACTATGAAAATACCAAGTTTTAAAAATTAATCTGGTATCGACGAAGTTTTTCGAATTCAAAAGTTTAAAATGACCTTTTTCCCTTGTACTAAATCAACGCACAAATAATCGTATTTTTGGTGTTTGGTTAATTAAAAGAATTAAAATTGGATTAGGACACAAATAGAGATTTCAACTAGTGTAGCTAGATTGGTAAACCTGGAATCTGAGTCAATTTCTCGAATGTAGGAATTCGAGGACGATTCTGATTTCCTGTCTCGAAGCCTTCTACCTCTCCAGTCAAGTCCTTTGAGGCAAGTATAGTTTGTGTTAGTTTACAGTTATTTAATTAATCGCTTTACTGCAAGTTTAAACCACGATACAAACACGAAACTCTCTTTGAGAGCACTGTAACTACTGGAGACTGGAGGAATAGTGTAATGAGTATTACCATACTGTAACAAATCCCCTATCCTTTACTGTAACAAACCCAAGCTGGTCATATTTCATTGCCTGTTCAAATCACACTGTTTTACTGCTGAAAACTGTTCATAATTAAACTGTTTAAAACTGCATGATTCTATTATTTAATTTAACTGGTAAATTAGCATGAATTGTACTTTGCTCCCTCCTGACTGGAGATACATTTTTAGGGGACATTGAGGATGCTGAGCTGTTAATCAGCAGCTACTACGACCCTGTCCTGTACCCAGTAGTGCTGCCAGAGTCCCCATTGGAGGACGTTGGGACTGAAGCCGATGATCCGGCTGATAGATAGATTTCCTTTCTCTGCATTGTCGTCATTTTAATTCTGTTGTTTCATTTCAGAACATCTTTCAGTTGTATTTAAATTTCAAGTTTAATAAAGTTTTAATTTCCCGATGTTGAGTTGTGACAAATATAGTGTTGTTGTATGGTTACCTGCTACTAGAACAGCTTACTGCCGCCGTCTCAACAACGGTGCAGGCTGGGCATGATCCGGTTCGACCCAACTTGTTGGGATCGGGTCGTGACATATTTTTAGTGGTGGCCCATGCAGGTCGTTTCATACGACAACTTAGGAACACATACCTAGAAACAATTAGAACACTAGAACATTGATTTGTCACGACATAGGACCGAATTATATAAATAAATATTTTTGGTTGATTATAGACTGGTAGGATACCTTGCTTATGTATGTACCCTAAACCTTCCAGATTATGGCCAAAGGAAAGACTACCCGATCCGGCCCTGCTGACGATGATGTGTCATCAACTGATCACACCCCTTCTTAAGCACGCCGGGACCCACATCCCTTGCAGCTGATAGACCGTCCACATGCTGCACCAGCTCCCCGGCCCATTTACGCTTCTATAGCGCAAACGGTGGAACCTGTGCAATCCTAGGCTGAGCCACAGACCCCTGTGGTAGTGGCCGCACCAGCTGCCCCACCAGTACTCGTGGATCCCACTGACCTAGTAGGAATGCTATGAGGAGTGCTTGAAGCACAGAGAGCTCAAGCAGAAGCCTACAGAGAGCAGACTGCTGCCCAAGCTGAAGCCCATCGCGAGCAGACCGCGATTATGAGAGAAGGCATGGAGAATGCCCACAACGTGGCCATGGCTGCCCTCGAGAGAGGAAGAACCACTTCATCAGAGCCACGACCTGCCAAGGTAAGCATGATTTAGGAGTTAAGTTATATTTCAATAAGGCCATTCTTTTGATTAGAGGCGTATTATTGCATGAAGGTTGGAGATATAGAAAGCTTTAAGAAGCAAGACCCTCGACCTTTCAAAGGAACCGAGGGTATCATCTACGCCGATGAATGGCTAGACCATATGGAGCGTCTCTTGAGCGTCGCTCGACTCCCCGAGGACCTCAAGACTGAAGCTGTAGGACTCCAACTACAGGATGTGGTGAGCACCTGGTATCGGAATGAACCCCGACTCCAGGACAAGCAGCTCGACTGGGACACCTTCAAGAAGCTGTTCCGCAGGAAGTTCTTTCCAACATCGGAGATGCGGGAAATGGAGAGGCAATTCCAGAACCTGAAGCAGGGGAACATGACGGTCAGCGAATATGCGGCAGAGTTCGGCCGACTAAGCCGCTTTGCCCAGAACCTGGTAGCTGACCCCAAGGATCGTGCTGAGCGATTCAGGTATGGCTTACGAGAAGAGATTCGCACCCCTGTGATCGCAGGTGGCACAAAATCTTATGAGAGGATCCTGATCCGAGCTCAAGACATGGAGAAGAGCCAGCCTTCTCGATCCAAGAGGGAGTATCCTGGAACTAGCAACTTCCAGGGTAGTTAGAAGAGGCCCAACAACAACAGCAACAGGCCCTCGTACCACCAGCAGCATCATCATCAGGCGAGAACCAATGACATAGCACACCAGAAGCAGATCCCTGTCTGTGACTATTGCAAGAGGCCAGGGCATCAGTCGAATATCTGCAGAAAGAGGCTAGGACACTGCCTAGTCAGTGGGTCTGCCACCCACCAAATGAAAGACTGTCCCATGTCAGCCCACCGGACCGGAACCAACCAGCAAAGAGCTCCCCTACCTACTCAGCAACAACAATTTGGACAGCACCAGCAGAAGACCGGGCGAGCTTTTGCCCTAGCAGCTGATGAGCAGGAGCCAGAGCAAGAACCCACCGCAGATGTCATCACAGGTTCTATTTATGTGTTTTTACATCCTGCTCTAGCATTATTTGACTCGGGTGCATCACATAGTTTTATATCATCAAAGTTTATGTCTGCACACCACATAGACTCGGGACTTAGCAAGATGATTAGTAGAGTTATGACCGGTAGTGGACCTATACCCATCACTGAAGCTTGTAATTGTCCCATAACCATCTCTGGCCATCAGTTCTCAACACCTTTACTAGTGATAACCCTGCCCAACTATGATGTAGTCCTAGGAATGGACTGGTTAAGTGAACAGCATGCGCTGATAGATTGTCACCGAGGATGTGTAATCTTCAGCCCACCAGGAGAACCGGAGTTTAAAATCTTTCGGGCTCCGGAAGATATGAAGAGTATTTCCTACTCCTCTATCACCGAAGAACCCTGGCCTCCTCACCCTATCATTGCGAAATTTATGGACATCTTTCCAGATAGTCTTCCAGGATTGCCGCCGGATCGAGGTGTGGAATTCACCATCGATCTAGTACCCGGCTCTTCTCCTATTTCCCGGGGATGCTACAGAGTCAACCCCAAGGAGGCCAAGGAGATGAAGGATCAGATCAATGAGCTGAAGGCACAAGGATTTATCAGAGACGGAGCTTCACCCTGGGGAGCACCAGTTTTGTTCATGCCCAAGAAGGATGGAACTGTGCGAATGTGCATCGACTACCGGGCGCCGAACAACATCACCATCAAGAACAAGTACCCCCTGTCCCGGATCGACGACCTGTTTGACCAACTGAACGGAGCCAAGGTATTTTCAAAGATAGATCTCAGATCAGGCTACCATCAAATCAAGGTCAGGAAGGAGGATATTTCCAAGACGACGTTCAACACCAAGTATGGACAATTTGAATTCTTGGTCATGCCGTTTGGACTGACAAATGCTCCTGCGGTATTCATGAACCTCATGAACAAGGTTTTCCATGAATATCTGGATCAGTTTGTTGTTGTCTTCATCGATGACATACTGGTCTACTCGAAGATGGAGGAAGAGCATGAAGAGCACTTGAGGAAAGTGCTGAGTACCTTGAGGAAGGAGAAGCTCTATGGTAAGCTATCCAAATGCGAATTCTTTTTAGACAAAGTGGAATTTTTGGGCCATGTTGTCACAGGAAAAGGAATTTTGGTGGATCCAAAGAAGATAGCTGCTATTGAGAAGTGGACTGCACCAAGCTCGGTTGCAGAGATCAGGAGCTTTTTGGGACTAGCTGGCTACTACCGGAAGTTCGTGAAGGATTTCTCCAAGATTGCGGAGCCAATGACGAAGCTTACCAGGAAGAACGAGGAGTTCATATGGTCTGAAGCGTGCCAGTCAGCTTTTGAGGAACTGAAGAAGAGGCTTACAACGGCGCCGATACTTGCGCTACCCGCAGGTACCGGCAGTTTCTCAATCTATAGTGATGCTTCCGGAAGAGGACTGGGTTACGTTTTTCAACAACACGGGAAAGTAATTGCCTATGCATCTAGACAATTACGGACTCATGAGAAGAACTACCCCACACATGATTTGGAGCTTGCAGCGGTGATATTTGCTTTGAAGCTATAGATGCACTACCTGTATGGAGAGAGAGTGAAAATATTTACGGACCATAAAAGTCTGAAATATGTTTTCACTCAGAAGGAGCTGAACATGAGACAAAGACGATGGCTGGAGCTAATGAAGGACTTTGATATCAACCTACAGTATCATCCGGGTAAGGCTAATGTTGTTGCAGATGCACTTAGTCGATACCCGATGGCAATGTTCTTGACCAAGGAGCACCATTTGCTGGAGGATATGGAGAAGCTTGGATTGGAAATTGTACTGCCCGAGGAGGAGATGAAGAAACTTAGAAGAGAAGCCATCGTACCAGGAGAGGAATCATCATTGATGCAGTTGCAAGTACGTTCGAGTCTTATGGACAGGATCAAGGAGACACAATTCCAAGACGAGACACTTTACAAACTTAGAGACCAAGTGTTAGCAGGAACACTTGAAGGATTCTCAATCGCTAATGACAGAGCATTGAACAATGGTACGAGGCTTTGCATACCAACTGGCGAACTAAGGAACGAACTGATGCAAGAAACGCACCAGTCGCAGTATTCCATACATCCAGGAGCCAACAAAATGTACCGGGATATGCGGACTATAGTATGGTGGTACGGAATGAAGAAGGACGTATCCAGGTATGTGGCTAGATGTTTAATTTGTCAGCAAGTTAAAGCTAGCAGACAGAGACCAGCAGAATTATTGCAGCCGTTTGACATTCCGGAGTGGAAATGGGAGCACATAACGATGGATTTTGTATCGGGACTGCCTCGATCCCAAGGAGGAAAGGATGCCATTTGGGTTATAGTGGACCGACTGACGAAGTCAGCTCACTTTATCCCCTTCAAGGTTGGTTTATCCATCGAGAAGTTGGCAGCACTGTACATGCGGCACATCTACCGGATTCATGGAGTTCCGATAAGTATCGTATCTGACAGAGATACTAGATTTACATCTTACTTTTGGAAGAGTTTGCGTGACAGCTTGGGAAACCCAACTGAAGTTCAGCACCGCCTACCACCCTCAGACTGACGGGCAATCGGAGAGAACCATCCAGACGCTAGAAGATATGCTGAGATCCTGCGTCCTAGAATTTGGAGGGTCTTGGGAAGACCATTTGCACTTGGTAGAGTTCTCTTACAACAACAGCAACCAAGCTAGCATCGGGATGACACCGTTCGAGGCACTCTATGGACATCGTTGCCGCACTCCACTTGCCTGGGACGACGTCAGAGAACGAGTGTTGCTTGGACCTGAGATGGTGACCGAAGCAGCAGAGCAGGTGAAAATGATCAGAGACAAGCTCCGGATAGCCCAAGACAGACAGAAGCATTGGGCCAATTACAGCAGACGGCCTTTGGAGTTTGAAGAAGGCGACAATGTGTTTGTGAAGATCTTGCCTACCAGAGGAACAATCCATTTCGGTAGAGCAGGAAAGTTGAGCCCCAGGTATATTGGTCCATTTGAAGTACTTAGCAGGATTGGAGAAGTGGCTTATCGGGTGGCTCTACCCCCAAGTCTCGAAGGCGTCCACAACGCCTTCCACGTCTCGCAGCTGAGACGCTACATCCCAGACCCGAGCCATATCTTGGACCATTCAGAGCTGGAGATTGGACCCAGCCTCACAGTGCCAGAGGAGCCAGTGGCAATTTTGGATAGAGGCGAGAAGAGAACCAGGAATACCGTGACGCCAATAGTCAGAGTGATGTGGCGGCACAACTCACCAGGCAAGTCGACCTGGGAGCGAGAAGACCATATGCGGGAGCAGTACCCGTACTTGTTTGAGACTTAAGGTAATCCCTAACCTTGTTTTTAAATTTCGAGGACGAAATTTTCTAAGGAGGGAAGATTATGAAACCTATTTCTTGTGTATTAATTAATATCAGTATTTCTATTATTATAATATCTTAAAGTGTTAAAATTCTTTCGAAAATAATATAACAAGGATTTTTGAGTTCGAACCCAGACCCGAGTCCGAACCCAGACCCAGGCCTGAGCCCGAACCCCCTTTCCTATTTAATTCTGACTTGGCCAATTTAAAAAATATATATATATTTACTATTGGAGAGCTGGTCCCGTAGGACCAGCACACTCCCACACGTTCAAGCAAGCCACCCTATTTTTCTCCTCACTTTTTCTCCTCCATTCCCTCTCACCCACACACACTTCTCCATCACTCCCATCATCAGCACCTTATAACTCCCTATAATCCAACCCCCACCACCTACCAGAACCCCCACTCTCTCCTTCTTCTCTTAGAGAAGCAACCAACTCTTCTCTCCCAAACCCTCTCTTTTTCTTCACCACTCTCACAACTCCCTTTCCGTCCGACGCCAACCTCCGGCCCGACGCCAACCTCCGGCCCGACGTCGCCGTCGCCGCCCACCGGCGCAGCCGCACCCGACCCCCTGTCGGCCCCCTTCGCGCCACCAGCACCCTCCGGGCCGAAACCCGCCGGCGATCCCCCTGCCGGCCGTGCCCAAGCCGCGCGCCACCCCCGCGAGCCGCGAGCCTCCCCGTGCGGCCTCCTCCCCGCGCGGCCTCTCTGGCCGACTTTCCCGCTGACCTAGGCGCGTGCCCTAGTCCGCGCACTCCCCTGGCCGCGACCCCGTGACCCGATCTGCTGTTCTGTGGCAGCGTTGCTGCTGTTCGCTGCTGTCCCAGCTCCCCGTCGCGTCTCGGACTCCGAACCAGCGCTGTTCCGGGATTAATTTGTTGTCCGGATCTCCGATTCTTTCTATTATTTCATCTGAGAGCTCTAGCCGAGCAACCTGAGGTATAACCCCTGTCCCGCCTATTTTTATTCTAGTCTATAATGAGAAATGGTCCCCGATTCCCTTTGGGAATTCGATTTTAGCGACGTCGTATTTTTTCGGAACCTTCGGAAAGGTTTTGTAGATTATTTTGGATTTCCGAAATATTTCGGGAATTGGTTTTTGGTATGTTTTGGCTTTCCGGATTTTTCCGGTAGCGTTCTGTGAGTTTTTGGGTTGGAATCGGACTTTCGAAAATTATTCGGGTCGTTCCGATTATTCTGTGGTTTGGTTGTGGATTATTATATATATACATATTTGGGTTTCCCTGGTTTGGGATTTGCAGGAAAGTATCGGCGCTATTTCCCAGTTTTTGGGTTGACCAAAAAAATAGAGGAGATGCTGCCGGATTTTTCCGTAAATTCTAGATCATTTTAAAAATGAATTTAAAATGGATTTCGGAATTTTATTTGATATTTTATTTTGGGTGACCACCGTATCGGTCAATGGACCCGGCTAAGTGCAAACGAAATCGGCTTCGCCCGGACGTTGAGGCATTAGCCCAGTTGAGGATTTGACCATATCTGAGACTCTATATTTATCCTTATTTTTACTAATTAATTCTGTTTTTATTTTATTCATATTTTAAGTTTAGGACTAACGGCAGTTTTGTCTTATTTTAATTTATGTAAATAAATTGTAATGGGCATAAGTCCAGCTGGCTGTGGTCTGTAACTGTATTTGGTAGCGTAGATTTTTTGTTATTTCTGGTTTTGCGAGTTTTTCTATTAAAACGAGTAAATTGAATAAAAAGTATTTTTCGTATAAAATAATTAAGATTTTCTCACCTAAAATTGACAAGTTTTATTCAATTAAAAATCATGTATTTTTCACTAAATAAGAAAATTAGCTTCATGTTTATAAACTATGAAAATACCAAGTTTTAATAATTAATCTGGTATTGACGAATTTTTCTGAATTCAAAAGTTTAAAATAACCTTTTTCCCTTGTACTAAATCAACGCACAAATAATCGTATTTTTGGTGTTTGGTTAATTAAAAGAATTAAAATTGGATTAGGACACAAATAGAGATTTCAACTAGTGTAGCTAGATTGGTAAACCTGGAATCTGAGTCAATTTCTCGAATGTAGGAATTCGAGGACGATTCTGATTTTCTGTCTCGAAGCCTTCTACCTCTCCAGTCAAATCCTTTGAGGCAAGTATAGTTTGTGTTAGTTTACAGTTATTTAATTAATCGCTTTACTGCAAGTTTAAACCACGATGCAGACACGAAACTCTCTCTGAGAGCACTGTAACTACTGGGGACTGGAAGAATAGTGTAATGAGTATGACCATACTGTAACAAATCCCCTATCCTTTACTGTAACAAACCCAAGCCGGTCATATTTCATTGCCTGTTCAAATCACACTGTTTTACTGCTGAAAACTGTTCATATTTAAACTGTTTAAAACTGCATGATTCTATTATTTAATTTAACTGTTAAATTAGCATGAATTGTACTTTGCTCCCTCCTGACTGGAGATACATTTTTAGGGGACATTGAGGATGCTGAGCTGTTAATCAGCAGCTACTACGACCCTGTCCTGTACCCAGTAGTGCTGCCATAGTCCCCATTGGAGGACGTTGGGACTGAGGCCGATGATCCGGCTGATAGATAGATTTTCTTTCTCTGCATTGTCGTCATTTTCATTCTGTTGTTTCATTTCAGAACATCTTTCAGTTGTATTTAAATTTCAAGTTTAATAAAGTTTTAATTTCCCAATGTTGAGTTGTGACAAATATAGTGTTGTTGTATGGTTACCTGCTACTGGAACAGCTTACTGCCACCGTTTCAACAACGGTGCAGGCTGGGCATGATCCGGTTCGACCCAACTTGTTGGGATCGGGTCGTGACATGTTTTTAGTGGTGGCCCATGTAGGTCGTTTCATACGACAACTTAGGAAAACATACCTAGAAACAATTAGAACACTAGAACATTGATTTGTCACGATATAGGACCGAATTATATAAATAAATATTTTTGGTCGATTATAGACTGGTAGGATACCTTGCTTATGTATGTACCCTAAACCTTCCAGATCATGGCCAAAGGAAAGACTACCCGATCCGGCCATGCTGACGATGAGGTGTCATCAACTGATCACACCCCTTCTCAAGCACGCCGGGACCCACCTTCCTTGCAGCTGACAGACCGTCCGCATGCTGCACCAGCTCCCCGGCCCGTTTACGCTTCTACAGTGCAAACGGTGGAACCTGTGCAATCCCAGGCTGAGCCACAGACCCCTGTAGTAGTGGCCGCAGCAACTGCCCCACCAGTACCCGTAGATCCTACTGACCTAGTAGGAATGCTACGAGGAGTGCTTGAAGCACAGAGAGCTCAAGCAGAAGCCTATAGAGAGCAGACTGCTGCCCAAGCTGAAGCCCATCGCGAGCAGATCGCGATTATGAGAGAAGGTATGGAGAATGCCCACAACGTGGCCATGGCTGCCCTCGAGAGAGGAAGAACCACTTCATCAGAGCCACGACCTGCCAAGGTAAGCATGATTTAGGAGTTAAGTTATATTTCATTAAGGCCATTTTTTTGATTAGAGGCGTATTATTGCATGAAGGTTGGAGATATAGAAAGCTTTAAGAAGCAAGACCCTCGACCTTTCAAAGGAACCGAGGATATCATCTACGCTGATGAATGGCTAGACCATATGGAGTGTCTCTTGAGCGTCGCTCGACTCCCCGAGGACCTCAAGACTGAAGCTGTAGGACTCCAACTACAGGATGTGGCGAGCACCTGGTATCAAAATGAACCCCGACTCCAGGACAAGCAGCTCGACTGGGACACCTTCAAGAAGCTGTTCCGCAGGAAGTTCTTTCCAACATTGGAGATGCGGGAAATGGAGAGGCAATTCCAGAACCTGAAGCAGGGAAACATGACGGTCAGCGAATATACGACAGAGTTTGGCCGACTAAGCCGCTTTGTCCAGAACCTGGTAGCCGACCCCAAGGATCGTGCTGAGCGATTCAGGTATGGCTTACGAGAAGAGATTCGTACCCCTGTGATCGCAGGTGGCGCAAAGACTTATGAGAGGATCCTGATCCGAGCTCAAGACGTGGAGGAGAGCCAGCCTTCTCGTTCCAAGAGGGAGTATCCTGGAACTAGCAACTTCCAGGGTAGTTAGAAGAGGCCCAACAACAACAGCAACAGGCCCTCGCACCACCAGCAGCATCATCATCAGGGGAGAACCAATGACAGAGCACACCAGAAGCAGATCCCTGTCTGTGACTATTACAAGAGGCCAGGGCATCAGTCGAATATCTGCAGAAAGAGGCTAGGACACTGCCTAGTCTGTGGGTCTGCCACCCACTAAGTGAAAGATTGTCCCATGTCAGCCCACCGGACCGGAACCAACCAGCAAAGAGCTCCCCTACCTACTCAGCAACAACAGTTTGGACAGCACCAGCAGAAGACCGGGCGAGCTTTTGCCCTAGCAGCTGATGAACAGGAGCCAGAGCAAGAACCCACCGCAGATGTCATCACAGGTTCCATTTATGTGTTTTTACATCCTGCTCTAGCATTATTTGACTCGGGTGTATCATATAGTTTTATATCATCAAAGTTTATGTCTGTACACCACATAGACTCGGGACTTAGCAAGGTGATTAGTAGAGTTATGACCGGTGGTGGAACTATACCCATCACTGAAGCTTGTAATTGTCCCATAACCATCTCTGGCCATCAGTTCTCAACACCTTTACTAGTGATGCCCCTGCCCAACTATGATGTAGTCCTAGGGATGGACTGGTTAAGTGAACAGCATGCGCTGATAGATTGTCACCGAGGATGTGTAATCTTCAGCCCACCAGGAGAACCGGAGTTTGAAATCTCTCGGGCTCCGGAAGATATGAAGAGTATTTCCTACTCCTCTATCACCGAAGAACCCGGGCCTCCTCACCCTATCATTGCAGAATTTATGGACGTCTTTCCAGGTAGTCTTCCAGGATTACCGCCGGATCGAGGTATGGAATTCACCATCGATCTAGTACCCGGCTCTTCTTCTATTTCCCGGGGATGCTACAGAGTCAACCCCAAGGAGGCCAAGGAGGTGAAGGATCAGATCGACGAGCTGAAGGCACAAGGATTTATCAGAGACGGAGCTTCACCCTGGGAGCACCAGTTTTGTTCGTGCCCAAGAAGGATGGAACTGTACGGATGTGCATCGACTACCAGGCGCCGAACAACATCACCATCAAGAACAAGTACCCCCTGCCCCGGATCGACGACCTGTTTGATCAACTGAGCGGAGCCAAGGTATTTTTAAAGATAGATCTCAGATCAGGCTACCATCAAATTAAGGTCAGGAAGGAGGATATTCCCAAGACGGCGTTCAACACCAAGTATGGACAATTTGAATTCTTGGTCATGCCGTTTGGACTGACAAATGCTCCTACGGTATTCATGAACCTCATGAACAAGGTTTTCCATGAATATCTGGATCAGTTTGTTGTTGTCTTCATCGATGACATACTGGTCTACTCGAAGACGGAGGAAGAGCATGAAGAGCACTTGAGGAAAGTGCTGAGTACCTTGAGGAAGGAGAAGCTCTATGGTAAGCTATCCAAATACGAATTCTTTTTAGACACAGTGGAATTTTTGGGCCATGTTGTCACAGGAAAAGGAATTTCGGTGGATCCAAAGAAGATAGTTGCTATTGAGAAGTAGACTGCACCAAGCTCGGTTGCAGAGATCAGGAGCTTTTTGGGACTAGCTGACTACTACCGGAAGTTCGTGAAGGATTTCTCCAAGATTGCGAAGCCAATGACGAAGCTTACCAGGAAGAACGAGGAGTTCATATGGTCTGAAGCATGCCAGTCAGCTTTTGAGGAACTGAAGAAGAGGCTTACAACGGCGCCGATACTTGCGCTATCCGTAGGTACCGGCGGTTTCTCAATCTATAGTGATGCTTCCGGAAAAGGACTGGGTTGCGTTCTTCAACAACACGGGAAAGTAATTGCCTATACATCTAGACAATTACGGACTCATGAGAAGAACTACCCCACACATGATTTGGAGCTTGCAGCGGTGATATTTGCTTTGAAGCTATAGAAGCACTACCTGTATGAAGAGAGAGTGGAAATATTTACGGACCACAAAAGTTTGAAATATGTTTTCACTCAGAAGGAGCTGAACATGAGACAAAGACGATGGCTGGAGCTAATGAAGGACTTTGATATCAACCTGCAGTATCATCCGGGTAAGGCTAATGTTGTTGCAGATGCACTTAGTCGATACCCGATGGCAATGTTCTTGACCAAGGAGCACCATTTGCTGGAGGACATAGAGAAGCTTGGATTAGAAATTGTACTGCCCGAGGAGGAGATGAAGAAACTTGGAAGAGAAGCCATCGTACCAGGAGAGGAATCATCATTGATCCAGTTGCAAGTGCGTTCGAGTCTTATGGACAGGATCAAGGAGACACAATTCCAAGACGAGACGCTTTGCAAACTTAGAGACCAAGTGTTGGCAGGAACACTTGAAGGATTCTCAATCGCCAACGACGAAGCATTGAAGAATGGTACGAGGCTTTACGTACCAACTGGCGAACTGAGGAACGAGCTGATGCAAGAAGCGCACCAGTCGCAGTATTCCATACATCCAGGAGCCAACAAAATGTACCGGGATATGCGGACTATAGTATGGTGGTACAGAATGAAGAAGGACGTATCCAGGTATGTGGCTAGATGTTTAATTTGTCAGCAAGTTAAAGCTAGCAGACAGAGACCAGCAGAATTATTGCAGCCGTTTAACATTCCGGAGTGGAAATGGGAGCACATAACGATAGATTTTGTATCGGGACTGCCTCGATCCCAAGGAGGGAAGGATGCCATTTGGGTTATAGTGGACCGACTGACGAAGTCAGCTCACTTTATCCCCTTTAAGGTTGGTTTATCCATCGAGAAGTTGGTAGCACTGTACATGCGGCACATCTACCGGATTCATGGAGTTCCGGTAAGTATCGTATCTGACAGAGATACTAGATTTACATCTCACTTTTGGAAGAGTTTGCGTGACAGCTTGGTAACCCAACTGAAGTTCAACACCGCCTTCCACCCTCAGACTGACGGGCAATCTGAGAGAACCATCCAGACGCTAGAAGATATGCTGAGATCCTACGTCCTAGAATTTGGAGGGTCTTGGGAAGACCATTTGTACTTGGTAGAGTTCTCTTACAACAACAGCTACCAAGCTAGCATCAGGATGACACCGTTCGAGGCACTCTATGGACGTCGTTGCCGTACTCCACTTGCCTGGGACGACGTCGGAGAACGAGTGTTGCTTGGACCTGAGATGGTGACCGAAGCAGCAGAAAAGGTGAGAATGATCAGAGACAAGCTCCGGATAGCCCAAGACAGACAGAAGCATTGGGCCGATTGCAGCAGACGGCCTTTGGAGTTTGAAGAAGACGACAATGTGTTTGTGAAGATCTCACCTACCAGAGGAACAATCTGTTTCGGCAGAGCAGGAAAGTTAAGCCCCAGGTACATTGGTCCATTTGAAGTACTTAGCAGGATTGGAGAAGTGGCTTATCGGGTGGCTCTACCCCCAAGTCTCGAAGGCGTCCACAACGCCTTCCACGTCTCGCAGCTGAGACGCTACATCCCAGACCCGAGCCATATCTTGGACCATTCAGAGCTGAAGATTGGACCTAGCCTCACAGTGCCAGAGAAGCCAGTGGCAATTTTGGACATAGGCGAGAAGAGAACCAGGAACACCGTGACGCCAATAGTCAGAGTGATGTGACGGCACAACTCACCAGGCGTGTCGACCTGGGAGCGAGAAGACCAGATGCGGGAGCAGAACCCGTACTTGTTTGAGACTTAAGGTAATCCCTAACCTTGTTTTTAAATTTCGAGGACAAAATTTTCTAAGGAGGAAAGATTGTGAAACCCATTTCTTGTGTATTAATTAATATCTGTATTTTTATTATTATTATTATAATATCTTTAAGTGTTAAAATTCTTTCGAAAATAATATAACAAGGATTTTTGAGTTCGAACCCAGACCCGAGTCCGAACCCAGACCCAGGCCTGAGCCCGAACCCCCTTTCCTATTTAATTCTGACTTGGCTAATTTAAAAAAAAATATTTACTGTTGGAGAGCTGGTCCCGTAGGACCAGCACACTCCCACACGTTCAAGCAAGCCAGCCCTATTCTTCTCCCCACTTTTTCTCCTCCATTCCCTCTCACCCACACACACTTCTCCATCACTCCCATCATCAGCACCTTATAACTTCCTATAATCCAACCCCCACCACCTAACAGAACCCCCACTCTCTCCTTCTTCTTTAAGAGAAGCAACCAACTCTTCTCTCCCAAACCCTCTCTTTTCCCTCACCACTCTCACAACTCCCTTTCCGTCCGACTCTAACCTTCGGGTCGACGCCAACCCCCGGCCCGACGCCGCCGTCGCCACCCACCGGCGCAGCCGCGCCCGACCCCCTGTCGGCCCCCTTCGCGCCGCCAGCGCCCTCCGGGCTGAAACCCGCCGGCGACCCCCCTGCCGGCCGTGCCCAAGCCGCGCGCCACCCCCGCGAGCTGCGAGCCTCTCCGTGCGGCCTCCTCCCAGCGCGGCCTCTCTGGCCGACTTCCTCGCTGACCTAGGCGCGTGCCCTAGTCCGCGCACTCCCCTGGTCGCGACCCCGTGACCCGATCTGCTGTTCTGTGGCAGCGTTGCTGCTGTTCGCTGCTGTCCCAGCACCCCGTCGCGGCTCGGACTCCGAAACAGCGCTGTTCTGGGATTAATTTGCTGTCCGGATCTCCGATTCTTTATATTATTTCATCTGAGAGCTCTAGCCGGGCAACCTGAGGTATAACCCCTGTCCCGCCCATTTTTATTCTAGTCTATAATGAGAAATGGTCCCCGATTCCCTTTGGGAATTCGGTTTTAGCGACGTCGTATTTTTTTGGAACCTTCGGAAAGGTTCTGTGGATTATTTTGGATTTTCGGAATATTTTGGGAATTGGTTTTTGGTATGTTTTGGCTTTCCGGATTTTTCCGGTAGCGTTCTGTGAGTTTTTGGGTTAGAATCGGACTTCCGAAAATTATTCGGGTCGTTCTGATTATTCTATGGTTTGGTTGTGGATTATTATATATATACATATTTGGGTTTCCCTGGTTTGGGATTTGTAGGAAAGTATCGGCGCTATTTCGCAGTTTTTGGGTTGATCAAAAAAACAGAGGAGATGCTGCCGAATTTTTCCGTAAATTCTAGATCATTTTAAAAATGAATTTAAAATAGATTTCGGAATTTTATTTGATATTTTATTTTGGGTGACGACCGTATCGGTCAATGGACCCGGCTAAGTGCAAACGAAACCGGCTTCGCCCGGACGTTAAGGCATTAGCCCAGTTGAGGATTGGACCATATCTGAGACTCTATATTTATGTTTATTTTTACTAATTAATTCTGTTTATATTTTATTCATATTTTAAGTTTAGGACTAATGGCAATTTTGTCTTATTTCAATTTATGTAAATAAATTGTAATGGGCATAAGCCCAGCTGGCTGTGGTCTGTAACTGTATTTGGTAGCGTAGATTTTTTGTTATTTCTGGTTTTGCGAGTTTTTCTATTAAAACGAGTAAATTGAATAAAAAGTATTTTTCGTATAAAATAATTAAGATTTTCTCACCTAAAATTGACAAGTTTTATTTAATTAAAAATCATGTATTTCTCACTAAATAAGAAAATTAGCTTTATGTTTATAAACTATGAAAATACCAAGTTTTAAAAATTAATCTGGTATCGACGAAGTTTTCCGAATTCAAAAGTTTAAAACGACCTTTTTTCCTTGTACTAAATCAATGCACAAATAATCGTATTTTTGGTGTTTGGTTAATTAAAAGAATTAAAATTGGATTAGGACACAAATAGAGATTTCAACTAGTGTAGCTAGATTGGTAAACCTGGAATCTGAGTCAATTTCTCGAATATAGGAATTCGAGGACGATTCTGATTTCCTGTCTCGAAGCCTTCTACCTCTCCAGTCAAATTCTTTGAGGCGAGTATAGTTTGTGTTAGTTTACAGTTATTTAATTAATCGTTTTACTGCAAGTTTAAACCACGATGCAAACACGAAACTCTCTCTGAGAGCACTGTAACTACTGGGGACTGGGGGAATAGTGTAATGAGTATGACCATACTGTAACAAATCTCCTATCCTTTACTGTAACAAACCCAAGCCGGTCATATTTCATTGCCTGTTCAAATCACACTGTTTTACTGCTGAAAACTGATCATATTTAAACTGTTTAAAATTGCATGATTCTATTATTTAATTTAACTGTTAAATTAGCATGAATTGTACTTTGCTCCCTCCTGACTGGAGATATATTTTTAGGGGATATTGAGGATGCTGAGCTGTTAATCAGCAGCTACTACGACCCTGTCCTGTACCCAGTAGTGCTGCCAGAGTCCCCATTGGAGGACGTTGGGACTGAGGCCGATGATCCGGCTGATAGATAGATTTTCTTTCTCTGCATTGTCGTCATTTTTATTCTGTTGTTTCATTTCAGAACATCTTTCAGTTGTATTTAAATTTCAAGTTTAATAAAGTTTTAATTTCCCGATGTTGAGTTGTGACAAATATAGTGTTGTTGTATGGTTACCTGCTACTGGAATAGCTTACTGCTGCCGTCTCAACAACGGTGCAGGCTGGGCATGATCCGGTTCGACCCAACTTGTTGGGATCGGGTCGTGACAACCTTGCATAGTTGTTGCTCCGAAGTCAAAATCTGTGCCATCTTGATCATTGCAGTACACCAGGCGTCCTACCAGGCAAGACACCTTGCCATTTGTTGTTTATTTATTTTAGCTCATATTTCATGTATTATTTATTTTTTTATGCAAAATAAACTGTGATACATGGCATAACCTGTTAGAACTTACTGTTCATTTATATTTTCTGCTATGCATTATTTTTCTTACACATTAAACCTAGATTTAAGGAACCACCTTTGTGTGTTGCATTCATGACCTTGACACATTATACCACAAAGTTGTGTGTCGCATGTAGAACACGGACGTGCGTGATTGGCTGGCCACCAGTATGTACAAGACGTACGATAGGAATAACCGCTAATAGAGGTTGCATGCTTAGTTTGACTTAGCGGTTATAGAGGCTTTCCGTTGTGGATACAACATAGTAGGCATTGGGCGGGGTGGACAATTCCTTAGCGTATGGGCTTCGATGCACTTTCCCTTTTGTAACCTGTGAGCTCCGCCGGAGATGTGGGTCAGATTATCCATGATTACTGACGGCCACTAACGTTCTGTTGAACGTTATGCTCTTACTGATGGGGCCTCTGGTGCCCCAAGGGGGGACCATGTCGATCCTTTTTAGTAAGGGCCCATGCGTAGGAAGGATTGTTCTTAACTACATTTCACTTAGAACGGTTATGCACCTTTATCCGTTAGGTATGAGTACTTTTGGTTTGAGTACTTGTATCTGACCGTGGCTTGGAACAATAACTTGTCGCGGATTAGTTAGTCACATCTTGTCCTTATTTGATTGTAGCTGTGACTTACTACTTCGATGAGAAGGTATTGAACCTTGTTGGGGTCCGGATACCATATTGGATTCATAGCATAGAAAGATACGTCACTGTGAATTAGTTTACCATCTCATGTCCTTGTTTGGTTGGGGGGGTGGTACGCTCGTTCAATAGGTATGTATTGGACCATGTTATAATTCAATTGACTTATTTATTTGAGCAATATTTATCCAGTTTATATGGCATGATATTATGTGTCTTGTTACGTCCCTCCGAGGACCTGGTTATCTCGCTAGGTGTGTGCTATTGTCTTTCGCAGGTGTTCTAGCTCTAGCCGTGTTCATCGCTATTTCTTCGAGGATGATTGCACTTGGATCGTCTTCGCTTCGCTCGCCAAAATTATTTCATTTCCCATGTATTTTTCTTACTTGTTGGTAGTGGATTTGTCTTCGCCCAACATATTGTATCAAGACAATTCACTATTATTATATGATATCTTTTATTCATTTATTTGTGTGGATGAGATTAGTTATGGTTCTACTGCATTTTACAGCTTACGTATATTTATTTTACGACTGGCATGTCTACGTTCCGAGTCCTACGTATTTTGGGACTGGGACGTTACATGTTTTTGTGGTGGCCCATGCAGGTCAAGATAAATTGTTTGGTTACTTTACCGTGCTAAGAAAGCCTGCGAGTAGGATTAGAAGTCTAGGATCTCATCCACATGCTTGACCTCCTATCTCGATTCCATCTTCGAACTCTCACTTGACTCATTGATTACATCTTGCTTGATTCCTCCTATCATTATTCTTATCTTCCCCTTCGTGCTTGCTAGAGATTGACCCTACTAGTTAGATGTCTCAACACCCTTAGCTTAATTCTTTAAGTTGGGTAGAATACCCCACGACCTAACACACCCTTAACCATTAAGGGAATATAAATAGTATTATCTAGACCATATAGACTAGAAGAATTTAACCCATTTAGTCAACCAAGCCTTGGTCAATAAAACCATAGAATGATGGTATAAGAATAAATAAGACTTAGATCCTTATGACTCTTAGACTATAAATATTGGTTCTTATTTCATCTACCCTCGTGCCTATGATTTATTATCTAGACTAATGATGCTAATATAGCCTAGTTTTTGCAAGCTTATTCCTTTATCGAGCTTGTTCAAGACATATGTTATTTGGGTCGACCCACTAACATATTGCCTAATCAGAACCGGTGCATGATGGTCGGATCAACCGAGTGCACTTTGGTTCGCTTTTGTCTATTATTCTACGTGGATGGAACATAATTAAACTTGGCCTTTAGAATCCCATCCATGACTGCCTTGACAATTCCTTTGAAATTTTTCGGTCGTCTTTGAATCACGTATTCGTACTCGATAATATCGCTTTTTGAACTCCTTATTGCTTTCGCCTTCACCTATTTTAGAAGGACGAAAGCATTGTACTAAAACTTTCTTCAGCTTTCCTATCGATTATGACTATTATCACTCGATGTTGCTATATCTTCATCCTAAACTACTCGTCCTTTTTCTCGGCCCTATCATGACCTTCTAAAGGCTTAATTTAGGTGTGCGCCAAATTCGTTCTCTAAATCGTGCCCTCAACCTACTCTCTTGAGACCATAACTTTAAGGTCTCAAATTTATTTATTTTCTCTTGAACCATACTATTCCCTATTGCAAGTATCTTGATTCCAATCCTTGATCATTTTTCATTCTTGCATTAAGTAGCCATATTGAACGTTGTGAATGATTGTTCCTCACCAATACCCCTTTGTGCCTTACCTCCCTACTAATTCTTAATTTTGATGACGAAATTCTTTTAAGTTGGGTAGGATGTAAAACCCCTAAATTTTTACTATTTTTTTATATTAAATTTGGTACTGATTTAAAATTTTGTATTGTACGTCGCTTAGTCGTATCGTACGTCGCGCACGAAAAATTTTATTCCTCGTAGTTGCTCGACGAGTACGAATATGTGCGAGCGTACATATTTTAGAAAAACATTTTTGTTCTATTTTTTTATAGTTTCAAATAATAGATATAATAATTAGTTTTGCTATTATTTCTAAGTTTGTTATTTTTACCTCATTTCTAAAGGTTATTAATAATAAATAATATTTTTGTATACTAGAAAAGCATAATTATGTAAATAATATTTTTTTTCTTTCGTGCATACATATATATATTTCATAATTATTTATTGGTTTATTTTTGAATAATAATGTAATTTTCGAAATTATTATTGTTAGTATTTTTGGAAAATATATTTCGAAATTATTGTGGCGATTTAAACCTTGATTTGAAATTTTGGATTTATTTAAATAGTTAAATATTTGAAATTTGATTTATCCCATTGATTTTAAACTAGAAATTTAATTTGATTTAAATTGGAAATTTAATTTGAATTTGGATTTGATTATTGATTTAAATCAAATTGGGTTTAAATATCCTAATCCTTATCTTAATGGAAATTCCCACATCCTATAAATAGGCAGGTACTCCTCCATTATTTCTCCACAAGCCATATTTATTCCACAAATATTTCTCCAACCAATGTGCGTGCTGTTGGCCCATTGGTCATATGGTCAAACTGATTTTAATAATTGATCAAACTCTGTCTCGATATATGGAGCTAGTCAGGATATCTCGGACTCTTGGACATACTCAAGAATGGCTATCTACTCAGTTCAAGACCGAAGGATTGTTTGCCTGTTCGAGTCTGTATTTCTTTGAGCAATATATTTTTTGTTTTATTTGAGTCTAGAAATACTTTGTACACCGAGTCGTACTAGCAAATAGGCTATTCCAAAATGATTTCAAAATGTTTTTAAAATGTCCTTTGTTTTGAAAAACATTCGTATTTACAAAAGCTCCAAAAAGGTTTTTAAAATTCTCCAAAAACTAATTTTAAAAACCCTAACCTAACCCTGACAGAACTCGGCCAGAGTTCGGCCAGAGTTCGGTTAGTGGCCATTTTGTTTTTGAATTCCTTGGAACTTGGTCCTCCTGCAGTTGTGGATTTGACCGAGATTTTCTCATCGAGTTGTGCCCGAATTCTGCCAGAATTCTGTCTTTGGAACTCCTATAAATAGAGAATGATTTCGATCATTTTAACTCACTCATTCACTTTCAATCTTCTCTCTACTCAAAGCCTACTGTCTTCCAAAGAGTTTTTCTAGAGCTTTAATTTTCAGATCCCAAGCCAGTTACAATCCTCTAGTCGATTTGCCAGTACGGTGCGGTCTAGAAGTTTCAGAGTGATTGCAATCAGCAGGCTTGATAGAAGAATACCTCTTCACAATTAAAGTTGGACGAGTTCTTCGTATCAAAGCTCGCGTTGTAGAAGTTACAAGGACTTCGTAAGAAAACTTGCGGTTTTGCCAATAGTGGATTCAACTGGTAGCAAGAGTTCTACCGACTGGACTAGTCCTCAACAGAGGGAAACCAGTATACAATGCTGTCTTTGCGTTTGCTTTCTTATCTCTGCCTTTATATTATTTAGTTGTGATTATTATTCTGTGATCTTGCTGCTAACATTTTTTAATTAGCATTATTCCGTTGCCAACTCTATTCACCCCCCCTCTAGAGTATTCTGCTTTACGATTTCGTTCCTACAATTGGTATCAGAGCGGGTGTTACAGGTAAAGCAAGGTAACATTGTAATTATTTATTTATTTAACTAATTGTTATATAGATCACAGCACAACACATGGCAACTGTAAAATTTACAGGTGAAGGCCAGGCCACAAACAGACCTCCACTGCTTGATGGTACGAATTATACCTATTGGAAAACACGGATGAGTTTCTTCTTGAAATCACTTGACTTTGATTTATGGTCTATTGTTATTGATGGCTATCAAAAGCTACCTCGTAAAAATGTTGATGGAGTTTTAATTGAAAAACCCCATAACAGATATACAGAGAAAGAAAAAAAAGGACAGTCTTGACGTACGTGCTATTAACGCTTTATTTTGTGCTTTAGACAGAACTGAATTTAACAGGGTGTCTATCTGCACAACTGCTAATGAAGTGTGGAAGCTTCTTGAAGTCACACATGAAGGCACGACTCAAGTCAAAGAATCAAAGGTCAGTAGACTTACTTAAGAGTATGAGGTGTTCAAGATGAAGCCCAACGAAACAGTTACTCAGATGTTCGAAAGATTCTTGGATATTGTAAATCCTTTGTCCTCCCTAGGCAAAGATTACAGTAACCATGAAAAGATTCGCAAACTCCTGGGAGCACTTACCAAGAACTGGATTCCAAAGGCTACTGCAATCATTGAAGGGAACGACCTCACAATTATGTCCCTCGAAGTACTCATGGGTAAGCTACTCACTCATGAACTGGAGCTACAAGATTTTGAAGAGCCTGTACCAAAGGAGAAGACGATCGCTTTCAAGGCTCAGCATAGAAAAGCTGCTGAAGGTGATTTAGACAGCAGTGAATCTGATGATGAAGATCAAGCACTCCTAGCAAAAAAATTCAAAAGATTCATGAGATATGAGAAGAAAGCGAAATAAAACAATAGCAGCAACAACTGGTATTAAGATGATGCTGTCTACTATGGCTGCAAGAAGAAGGGACACATGAAGAAGAATTGTCCTACAAACTCATCATGAAGCAAGAAGAGCAACATGTATGAAAAAAGGAACCTGAAGAGATCAACATCTCAGAAATTTGCCAACACCAGCATATGGCATGAAAGTAAAGCCAGCGACTCAGAAGATGAACAATCAAAAGTCGCTGCAAATATATGCTTTATGGCATCCGATCAGGTACTCTCTGAACCTGTAGTTGATACATATGATGACTTCACCTTTGAGCAATTAGGAGATGCCTTCAGTGAACGGATAAGTGATTACAGGAAACTGCGTAGCAAATATCAGACCTCTAAGAAGGTACTCAAAGAGTACAAAGGTGAAATAGGAAGACTTACCGACCTACTAGCTGAGGTTAAAGATAATGTTAGTGAGTCTGGTGAGCTTTCTTCTATTAAGCTCTTGTTACAAGAGACTACCAAGTCATCCGAAGAAAAAGACAAGGTTATTGACCAACTGACGAAAGAAGAACTTTCTAAAGAGAAGAAAAGTCTTCAAAGTGCACAAGTTAGAATGGAAGCACTCACTTCTGACTATACTAAGTTGTATGATACTTCCAAAAGATTAGAAATTAGGTTAGGAAAACAGCCTGAGACTGCTACTTCCTACCCTAACACGTGTCACTTACCGAATATTCGGAACATTCCCAAACCAAACACTGTCAAACCTAACCATATCAAACCTTTACCCCAAAAGGTTAAGCCCAAACAAGATTATAGGTATGCTTTCTTCTACACTAGAAAACCTAAACCTACCAACCATGCACATCACACAGCTTTCAACACTCAACATGCACAATGTCATTATTGTGGCCACACTGGTCATATTTCTCCTGCATGTAGGATCAGAAAGCTTGTTGATTTAAATATTTATGCATGGATACCAAAAGCTAACATTTCAGGACCCTACAAGAAATGGATACCAAAAGTTTCATCTGCAAACTATTTTGTAGATGGAACACCTTTCACGTGATAAAAGCAAATGGATCCTCGACAGCGGTTGTTCACCGCATATGACCGGTGACACTACATTATTTGCAACACTGTCGAAGAAGAAAAAGGAAGGTTATGTCTTCTTCGGTAACAACTTGAAATGGTATATCATTGGTATCGGTGATGTTGGTAAATATCTCTATCTTGTGATTAAGGATGTCTGTCTAGTTACCGAGTTGAAACATAATCTACTCAGCATAAGTCATTTAGCTGATCCGGGTTATGGCATCAACTTTGGCAAAGACAAATGTACTATAGTTGATAGCTCAACTGGTAGTACTATCTTTGAAGGTATCAGGGAAGACAACATATATGTTTTCTATTTGTTGGAAGAAACTAACATTTCAGGTAGATGCTTAATGGCTAAAAGTGATGAGAGTCATCTGTGGCATATGAGACTCGGTCACGCAAATATGGACACAATGTCAAGATTATCTACGAAGAAGCTAGTACGCGGTTTACCGGACATAACATTCAAGAAGGATTCGGTATGCAGCCAATGTAAAAAGAACAAAGCTACCAGATCCACATTCAAGTCAGTAAACGCAGTATGTACTACTAGACCTCTATAATTGCTACATATGGACTTATTTGGTCCTAGCAGAGTTGCTAGCCTCGGACGTAAGTTATATGCTTTTGTAATTGTAGATGATTACTCTAGAAACATGTGGGTATACTTTTTGACACGCAAGAATGATGTATTATTCGAATTTGTCGCCTTTTGCAAGAAAGTACAGAATGAAAAAGGTTACATGATCACTCGTATTAGAAGCGATCATGGAGGCGAATTCGAGAATGCAGAGTTTAAGCAATTTTGTGACACACACGGTTTTGTACACGAGTTCTCTTGCCCTAGGACTCCACAACAAAATGGAGTTGTGGAACGTAAGAACAGAACTCTATCCGAAATGGCCAGAGTAATGTTAAACCAGTTTAGTCTACCCAAATATTTCTGGGCTGAAGCTGTTAATACAGCTTGTTTTGTTCTCAATAGAGTTCTAATTCGACCCAAATCGAAGAAGACTCCATTTGAGTTATGGTTTGATAGAATTCCATCAGTTTCATATTTTAGAATATTTGGTTGTAAAAGCTTTATTCTTAATACAAAAGATAATTTGGGAAAGTTTGATGAAAAGGCCGATGAAGGTATATTTTTAGGTTATGCGGCCAAGAGCAAAGGATACAGAGTCTTCAACAAACGAACTATGATCATCGAAGAATCAATCAACGTCACCTTTGATGAACTAAATCAAATGACTATCGATGACAATGACGAAGATCTAACTGTACCAAGCTCAACACCAGCTGATTCTCTACCAAATTCAGCACTAGCTAATCCTCCTAGAGCAGATCCAGGAACCAGCTACCTTCAGAGTCTGCCGAAAAGATTGAAATTTACGGCTGATCATCCAAAGGATTTGGTAATTGGTGATATTACCAAAGGTGTAAGTACTCGTACATCCAGTAGAGATATTGTTTCTAGTGTTGCATTCATTTCACAGCTAGAACCCAAAACTATTGATGAAGCATGTAGTGATAATTTTTGGATAGATGTTATGCAAGAGGAATTAAACCACCATTCGTATGTTATATGCATTTGCATGTTTTCATAATTTCAAATTATTTCAAATGGATGTCAAGAGTGCATTTTTAAATGGTTTTATAAATGAAAAAGTTTTTGTAGCACAACCTCCATGTTTCACAGATTTTAAATTTCCGGATCATGTTTTCAAGTTGAAGAAAGCTTTGTACGGTTTAAAACAAGCCCCTCGTGCTTGGTATGATCATCTAAGCTCTTTTCTACTTGATAACGGTTTTTCAAAGGGCAAGATTGACACTACTTTGTTTATTAAGTCTTTTAATGGCAAGCTTCTCTTAATACAAGTCTATGTTGATGATATTATATTTGGATCTACTGATGAATCTTTTTGTCAAGAATTCTCTAAGTGTATACAGAATGAGTTTGAGATGAGCATGATGGGAGAGTTGAAATTCTTTCTCGGACTGCAAATCAAACAAACTGAAAATGGGACATTCATAAATCAAGCCAAGTACACAAAAGATTTGCTAAAGAAGTTTGATCTGGACAATGTCAAACCTATTGGCACTCCGATGGCAACTTCAACAAAGCTTGATATTGATGAACAAGGCAAGCCTGTCGACACACGTAAGTATCGAGGTATGATCGGTAGTTTACTTTATTTAATTGCTAGTCGTCCAGATATTATGTTTAGTGTTTGCCTGTGTGCACGTTTTCAAGCTAATCCAAAAGAATCACATATGTGCGCAGTTAAGCGTATCTTTTGATACCTTAAGGACACTTCTTCTGTTGGCTTATGGTATCCCAAAACCAAGTCCTTTGACCTTATTGGTTACTCGGATGCAGATTTTGCTGGATACAAAGTTGATAGAAAAAGTACCAGCGGCACATGTCATTTCTTAGACAATGCTTTAGTCTCATGGTTTAGTAAAAAGCAAAATTCTGTAGCCCTATCAACAACAGAGGCTGAGTATATCGCCACAGGACGTTGTTGTGCTCAGATTTTGTGGATAAAACAAACCTTGGAAGACTATGATTTATTTTTCACACACATTCCCATTTTCTGTGACAACACGAGCACAATTAATTTGACTAAGAATCCAGTATGTCACTTTCGTACTAAGCATATCGAGCTCCGACATCGTTTTTTTAGAGATCATCATCAGAATGGAGATATTGACCTTGTATACATAGACACTGAGAATCAATTAGCTGACATCTTCACAAAACCTCTAGCAGAAGATCGTTTCAATTATTTACGTTGAGAATTCGGAATATTTGACGTCAATAATGTTAATTAATTTTGTTTTATGATTATATTTTCAATACGTAAAAACTGTGTTAGAGACAAGCCAATAAAGAGTCTGTCTGTCACCACAACTACGGTTGAAGCGAAGCGGTACTTAAGAGTTCCCCGGTGAACCTCTGCCAGCTGGGACAGTACTCCTACAGCTAATCTGAGACAGTCACTGTGTAACGATATTTAATCTATAAAATAATATTAATTATATTAATTGAAGGTTGAAATTACTAATCTTTGAATTAAGTTTTTGAAATGAGTCAATGAAAAAGAAAATGGCCCAAACCAACTAACAGAACCCCCAGGCGAATTCGGCCAGAGTTCGGACCGAATTCGGCCCGAGTTTGGTTAGTGGTATCTGGTTATATAACCAGAACCCGAGAGCCTCTTCTTCTTCATTGCTTCTAAAACCACTTTCACAGCAACAGCAGCCGCGCGAAAGCTCTCCAAACCCTAGTTCTTTACCACTTCGTTTCTTCCAATCTACGTGGTGAAATCTATCCAAATTTTGGATTCGTGCAGAGATCGTTGTCCTCTACAGCATACTTGAACCTTAGGAGGTATAACTCCGTATTTCTCCTCCTTTCAAATTCGTGCATATTTATTTTATTTGCACAATGCCTAAGGGATTCAACCCCTTTAAGAGGAAGAATACGACCAATCCTAGTGAGGAAGGATCATCTTCACATCCACACACAGATTCCCTCTTTTTGCCAGTTCAATCAAGCGATGGCGCGTTCGATGGGTTTTATTTTCAAACCCTAGATCAAGCCCTTCTGTGGTATGGAGACTTCTCTATGAGATCCATATGCACAGGCGCTCTTATCAAATGGATTGTGTTTCCAGAACACCGTCCTTATTTTGAGGTATTAGGTTACAACACGTTGTTAAACTATGTTTTCCAATAGCTACTAATGCCATTAGACTTTTCTATTGCAATATCGTACTAAACACGTTTGACGTAAGTACTCGTGTTGGCGGACTAGACATCGAGTTCAATGATGTCCTCCTAGCGGAAATCTTTGGTATTCCTAACGAGGGTGCACCGCTTGATGATATTACTGAATTTGATTTCCCTGACGGCACGACACTTGCTAGTTTCAAAGCTGAACTCTATGCACCTGATCGAGGTCGCTCTGGAAAGTTCAAGACAAATAACTTGAACTTGCTTAGTTATGAATTGCATCGCATCATCTACTCCACTCTCCGTCCGAAGTCTACTTCAAAGGATGATGTCACATCACTTGAGCTGTCTGCTATGTATCATATTCTTAAGGAAATTCCTTTTTCTGCCCCTAAGACTATTATCCAGATGATGGGACGTTGTCGTGCAAGAGATAGAAATCTCTCTTATGAGATGATTCTCCCACGCATCTTCCAGCATTTTGATATTGATCTGTCAACTTGTACTCAAGACCCTGAGCCCAAGTTTCTTAAGCTATCTCGTCGTAGTATGACTGCTGCTACTCCTCCTACTGCTCCACCTCCTCCACCTACTCAGCAGTATGCCATGACCTTTGAAGGCATACACCAGCATCTTTCTGATTTGTACGTCTCGATGACAGATATGGCCCGCGAACGTGAGTTCCGCGATGTCACTCGTTATCAGGCGATAGCAAATTCTCTAGCTGATCTTCGATTTGCTCAGACTGGACATTCTGTCGGTTCTATTCCTAGAGATCCCGTCTTTTCTAGTTACCGCTGTGAGGATGAGGATGTTCATGCCTACTTTCAGCCCGGTAACGCATATGATTGGTATCGTTCTGATCGTGCTCCTACTCGAGACTTTGTCGGTGAGTTTTATGCTGGCGCCCCTCCTCACCCTTCTGGCGCTGGTACTGCTGGAGCTGGTCCTTCTGGACATGCCAGTCATGCTGATGATGATGATGAGGAGGAGGAGGAGATGTGATATATTAGCTGATTTTGAGCCTTAGCTATTGTCTACTGTACACTTGGAAATGCTCCGACATTCCAAGTTTTTTTCTGTCTAGTTTATTTCTTTTGAGGACTTGTACTGGATATTTCTTGATGTCTCTTGAACATCATTTTATCTTTTTGGGAAGCGTAGTTTATCTTTCACATCAGTTTATTTATTTATTTATAGCATCTTTATCTGCTTCTATATTATAAACTGCCTGTGAAATAATTCTCTGTTATATCTTGTATATGTGAAATAATTTACTGCATGAGACATTATTTTGCTATTATTTTGGTTTCTTCACTGTTTGTTTCTTATGCATTGATTGCGGGGGAGATTTCTCTTTTGCAATTATTTTGCTAAGTGACAATGGGGGAGAAAAAGGATCTAACATTTTGTTTTGAGCATAATACAGGGATTGAACAATTTTGAACAATTTTTGTGGTATCTTATCTCAAAAGATGTTATATCATTCATAGTTTGTCAATTATCAAAATGGGGGAGATTGTTGGCCCATTGGTCATATGGTCAAACTGATTTTAATAATTGATCAACACTACAAAAAATACCCCTATTTTACAACGGTTTTAGTGCAACACTTTTATGAATGTTGCTAGAACTATAATTTGCAACAGTTACGTAATGGGTGAACCAACCGTTTCCAAATTAAATATATTTGCAATGGTTATAGATTAACCATTGCCTAATACATTTTTTACAATGGTTCATAAATACTTGCTATACGTTTTTCTTTTTTACAACGGTCAAGTAACAATTTTATGAAAGTGTTGTCAAAGCAAGTTGAATGGGAAATGGTTATACAAGGATTTTAAGTATTTGTTACAAATTTATTAATATTTTACAACGATTACATAAAGCCTTATAAAATGGCTGATTGCTAGCAACGGTTGCGCAATAATTTTTGCAACCGTTGTAAGTGGACTTATTATTTGAAATAATTGTGCAACGATTTGTGCTACCATTTGCAATTTTTTTGTTTAATAACAACGTTTATGATAACCATTGTCAAAAGAATAAACAACTATTACAAAATATTGATCTTGCAACAGTTTGTTTATAGTCGTTGCAAATTCAATGTCCAATTTAAATTTTATTTATACACAACAGGGATTTAATCATTAGAATTACTCATATTAATTGGTTCCTTGTTCGCTAACAAAAACTATTAGATAATATATTTAACATCGATCCAAAAGCTTCAATTGATGAAAATGATATAAGTACATATATATTATATATATAAGTATTTATATAGAAATGAGCTTGTAGCCTATTGGTAGAGTGGAGGTATATGATCCAGGAGGTTAGCAGTTCGAGCCCTATTGGAGGTAAAAAAAAAAAGTATTTTTTATTTATCGTTTGCTTATTATCCGCAACAATTTTTAACCGTTGCATGAAATATTTTAGGCAACAGTTATCAACCATCGTGCTTTACTCAATATTTACAATGGTTTGTAAATCGTTGCCAAATATATTATTGACAACACTATGTAACTGTTATGCATTGACCTGAGATCCGTTGCATAATACGTTATTTGCAACTATTTATAAAAATGTTGCAAAAATCTTCTATAACCGTTGTAAGAGGAATCTGTAACGCTCGAATTTACAATGGTTTCAATAACTGTTATAGAATAATTTGCAACGGGTTATATTATTTTTGCAATGGTTTTAGACCATTGTAAGACACCCTAGTTTCTTGCAGTGAAACTCTGTCTCGATATATGGAGCTATTCAGGATATCTCGGACTCTTGGACATACTCAAGAATGGCTATCTACTCAGTTCAAGACCGAAGCGTTGCTTGCCTGTTCGAGTCTGTATTTTTTTAAGCAATGTATTTTTCATTTTATTTGAGTCTAGAAATACTTTGTATACCAAGTCGTACTAGCAAATAGGCTATTCCAAAATAATTTCAAAATGTTTTTAAAATGTCCTTAGTTTTGAAAAACATTCGTATTTACAAAAACTCAAAAAGGTTTTCAAAATTCTCCAAAAACTAATTTTAAAAACCCTAACCTAACCCTGACAGAACTCGGCCAGAGTTCGGCCAAAGTTCGGCCAGAGTTCGGTTAGTGGCCGTTTTGTTTTTGAATTCGTTGGAACTTGGTCCTCTTGCAGTTGTGGATTTTACCGAGATTTTCTCATCGAGTTCTGCCCGAACTCTGCCCGAATTCTGCCAGAACTCTGTCTTTGGAACTCCTATAAATAGAGAAGGATTTCGATCATTTTAACTCACTCATTCACTTTTAATCTTCTCTCTACTCAAAGCCTACTGTCTTCCAAAGAGTTTTTCTAGAGCTTTAATTTTCAGATCCCAAGCCAATTACAATCCTCTAGTCGATTTGCCAGTACGGTACGGTCTAGAAGTTTCAGAGTGATTGTAATCAGAAGGCTTGATAGAAGAATACCTCTTCACAATTGAAGTTGGACGAGTTCTTCGTATCAAAGCTCGCGTTGTAGAAGTTGCAAGGACTTCGTAAGAAAACTTGCAGTTTTGCCAATAGTAGATTCAATTGGTAGCAAGAGTTCTACCGACTGGACTAGTCCTCAACAGAGGAAAACCAGTATACATCGCTGTCTTTGCATTTGCTTTCTTATCTCTGCCTTTACATTATTTAGTTGTGATTATTATTCTGTGATCTTGCTGCTAACATTTTTTAATTAGCATTATTCCGCTGCCAACTCTATTCACCCCTCCTCTAGAGTATTCTGCTTTACGATTTCGTTCCTACACGTGCATCGTGTCCGTGTTCCACCATCCATAATATTATTCTATTGTTTACAATTACATCAATTCCTCGTGTCGGATACATCCCCAACACGACTTCGACTCCACCCGTCATGTAGGATACAAACCCTGGTCCTAATCCTAACCCTAACCCTAATTTTGGCCGAAGCCCTTACTGGATTCCGCCATCTCGACCCCGCCATTACACCAGCCCCCGGACCTCCGTCAAAACCACCACTGTCTCCACCTTGTCTCGGTCACCCCAGCCAAACGACACCCGACATCACTACACCGCCACCGGTATACCATCGCCCTCGCCATCACCGCCACCATCGCCTCTGGCTGCCTCCCGACCACAGCAAACCCATAGACTCCTACAAACACGCCTACCACCACCGCGGCCATGATAGTCCACATCGGCCTCCTCCATCCAATCGAAAATTCCCAAAACAATCACCAAAACACCTCCACCACTAACCTTCCGTGGCCACCGACCGAATCCGAGTGTCGGCGAGCTGCATGCTCCTCCCAACCATCATATCTGAGGTGTCCGTCGCCCGCCAATCTTCCTCCGGCGAGCACCCGGTGAGCCGTCCCATGCCACTCTGTCCTTCGTGACCCTAGGGACGCGCAGCCACCGAGCTTCCGCTCTCTCTCCGTCGCGCTTAAGCCAGCCACCGTGCCCCGTACCGACGAACTGCCTCCGCCGCCTTTGCAGCGCCTCCGCGCCATCCTCCGGAGCCAGCGCTGTAGCCCTGGCTATTCCGATCTCGCCGTCGAACCCTGCCTCGTCGAGCCCAGTCCCGAAACCCTCTCCGGCAGCCTTCGTTCTCCCGATCTTCCCTTCCTCACCTCACCTCCGTCGCTGGAGCGGTGAAGCTCCGTCGAGACCCCTCTCTGAGCCACACGCCTCCGACCACCGAGCCCCGGCGAGATCTTCGCCCTTTCTTCTCTCTCTCCTCCGTCTAGCCCAGCTGGCCATCGCCCGTGCCAAGCCGCGAGCCCAGCACGCCGCCGGCCGATTCCCTTCGACCTGCTGCCTCACTTTCCCGATCAGCCTCCCGCACATCTCTCTCCTTCCGCCCCCTTCTCCGTTCACTTCTCCCACAGCCGGCGATAACCCACTCTCTCACCGATCTCTGACTCCCTCTCTCCCTCGTTCTCCCTTTTTTTTTTCTTTTTTTCTTATTATATTTTTTTCTTTCTTCTTCTTGAAAGCTGTTCTTTATTGAACACTCTCCATGACCAAGCCATTATTCATACTTTCTTCGTCAATTCTGTCCATCCTCCTATCGACCCTAAGAAATTAAACCATCCTGGACCCAATGGAACTGTCCGTGCCACCATCAGAGGTTACCTTGCATAGTTGTTGCACCGATGTCAAAATTCGTGCCATCTTGATCATTGCTGTACACCAGGCGTCCTACCAGGCAAGACACCTTGCCATTTGCTGTTTATTTATTTTAGCTCATATTTCATGCATTATTTATTTTCTTTATGCAAAATAAACTGTGATACATGGCATAACCTGTTAGAACTTACTGTTCATTTATATTTTCTGCTATGTATTATTTTTCTTACACATTAAACCTAGATTTAAGGGACCACCTTTGTGTGTTGCATTTATGGCCTTGACACGTTGTACCACGAAGTTGTGTGTCGTATGAAGAACACGGACGTACGTGATTGGCTGGCCACCAGTACGTACAAGCCATGCAATAGGAATAATTGCTAACAAAGGTTGCATGCTTAGTTTGACTTAGCGATTATAGAGGTTTTCTGTTGTGGATACAACATAGTAGGCATTGGGCGGGGAGGACAATTCCTTAGCGTATGGGCTTCGATGCACTTTCCCTTTTGTAACCCGTGAGCTCCGCCGGAGACGCGGGTCAGATTATCCATGATTACTGACGGCCACTAACGTTCTGCGGAACGTTATGCTCTTACTGATGGGGCCTCTGGTGCCCTAATGGGGGACCATGCCGATCCTATTTAGTCGAGGCCCATGCGTATGAAAGATTGTTCTTAACTACATTTCACTTAGAACGGTTAGGCAACTTTATCCGTTAGGTATGAGTACTTTTGGTTTGAGTACTTGTATCTGACCGTGGCTTGGAACAATAACTTGTCGCGGATTAGTTAGTCACATCTTGTCCTTGTTTGGTTGTAGCTGTGACTTACTACTTCGATGAGAAGGTATTGAACCTTGTTGGGGTCCGGATACCATATTGGATTCATAGCATGGAAAGATACGTCACCATGAATTAGCTTACCATCTCATGTCCTTGTTTGGTTGGGGGGTGGTACGCTCGTTCAATAGGTGTGTATTGGACCATGTTATAATTCAATTGACTTATTTATTTGAGCAATATTTATTCAGTTTAAATGGCATGATATTATGTGTCTTGTTACGTCCCTCCGAGGACTTGGTTATCTCGCCAGGTGTGTGCTATTGTCTTTCGCAGGTGTTCTAGCTCTAGCCGTGTTCATCGCTATTTCTTCGAGGATAATTGCACTTGGATCGTCTTTCATTTCCCATGTATTTTTCTTACTTGTTGGTAGTAGATTTGTCTCCGCACAACATATTGTATCAAGACAATTCACTATCATTATATGATATATTTTATTCATTTATTTGTGTGGATGAGATTAGTTATGGTTCTACTGCATTTTACAGCTTACGTATATTTATTATACGGGTGGCATGCCTACGTTCCTTGTCCTACGTATTTTGGGACTGGGACGTTATACGATCCAACGGGCAAAATTGTGTACGGCTCACTGAAATTCAGCTTTGGACGTGTAGCTCCCCTTCTCGAATTTTATTTTGAAATATTTTTATTTATTTATTTGATTTAAATGATGATTTTTAGAATTTTATAAATAATTATTTAGTTAATTATTACGGTAGATGACTTTAGCCATGGTTGAGTTTTGAGGTACCAGACGGCTAGGAATCATGGCACGGATAGTGCAGTGGTGTGCCTTGACTAGTGTATTAGCCATGCCAAGGAAGGACGAGCCATAGTGACGTTCCAACTAGGAAAACCAGGCCAAGTTACGACTTAACCCTATAGAATATTTTAATTATTTATTAATTATATTATTGACTTGTAGGAGACCCATTTGTGTCGATTTAGCCCGAGCTGGGCCCGAACCAAATCCAAGCCTTTGTAGGTATGTAGTGAGACCAAAGACGACCATGTAGGCGTATTTATGTGTGTACAAATAGTTCCTAATTTATTTTGGATATTAATGTACATTTTAATTATTTGGATATTTGTACAAAAGTTGTCATTTTATTATTAAATATTGTTTTACAATATTTGTACAATTTTCTGGACCCGGATAAGGGTGAATAGTATGGATTCACCAGACCACCATTTAATTATTTTATTATTTTGTAGTGATTAAATAAATATATTTTATTACTGAATCGATATTCTATCTTTAGAAATTGGATGAATACTTTTATATTATTATATGGACGCATTTTGGATAAATATATGTGTACACATTTATAATTCATGTTCACCTTTATATATGTACTAATTTTGCATATATGTGCATATTACATTTAGGAATATATATACTTATATAAGATATATAAATGTGTGTATGTATATATGAATATATATTACATATGTGTGTATTTATATGTATATATAAATATGTTATGTATGTATGTGTATGTATGTATGTATGTATATATATATAAATATATTATGTATGTATGTGTATATATATATAAATATATTATGTATGTGTGTGTATGTATATACACATATATATTAAATATGTGCAGTAGATTTATATATATATATATAAATATATATATATATATATATATATATATATGATACATATAAAAAATAAAAAAAAAAATATATGATACATATATAGAGAGTTTTTATGAATAAAAGAAAAACAATTAACACTATACCAAGCCCCCAGGCCTGAGCCCCCAACCCAGCAACAGTTGAGCTCCGGCCCAACCATTTAAACTCGAGCGGGCCCAACTCCCCCCTGTTCGGTTTACTGTTTTGCCGAGAATATATACACTGGTATATGACGATAGAGGAAAATCGCGAGTAAACCCCAAACCCTAAAATTGACTCCAACGCCGTGCCACCCCTCCTCCTAACCTGGATGGCCACCCGCGCTCGCAGCACCGCCGCACGCGGCCAGCGCCGCCGGCCAGGACCGCGCGCGCGTCGGAACAATGGAAGACAACAGCAGCAGTTCAGGAATAACGGTCGAAGGTACCCATTTTCATACCCTGATTTCTCCCTCGTCGTTTAATCTTTCTTCGTACTGTAAATTTATACGGGAAGCCTAGTTGACCACCTTGAAAACCTTTCAAATAGATTTAATTAATTTAACCTGGATTGTTCATGGGAATTCTTGAAAGATCACGAAAAATCACAGAAACTGAATACCAAAAACTGTTCCAGAACCCTAGATTGGGAGGCGATTATTTGCCGAACCATCGGCTAATTGGAGAGTCTAATTAAACATTTTTTAGAAAACATATACAAGATTAAAAACCACCTTGTAGTTCCTGATTTCACTGAGTCGCTTCAAAGTTATTCGATTCCGAAGTTCAATAAAAATCGGTTTTCAAAAATATAGAAAATAGAAAAACCCTTCGATACGACGTGCGTCCCGCCAATCCGGGCTACATGGTCGCGAACTAAAAGTATCGAAAGGTGCGTAACGGATTCATGGACGTGTGGGCTTTGACGGAATTCAAATTGGTCGCGTGTGCGCGACGAATTTGATGCGTATCCGTCGAAATTCACCGTATCGGCCTCTGTGCAATTTTTCCAATTACTTCGTACACGCTCGTCAGATCGAGATGAAACTTATGCCAACAGGACCGTATCATTTTTCTGGTCTTGTATGCCAAGTTTGGTCCGATTCTGAGACAGTTGATCGGATCACCATTTTGTGGGCCCCACGGTCCGACTCAACGGACGATTTTGTGCACGGCCCACCGGAATCCAAAAGTGGACATACCGTTGGGTATGTATCATCAAACCGGATCCGTAGACATATAGTTTCATGACTTTAGAGACCATTGACTCTGACACGTTTTTCGGTACAAAGCGGGTCCAACGGCGGACTTCGTTTTGGCCTAAAATTACCGTTTTGCTCCTATGTCCAGAATTGGACTTAAGGACAGGCAATCCTAGATAATTTGACTATTCTGAGAATGTTGGCAATGTCTGTTTTAGCTTTCGAAGATATTTGTGGATTGTGGACTTTATGGCGTACCTGTTGACGGTATCTTATTAGTTCTTCGTGCTACCACCAGGCAAGTATACCTTGCCTCCCTCTACAGTTTATTTTTATGCTTATAGTACACCTGTCTTAGTATGTTATCTTTAGTTACCTTAGTTGCTATAGATTTATATGATACCATGTTTACTAGTTTATTGTCTTGCTTGTATATCAGTATTACCTGACTTGATAGCATAGTTACACCAGGCTTGTTTATATTATGGTTCATGCTAGAGTTGTCCTTACCTATGTCATGGATGAGTTGTATCATGTCGTCACCTATATCTTGACTGAGTCGTGCCTACAAGTATGTGTAATTGAACTGCTATTCCTGTATAGTTTCCACAACCTGCGAGTCCACACACGGTGCGAGGGTTATCCTTTGCACCTACGAGTCCACACACGGAGCGAGGGTGACTTGGCTTGAAACTGACATGTGAGTCCATATTCAAGGCGAGGGTTGGTATTCTATTGATCTCTTGTTTACTTGTTCTTCCAGCAGTTTATTTATGCATAGTTGATCCAGTATCCGTGTTCATAGTTACCAGTCAGTAGCCACATGTCAGTCTCATGTCTAGTTCCTGTTTATACCCTATTTTTGTATGATTAAACTATTAGATAGGCATATTTATATGTATCTTGCTATGTCCTTTGAGGACCTGATGATCTCTTCAGGTTTAGCGACTACATGTAGTTAGTTAGCAGAGCGGGATGGTAGAGGATTGCGATGTATGATACATGTATTTGCTTGTGATATTTCTTTATTATCCCCTCGTGCTTTATATTTTGTACCATAATATATTTTGCCTATTTTATAGACTCATATCATTTTTGGAGTCTAATCAGATAATATGATAATGGGCTGCAGACCATGACCCATAATTGTTCATTCGTGTTTCATATTCTTATTGTGGATTGAGGTATAGATTGCATTGCCATGATTTGGCAGTATACCATAGCCTTGATAGCGTTTACGTATTCGAGTCGGGCTGGAGTCCGCTCGATACGTAGCTGGCTTGCTCACGAGCTCGTGCCCGAAAAGTGGGTGTGGGTCGTGACAAGTTTTTGTGGTGGCCCATGCAGGTCAAACCATATCGTATCGGTTACGTAACTGTACTGGTACGAGCCTGCGACAATGACTAAATCCTTAAAAAGCTCAATCCACTCTGTCTTGAAAATTCTTCTAGAAATTCTCTACGTCCTTGAAAACTCAATATTTGCTCTCGATTACACTTCCTTGTTTTTCGTACCTTGATTTTTGTCTCCTTACAATTCGGAATGACAAACGATCGTGCTGTCTAGAATTCATCAGAAAATGTTAAATTATAGTATAATATTGCATGATTATTGAGCTTTGGTTGTTTATAGATATGAGGGATTATAAATGCCTTATACCCTAGATATCTGTTGGAAGGACTGTTAGCTAGTAGTTAGAAGATTATAAGATTTTAGTGACCGTATTTTGAGGAGTAGTGTGACCAAAGGTGGTTAGAAGTCCCCAAGTATTCAGAGTTATAAAATGGCTAGAGAAGGTCATAGAATAATTTTGAGAAATTAAATTTGAGGAGATTAAGGTGATAGTAGACTTTGAATTTTAAGGAATAGTTATGAAATAGAATTTCAAGGACGAAATTATTTTTAAGGGGGTTAGATTTGTAGCTCCCCTTCCCGAAAATTATTTTTGAAATATTTTATTCATTTATTTGATTTAAATGATGATTTTTAGTATTTTTATAAATAATTATTTAGTTAATTATTACGGTAGATGACTTTAGCCATGGTTGAGTTTTAAGGTAGCAGACGGCTAGGAATCTTGGCACAGATAGTGCAGTGGCGTGCCTTGACTAGTGTATTAGCCATGCCAAGGAAAGCCGAGCCATAGTGATTTCCTAACTAGGAAAACTAGGCCAAGTTGCGACTTAATCCTATAAAACGCTTTAATTATTTATTAATTATATTATTGACTTGTAGGAGACCCGTTTGTGTCGATTTAGCCCGAGCTGGGCCCGAACCGAATTCAAGCCTTTGTAGGTATGTAGTGAGACCAAAGACGACCATGTAGGCATATTTATGTGTGTATAAATAGTTCCTAATTTATTTTGGGTATTAATGTACATTTTAATTATTTGGATATTTGTACAAAAGTTGGCATTTTATTATTAAATATTGTTTTACAATATTTGTACAATTTTCATGACCCGGATAATGGTGAATAGTATGGATTCACCAGACTACCATTTAATTATTTTATTATTATTTTATTATTTTATGGTGATTAAATAAATATATTTTATTACTGAATCGATATTCTATCTTTAGAAATTGGATAAATACTTTTATATTATTATATGGACACATTTTGGATAAATATATGTGTACACATTTATAATTCATGTTCACCTTTATATATGTACTAATTTTGTATATACGCGCATATTATATTTAGGAATATATATACTTATATAAGATATATAAATGTGTGTATGTATATATGAATATATATTACATATGTGTGTTTTTGTATGTATATATAAATATATTATGTATGTATGTGTATGTATATATAAATATTTTATGTACGTATGTGTATGTATATATAAATATATTATGTATGTATGTGTATGTATATACACATATATATTAAATATGTGCACTGGATTTATATAAATAAATAATATATGATACATATATAGAGAGTTTTTATGAATAAAAGAAAAACAATTAACACTATACCAAACCCCCAGGCCTGAGCCCCCAACCCAACAACAGTTGAGCTCCGGCCCAACCATCTCAACTCGAGCGGGCCCAACTCCCCCCTGTTCTGTTTACTGTTTTGCCGAGAATATATATACACTGGTATATGATGATAGAGGGAGGTCGCGAGTAAACCCCAAACCCTAAAACCGACTCCAATACCGCGCCACCCCTCATCCTAACCTAGGCGGCCACCAAGTGCTCGCAGCACCGTCGTGCACGGCCAGCACCGCCGGCCAGGACCGTGCGCGCATCGGAACAGTGGAAGACAACAACAGAAGATCGGGAATAACGGTCGCGGACTCGCAGGTACCCATTTTCATACCCTGATTTCTTCCTCGCCGTTTAATCTTTCTTCGCGTCGTAAATTTATACGGGAATCCTAGTTGACCACCTTGAAAACCTTTCAGATAGATTTAATTAATTTAACCTGGATTGTTCGTGGGAATTCTCGAAAGATCACAAAAAATTACAGAAACCGAATACCAAAAACTGTTCTAGAACCCTAGATTGGGAGGCGATTATTTGCCGAACCATCGACTAATTAGAGAGTCTAATTAAACAAGTTTTTAGAAAACATATACGAGATTAAAAACCACCTTGTAGTTCCTGATTTCATTGAGTAGGTTCTAAGTTATTCGATTCCGAAGTTCAACAAAAATCTATATTCAAAAATATAGAAAATAGAAAAACCCTTCAATACGACGTGCGTCCCGCCAATCCGGGCGACGTAGTCGCAAACTGAAAGCATCAAAAGGTACATAACGACTTCGTGGACGTGTGGTCTTTGACGGAATTCAAATTGGTTGCGTGTGCGCGAAGAATTTAATGTGTATCCGTCGAAATTTACCGTATCGGTCTCTGTACAATTTTTCTAATTACTTCGTGCACGCTCGTCAGATCGAGACGAAACTTGTGCCAACATGATCGTATCATTTTTCTGATCATGTATGCCAAGTTTGGTCCGATTCTGAGACAGTTGATCGGATCGCCGTTTTGCGGGCCCCACGGTCCGACTCAACGGGCGATTTTGGGCATGGTCCATCGGAATCCAAAACTGGATATACCGTTGGGTTCGTATCATCAAACCGGATCCGTAGACATGTAGGTTGATGACTTTAGAGACCATTGACTCTGGCACATTTTTTGGTGCAAAGCGGGTCCAACGGCGGACACCATTTAGGCCCAAAATTATCGTTTTGCCCCTATATCCAGATTTGGACTTAAGGACAGGCAATCCTAGATAATTTGACTATTCTGAGAATGTTGGCAATGTCTGTTTCAGCTTTTGGAGACATTTGTGGATTGTGGACTTTATGGCGTACCAGTTGACGGTATCTTATTAGTTCTTCGCGCTACCACCAGGCAAGTATACCTTGCCTCCCTCTACAGTTTATTTTCATGCTTATAGTACACCTGTCTTAGTATGTTATCTTTAGTTACCTTAGCTGCTATAGATTTATATGATACCATGTTTACTAGTTTATTGTCTTGCTTGTATATCAGTATTACCAGACTTGATAGCGTAGTTACACCAGGCTTGTTTAATTATGGTTCATGCCAGATTTGTCCTTACCTGTGTCATGACTGAGTTGTATCATGTCGTCACCTATATCTTGAATGAGTCGTGCCTACAAGTATGTGTAATTGAACTGCTATTCCTGTATAGTTCCTACAACCTGCGAGTCCACACACGGGACGAGGGTTGTCCTTTGCACCTGCGAGTCCACACACGAGACGAGGGTAACTTGTCTTAAAACTGACCTGCGAGTCCATATTCGGGGCGAGGGTTGGTATTCCATTGATCTCTTGTTTACTTGTTCTTCCAGAAGTTCATTTATGCATAGTTGATCCCGTATCCGTGTTCATAGTTACCTGTCAGTCTCATGTCTAGTTCCATTTATACCCTATTTTTGTATGATCAAACTGTTAGATAGGCATGTTTATATGTATCTTGCTATGTCCTCTGAGGACCTGATGATCTCTTCAGGTTTAGCGACTGTATGGAGTTAGTTAGCAGATCGAGATAGTAGAGGATTACGATGTATGATACAGGTATTTGCTTATGATATTTCTTTATTATCCTCTCGTGTTTTATATTTCATACCATGATATATTCTGCCTATTTTATAGACTCATATCATTCTTGGAGTATAATCGGACAATATGATAATGGGCTGCAGACCATGACCCATAATTCTTCATTCGTGTTTCATATTCTTATTGTGGATTGAGGTATAGATTGCATTGCCATGATTTGGCAGTATACCATAGCCTTGACAGCATTTACGTATTCTAGTTGGGCTGGAGTCCGCTCGATACGTAGCTGGCTTGCTCACGAGCTCGCGCCCGAAAAGCGGGTACGAGTCATGACAGGATGTACGACTAGGTTCGTCTTATCAAAATAGATATATAGACATATAGTTTGATGAATTTAGAGACCGTAGGTACTGACACATTTTTTAGTGCAAAACGGGTCCAACGGCGGACATCGTTTTGATCCAAAATTACAATTTTGCTCCTGTCAAGAATTGGACTTTTGGACATGCGTTTATTAGACATATATTTTATACCAAATACGTTCGTAATATTTATTGTAGCATCCGGAGTTATTTATGGGATCTCACTTTTCATAACGACCGATTCTGATCACTGGACTTGCTATCTCAGCACACCACCCTCATGCAAGATACCTTGCCATGTACTGTCTATGTACTTTAGCTTATATATTGCATACATTTCTTTCTTATTTATTTCCTGTAAAATAAACTGTGCTAAATAGTCTTATCTTTATGAAATTCTACCGTTTATTTATATTTCTTGTTGCTTGCACTATTTCTATGCCCATTAAACCTAGATTAGAGAGACTACCTACATTCATTGGCCTTGACACATGTTTTCTACGAGTCACGAGTCACATATAGGTCTCGTACTTGCGTGATTGGCTGGCCAACGATACGTAAGGACATTCGTTAGGCTATAACTACTATTAGGATTATATGATAGAAGACTAGTAGTTATTAGATTTAGAGCATTGGGAGGAGAGAATACAAGTGGACGTTGACCTTCTTCCTATCCATCGTAGACTCACTCGACACTAAGGAACGATAGGTAGACCATATACTATAGACTCGCTCGATACTGAGGAATGATATGTAGTGTTTAGATTCTCTACTGAGTATTGTATTGTATTATTTTATCTCGACTTGACTTGGAGGTTTTGCGACCATGTACTATTCTCGATTGTATTACACCTAGAGTGGTTAGGTGACCTTATCCGTTAGGTAGAAGTACCTCTGGTTTGGGTACTTATATCTGATCGCGGCTTGGAACAGTAACTTGTCACGGACTAGTTTGCCACACCTTGTCCTTGTTTGGTTGTAGGTGTGGTTCACTGCTTCGATGAGAATGTACTGAACCTTGTTGTGGTCCGGATACTATACTTGATTCATGGTATAGAAAGATACTTCATCGTGGATTAGGAGGCCATCTCCTGTCCTTGTCTGGTTGGGAGGATGGTGCACTAATTCAAGGGTAGAGTATTGGACTATGTTATTATCCGATTTAACTTATTATTGAGCATTTTATATTCAGTTTTATGGCATGATATTATGTATCTTGTTACGTCCCTCTGAGGACCTGGTGATCTCTCCAGGTATGTGCTCTTAACTTTTTGTAGGTATTCTAGCCAAGGTTGTGATCTTCTCTACTCTTTCGAAGATGACGTGTCTTGGACCATTCCTTGCTACTCTGGACAATTCATTTCATTTTCCATGTATTACTTTTCTTTCAATTAGTTGGTAGCGGATTTGTCTTCGCCCAACTACATGTAAAATAATAAATTCTTATTTGATTCTATAAAAGCTTTATCTTTATTTTGTGGATGAGATTAGATTAGCCTTGGTTTTACTGCATTTACAGCTTACGTAAATTTATTATACGGCTGACATGTCTACGTTCCTAGTCCTACGTATTTTAGGACTGGGATATTACATATTTAGGTGGTGGCCCATGCAGGTCTACGATAAATTGTTTGGTTACTTTACCGTACCAAGCAAGCCTGCGTATAGGATTAGAGTATCAAATTTCATCCACATACTTGACCTCCTTCCTTGATTCTATTTTTTAAACTCTTGCTTGACTTCTTGATTTGCATCTTGCTTGATCCCTTCTATTGTAATTCTCATCTTTCCTTCGTGCTTGATAAGGTTAGGAAGATGACTCACACTAGGTAAGACATGTTCCCGTGTCCCATCTCACTACTAGTTTAACTCTTATATATTGGGTAGAATTCCTTACGACCTAACACTCCCTTTAACCTTAACCAAGGCCTTAGACAAGAAGACAGTAGGACGACTGTATTGGCACAAACAACGGATGAGTTTTAGATTTTATTTGAAGAACTTGAACTATTCACACTTTCTTCATCTTCTCATGTACTCATAATTTTAACTATCTTGACTAATGCTGCTATTATAGTCTAGTTTTGCAAGCTCATTCTGTTATTGAGCTTGTTCAAGACATATGTTATCTGGGCATGTCCACTAACATATTGTCTAATCAGGACCGGTGCATGATGGTCTGATCAACCTAGAGCACTTGGTTCACTCTTCGATTATTTTATGTGGATTGAGATATAGTTAAACTTGCCCTTTAGGATCTCATCCACAACAGTCTTGACAAATGCTCGTAGACATGAAGTATTATTTTATGGTCATGAAAGCTATATATACACAATCGTTTCCATCTATTCGAAATCGGAAAACTATCTTCAAAATTGATTCATATTTGCTGTATCACATTATCAATTACGTCATCTAGTATTCTTTTATTATCAAGAGTCGAGGTACAACATCACGACTTTGAATTTTTTTTAAACATCATTATACCTAAAACTATGTCTTAGTTCTGTAGAGTATAGATTGTACTCCCACTAAATTTTAGGATTTACTAGTATTACCGATTGATCATGATAAGTTGGTTTATATTAGGATGATAAATTAGTACCTCATGAGCAGCCACTTTCTATCTAGATCATTTGGTGTCCTTGACCGTGACATTGCTATTTGGAGCACGAGACCAGCTATTACCTTCCAACAAATTCCATATACAATACCTAAAGGAGTCCACCTTCATTTAGGCATATCATGTCCCACTCAAACATGTCCCCTTGTACTCTCTTTTTATGATACGACTTTCACGTCAAAATGGCTAACTATAACCCTTACCGTAATACCAATGTACTATCCGACTTCAATTAGAGATTCAACCTCGACTCAAAACTTTCGACCCAATATATGGTTGTGATCTACTCGAAGCACACTATGCACATGCAACTAGTGTGCCAGTCAATTGAGTTCCCGTGTGCTACTTATACAAAAAAGTCACAGAAGACGCATCTTCAAGACTTACATAACCTACTTAACCAACCCGGCTGGCAATTTGCCGAACCACTTGAGTTGGAACTTATTCTAGGTTACCCTAATCTAGTAGGAATGATTCGATTGGTTTTATGGGATCTTATTCAGTCAATATAGATTAAAACCCAAGATTCATTCAATTAAAGATTGAAGTTTTGATCAACCCAGCCCTATTACCAGCTAGAATAACTCAGAGCAGGTCGATTAGACAATCTGTAGAACCACAGCAGCAACATAGAGCAATCACATAGAGCATTGTCCTATATATGTCATTTATTGTTAAGACACTAGTTGATAGCAGAGCAACACCCTTAATAGTTTAGTTGTCCTGCTTAATATAGTTAACTCATCATTTTCTAGAAAAAATACTTAAACTTATTAGTTAGATGTAATATCGCAAAGTACTACCTTGATGCCTATAGCCATAAACGAGCTTGTTACGAGTAGAAAATTTGGGACTTAGTCATCCAAGGTATTTTTGGCAGACTATAGAAGTTGTTGCCCTCGACTATAATCTTGCAAAGGCCATAAGAAGAGTTAAATATGCTACCCTCAGTTTGTGTGTCATCATTGTAAAACTCGTAAATTTAGGAATACAAGAATGACATATACAACCGCTTCTTCCAAATTGCTCAAAATCATGACACGAGCTCCCGATATGACTTTTCTTCGTATTGTATATCATTTTTAGTTTATAAGGCAGTTATTCCAACAATCAAGGTACAAGGATCGCTACCGTGATTCTTCAAATTCCATTTTATCGTATAATCGTGTCTTAATTTTAACTTCAAGATTAGAAGGTACTGTACCACGTAGATTCCAAGCCTCTCTAAGAAACCTAGGGTGTTTTGAATTAGCAATGATTGGGATAAATTGGTTCCAATTGAACTAATAAACAGTGGTTCATAGCATCCACTCCTATCCGCATCATCTGATGACTTCTACCGTGACTATGATATTTAGAGTAAAACACTAGCCTTTTCCTTCGAACAAATTTTACACTCGTAAAATAGATGAGACCCTCTACACTCATGACATTCATTTCCCATGCAAACGCACCTTCCTATGCTCTATTTCAAAAATACCACATGTATAACATATTTCACTTATAACAAACCATAGATGACCATCTTTGTTCCTTTGATTTTAAAACCTTGCAAATATCATCCCATCCACTTAACTAAACTGAATACCCATGATCCATGCAAGACACAACACACCTATGATGTAGGCCCTCTACCCAAACAAGCATATGCCTCTTACACGATACCAAGCACCAACCCGCATACCCTAGTCATTATGACTCAAAGATTCGAAACACTTACTTAATCATATTTTATAGCAATGATCTGTACTTGTTATAGATTTTTATCTCTTGGCCATAGATTCTTTATTCCCAAGGTTCTTCAACTCTCAGTTACCCATGTTAGGCAAGGGCTAAAATTTTGTTGAACCGTCATGTTCTAGTTATAGTCGAACAAGAGGTTCCTATCAGCTTGTTGGAAGCATGACCCCTAGAGAGGCAAGGTTAAATTGTAATGAGTCTCTTATAGTAGTTATTAACTAAGGACGGCATGGTAATGTTTAGGCTTTCTTTGGAACCCATGATTGCGGTCGAAAGTGATAATATTTTTGTGCCTCTCTTTAGAAATTGACCTTCTAAGAAGTCTTGTAACGAAAATTTTCACTATTAGCCAACTTCTATAAGTTGGATAGGGCCTTGAACAAAGAATACCCCTTCTTGTAGAATATGACGTCAATGTGGAATCCTTTATAACTATCTCCCTTTTTGGAAACCGAATTACGATTTGACGTACTACTCTCCCTTTATATTTAATCTCGTTATTCTTTGAAATTAAGATTATTTTTAATTTCGAGGATAAAATTTTGTAAGTTGGGTAGGATGTAAACACCCATTTTTTAATTTATTATTATTATAAATTTAAATATTATTTTTGTATTTTTCTAATTATTAAACAGTCTTGAAATTTATTGTACGAGTTTTTAACTGGCAGATATTAATCTCAGTATTTTTCTACAAGTTATTTTACCAAATATATTAATAAACAATTTTTAGTGTTGGAAATTTCTTCAAATTTTATTTAGAATTTTTGGCATTATAAAAATATATGCATTTCCATATATAGAAATATAGATATATATATATAAATATATATATATATATATATATATATATATATATATATATATATATATATATATATATATATATATAACCCCCTAAATATTTTAAGAAAGTTTATTATATTTTTATTATTATTTCTAATTTTATTGTATTCCCTAAGTATGACTGGCTTGTATTTAATTAGTTAGTCTTTGCTAATATATATTAAAAAAATAGTAATTGCTACAAATTAGGTAATGTTGTACAAGAGATTGTTATTAAAATAATTTTAGAAAATAATATTATTTTAGAAATATTTTGGAGTTTTATAAATTTATTTTTACTTGAGTATATGTATATATATGGTAGAAAATATATAAATACCTAAATATATAGATATTAAGTATTATTAGTAAAAAAAATATATCTCACGAGAAATGAAAATCTCGTGAGATTTTATTTCTCGCGAGTTGGAGAATTTAAATTCTTCCGGAGGCTAGTACAGGCAAGGGCCTGTAAAGGAAGATATCTTTCTTCATTTCCTCTTGAATTCGATGGGTAAAACAGCCACAATTTTTGAATCAAATTTGACCCAATCTTCTGGGGACAAATCATCTTTGAATCTCCTCTGATCTGATCAAAAACCTACAAACTTCAAACTCAAATCTAGGAAGAATGTGGATTCAAGTATGGGTATAAAACCCGAACTAGTTTATAAAACCTTCCCGATCCACAAAAAGATTTCTCCGCGAATTCAAACCCTAGGCAACCACGACCGGCCCCAGTGAACGTCTGCCCACTTGTGAACCCCTAGACCATCGCGCTTCGCCTGTCTATCGTCGTCGATTGTCGGAACAACTGGGATGGCCGCACGAAGCAAGTAGCAGTAGCAGCGAAGGCAGACAGAAGTGGTAGTCGCGAACCCATCTTCACGACGAGAAATTTCTCATGTCGCTCTACCGATTTTTAAATCAATTACTCAGGTACGTTCACAACCTAACCGTCTAGAAACTCTATTAATTATTTTATATAGAACTGGATGAGATTCAACAAGGAATTGAATCGAAATCGAGACCAAAAACCTAATCTTTCGAAAAACATGACAGAAATAAAACAACCTAGAAGACTGTTTTGGAAGGCAATTCTTTGCCAATCCAAGGACAATTCAAAAAATCTATTTGAACACTTCCAATGACAATATATACGAGATGGAAACCTAACTTTGTTTTATTTTTCATTAATTATATCATTATAAATTAAGTTTTAAAGTTCTAGGAAAAACTAGTTTTCGAACTTCAAATTTCAATAAAAATTTTCTGATACGACGTGCGTCCCGACAAACCGGACGACGTGGGCGCAACCTATAAGAATCAAAAGTCGCGTATGGATGTTGTCGACTTGTGGAATTCGACAGAACTCATTTTCGTTGTACGTGCGCAACAAAATCGAAACGTATCCGTCGAGATATCCCGTATCGGCCACTTTACAAGCTAGGCCATAACTTTGTGCACGTTAGTCATCTCGAGAAGAAACTTGTGCCAACAGGACCGTGTCATTTTTCTGGTCCTTTTTTCCAAGTTTGGTCCGATTCTGAGAAGGTCGACCGGAATGCTATTTTTGCGAGCCCACGACCCGATCCAATAGACAAAATTGTTCACGGCTCACCGGTATCCAACTTTGGATATACGGTTAGGTTCGTCTCGTCAAAATGGACATGTAGACATATAATTTGACGACTTTAGAGACCATAGATACTGGCACGCTTTTTGGTGCAAATGGGTCTAACGACGGATATCGTTTTGACCCAAAATTACGATTTTTCTCCTGTGTCCAGAATTGGACTTTTGGACAGGTATTTTTTAGACATATCTTTTATACCAAACTTGTTCATGATGTTTGTTGCAGCATCCGGAGTTATTTGTGGGATCTGACTTTTTATAGCGACCGATTCTGATCACTATACTTGCTATCTCAGCAAACAACCCTCAGGTAAGATACCTTGCCATCTACTGTCTATGTACTTTAGCTAATATATTGCATGCATTTATGTCTTATTTGTTTTCTGCAAGATAAATTGTGCTAAATAGTCTTATCTTTATGAAATTCTACTGTTTATTTATATTTACTGTTGCTTGCACTACTTCTATGCCCATTAAACTTAGATTAGAGAGACAACCTGCATTCATTGGCCTTTACACATGTTTGCCATGAGTCATGAGTCACATATAGGTATCGTACTTGCGTGGTCGGTTGACCACCAATACGTAAGGATGTTCGTTAGGCTATAACTACTATTAGGATTGTATGATAGAAGACTAGTAGTTATTAGAGTTAGAGCATTGGACGAGGAGAATACAAGTGGACGTTGACCTCCTCTCTATCTATCGAGACTCGCTCGACACTGAGGAATGATATGTAGACTATATACTATAGACTCGCTCGATACTGAAGAATGGTATATAGTGTTTAGACTCGCTCTGAGTATTGTATTGTATTATTTTATCTTGACCTAACTTGGAGGTTATGCGACCATGTATTATTCTCGATTGTATTACACCTAGAGTGGTCAGGTGACCTTATCCGTTAGGTATAGGTACCTTTGGTTTGGGTACTTATATCTGATCGTGGCTTGGAACAGTAACTTGTCACAGACTAGTTTGCCACATATTGTCCTTGTTTGGTTGTAGGTGTGGTTCACTGTATCGATGAGAAGGTATTGAACCTTTTTGGGGTTCGGATACTATATTGGATTCATGGTATAGAAAGATACTTTATCGTGGATTAGGATGCTATATTATGTCCTTGTCTAGTTGGGGGGATGGTGCACTAATTCAAGGGTCGAGTATTGGACTATGTTATTATCCGATTTAACTTATTATTGAGCAGTTTATATTTAATTTTATGGCATGATTTTATGTATCTTGTTAAGTCCCTCTGAGGACCTGGTGTCTGCGCAAAGCGAATAGACCACAAGTTTAGGTGCAATCCGAGGCGGCCGTTTCGTTTTTTGAAAACTATAAATAATCCTCCTCATACTTCAAAGTATTCTTTACTTGCTGTCTTCGTGCAATTGAGAGAGAATTTCTGAACTCTTTCTTCCTTTCTACTCCGACGATTTGTCATGGCTCCACGACGATCAAATGCTGCCGCTACTGCCGCTGCGAAGGGAAAAGCTTCGGCCGAGTCTTCTGACAGGGTTGCACGGCGAGCTTCCCGACACGAATCCGCACATCCTGCTCTGAGAGGTAGTTGAACCGATCGAAAACCCCATCTTAGGGTGATTCGACTCCCTTGAAACTCATCTCTTTTTAGAGATAAGTTTACATTGCACCACCCTTTCTAGGGTTTCGGTTGCATCAGTTCTTCATTTTTATGAAGGCTGCATTCTTGCGCAATTTGTTGATTTGTGCTGACAGGAAGTCAGCGCAAACGATTAAGTTGCGCAGATATCAGCGCAAACCATTGCTTTGCGCACCTTTTATGTTGTGCAAACTGACGTTGCACAAGTCATGTCAGCGCAATCTGAGGTTGCGCAAATCATGTCAGCGCAGTCTAATATTGCGCAAATCATATCAGCGCAAATCATGTTTTATGTTTAAAAAACAAAAACTTTGCCTTGGACTAATTTTCATCTGTTTGTTGATGCAGTTGAAGTCAATGAAGATCCAGATTACGAACATTTTGTGGGAACCCTCACAGAGTCTGAATACAAAGAGGATCTGTCTCATGTCCATTACCCTCAGTATGATCTGCCGGCCTCCCGTCAGGCAATATTGATTTCTCAGGACAATGAAACTTTGATGTGTTTGATGAACGGACAGCCTTTAGAATCAGCTGATGCTGTAATTCACAAGAAACCCTTATTCCTATTCGGTGACGCCTGCGAGAGAGCCTCTCAGCCTAGGCCAAGGATGGAAGATAGGGCAATTCACCAGCAAGATAGATCCTTTTTTATACCCGACATTGCTCGATGCCTTCCTTTGTCACGGTACGCTCATGCGAGCTACCCAAGGAAGATGGAGTGGAATATCACTCTATTTCAGGATGCTCGGGCAGGAAAAATCTTCGTAAAGAAGGGGCCACATTATAAGGACATGTTTTATAGCTCTTCCGACAGATATAGTGTCTTACTGAGAGGCTTAAGACCTGGCTGTATTCCACCAGAGAACTCTTCCATGTTAATGCCTGTTAGGACACCAATATTCGTAAATGAGTTTGCGAAGGTTGAAGGAAAATATCCTGAGCAAGATATAAGAATGACTGGATTGGTGAATCCAGACTATAAGCGATGGAGTTATATCGCGAATTGGGTTCTGGGAAAATTCCAAGACAGACTCCAACAAATCAACCTGTATGAAGCAGTGCATGCCACTGTATATGGATTTGCTCCCAATCCTCATATGTTCTTAGCCTTAGCTGAGAGATACAACTACAGGACTGGAACTTTCATGACCCCAGGGGGAGAGATGGGCTTTGCGCTCCACGAGATGAAGTATATCTCATTCTTACCCATGGCAGATGCTCCGTATGAGGAGTATGTACCAACAAATGATGAGTTGAACAAGCTCAGAAAAGAGAATCCAGAGATGGTGACAGTGTTCGAAGAACTATTGTGCCATTACAAGATCTGCTCTTTATTTTACAAGAGTGCCACTGCCAATACTTGTTATTCTTCAAAGTGGCTACCATATCTGTTTCTTAATCATATAGAGGAGAAGAAAACCAAGGAGAACGATAAATGTTACCCAACCTTCTTCAAACCTTTGAGTCATACAGAGGTCAGAAAATTAATAGAATAGAGTGGTCACTTTGATAAAGAAGTGAACGATGACCATGAATATCCTCCTTTGAAGAGAGGAGATAATTTGGAAAGTTACTTGAGAATGGGCTATAGGCCCATGTCAGAAGAAGCACAATTGGCGGGATTCTTGACATACTGGCTGCGAAGGTTTGTGGTTCCCGGATCCAGTGCAGTGGATCGTTTTCATCGTGGCGTCTTGTTTGCAGCTGTTAAATTGGTCTTTGGCTATAAAATGGACTTACTATCAGCAATGACCTGTAAGCTGAACGCCAGTCTCCGTTTATATGTTGACTTGATGTTGAAAGCGAAAGGGGAGAGAGAATTCCCTCGCTTAGAACTGCCATATACATATTTGTTTGGATGGTTGCTTCTTCACTATCCAACTCTAATGGATCCTGGCATGGGACCAGTTGACGGCAGTTTTCTTCGAAGGTATTCCGATGGAAAATGGAAATATACTTCCTTATCTGAATATAGATTTATGTTGAATCTGAACAGAGGCTGGAACTTCTGCTGCGCTCCTTTCCCTGCTGGGTATGATCAGATGCCCACGAATATGGTGGATTCGAAACTGCAGCCTCTAACTCGTGTCGCTTTTGAATGGTTGAAGACAATTCGACCATCTCATTTGGTCTACCGATTCGAAGAAGAGTGCTACTTAGAACAATACCTCCCAAGCCGTTTTGCTAGACAGTTTGGGTATGATCAGTTCCACGTAGGGAACGCAATTACCTGCCTCCAAGGCAAGGGTTATCTGATAGACGGAGCTAGGGCTTGGGCTTATTACAATGCCCATGATACAAAAGCCACTTTCTCCATGCCAGCAAGGACTACTCCTCAGGGTCCTCGAATGCTTTTTACATACTCCGTATTTTACACATCAGCAAATACTTTTGCCGAGAATTTCCATCTCGTAGATAGTTTCACCACTGCAACAAGATTGAGAAGAGGGAGAATTGCTCCATCAATCCCTATAAATGAGGAGGTGCAGGAACCGGCAGATGCACCTCTGGAGACTACAAGGGATATTATATTCCCCCAAGAAGTGAATGCACTACTTCGTATTTCTCTGAAGGTGGGTAAATCTCCTGCGAAGAAGAGAAGAAGAGAGGAGCCTCCTGCTCCTGTAGCGAAGAAAAAATTGATTCTTGATGTTTCTTCTGAAAAGGTGACTACCAGATCTCAATCCCGGCAATTAGCCGAGACACATCAAGAAGTTGCCAATGCACCAACTTCCGTGCAAAAGCAAGCAGAGCCAGAAAATGTAGAGAGTCCTGTTAGGCCTCTACACAGAAAGAAAAGAGTAGTTACCAGAAGAGTCTTGGAAGAGTCTTCTTCTATACAACTTCTGACTTCAGTAGATGCTGCTGCAGGACTTCTAATGGCATCTCCCACACCTGCTTCTGAATCAGGAAGCAAAACTCTCGAGGAGAATGAACAGAGGGAAGATTTTGCCCCAAGAATTGAAGAGCCTAGAGAACATATTTTAGAGGAAGAACAAGGTGTTGTACAACCTCATTCTCCTATTGCAGATATTTCTCAACCTCCTCCTACTCCCAGGACTCTTCGTGAGGAAGAAGACCGTGAAATGATTGCAGCTCTGGAGGACTGCAGTTATAGCTTGCAGGAAGATCAGGCTGCGACTAGCAGTGGAAATGCAGTAGTAGAAGAAGAAGAAGAAGAAGAAGAAGTTGAGGACGGTTCTTCATCCGAAAATGTTGATGAGTATTTACAAGATCCTGAAAAACAAACTGAAGAACATAGATCTCTTGATACTGCCGATGATATTTTAAATCCTAAAAAGGATATTGAAGTGGAGGCACCTGCAGAAAAGGCTGTCGATGTTGAGATAGAAATATCTCCTGAAGAAGTAGCCGACGAAGGTGTGCTAAAAGAAAATCCCGCCACCGACCCTCAAGGTATAAAACGAGATTTAACAATCTTTTCTTATTTTACAATGAACCGATAACTAATATCTTTATTTGCAGATCTTGGAAGTCGATGCAGACTCGAACTTTTCTAGTTTTCTTCAGAACTGGGACGACATTGGCTACCCAATCAGGATGCTGCTCTTCTCGAATAAAGCCACAAGCGATGAGCTTCTTGACTTCATCATCAATTGCGTCTATCATTTCAGGTTTAAATCGCCTTTGTTGCTGTTTGACTGGTTTAGCATTAGGAAGAATGTTCAGTTTGTGAGTAGCAATCTTAGGATCTAAACCTGGCATGTCTTCATAACTCCAGGCAAAGACGTCGATGTATTCTTTAATAAGAAGAATCAACTCTTGTTTGTCTGCTTCTGGAAGATTTTTGCTAATAAAGATTGGCCGAGGTGAATCTCTTTCTCCTAATCAATTTGAAGTAGTTGATCTTCAGTAGGAGGTTCACGTTGTTCAAATCGAAGTACCTATTGGTTATCCATATGTTGATCCCAAGGATCTGTTTTCGGACTTTCTTCAACATCTTCATCACAGCCTTCTGGTAGTTCAACAGAGACCATGTTAGAAGATACAATTATACGATGGACTTCACCGATGCTGGTATCGGAATCCCATGATCTGGAATCAGAAGAGTTAGAACGTTCTTCACTATCTGACTCAGAAGCTGCTGGGGATAACAGTGGAGGAGAAGTATATCCGAGACCTTTCTTGGTCATGTCATAATATATTTGTGATTTTTCGTTTGGAACTGTTGTACGAATGGGAGTTCGTCTACCTTTACCATAGTTAAGGCCGCTCTTGAAGTCGTAACCCATCTTTCGGAGGATGTCTTTTGATTGTTGACTATAACGATGGAACTGGAGACGTCCCGTATCGTTAACTTTGCTATCATCCGAATAGTTAATCTTTATTTCCGGTCTTTTATATAAAAATGCTGGACTTTCACCTTTCTTCAAAGAAGGATGAATACGGTAAGAATCATCTGGATCTTCAAGTGAGACTTCTGTCTGAAGAGATTGTACGACTCCCAGTGTAATTGATTGGAAGCTATCTAATATATCCAAATAACTTTTAGTATAATAAATAACATCAATATACTGGAAAGTAGGTGCTTTTTCATTGATTTGTACATCAGTATTTACAACAGGACCTTTAACCTTAGCAGATTTGGTCAAATTGATTACAAGAGGGGGAGAAGAAGAACGTGGAGGAGGCTTGTTACGACGGAGGTCGATAACAAGTGGCTCAGAAGAGGTGAGCTCCCTTTTTTTTTTGCTGCGATTTAGATCAGCAAGAAATGGCTCAGAAGGAATGAGCTGCTTTTTGTCTTTGTTACGACGTAGGTCGATAACGAGTGGCTCAGAAGAGGTGAGCTCCCTTTGATTTTCATCAGCATCAACTGATTTCTTTTGAACTGGTAAGTGAATAACCAGTGGCTTGAAAGATTGAGGATGAGAAACTCGCCCCTTAACAGGTATGATGAGAGTGTCTTGAGGTACTGCTTTTTGATCTTCTTCAGTATCCATAGCCAATACCACCTTCATAAATTCATCCTTGTACATACGAGCATCGTTGCAATAAGCTTCAACACCCTTGAAAGGATAAAGGTCTGCAACTTCCTTGTGAACTTGTCCTTTGTCATCAACGTATTTAAAGCATTGATAAAGAGTTGATGGAACGACATTGTGTTCATGTAGGAATGGCCTTCCCAGGAGAGCATTATAAGAACAACCATGATTGTCAATGATATAAAAGGTCACCTTTGTGCGAAGATTGCCTATTTGGAGTTTTAGGCAGATCTTGCCCAAAGGTTCACTCTTTCCTTGATTAAATCCCAGAATAGTAGTAATCGTGGTTGAAAGACTATGCACTGGTATCTTCAATGCATCTAGCATTGTCTTTGGCATAATACTAAGTGCAGACCCTGGATCTATCAGGATACGATCAACCTTTATTGAATCTACATATCCTGTATAATAAAGAGGACGATCATGTCTATTATCTTCCATTAGCATATCATCCTGAGTGAAGGTAATATTTGGGATCAGTTCCAAGACACTATGACTGTGATGACAAGAGACTGATTCTGATTCTGGCTTCTTGAGAAGAGTTAAGCAAGTTTCAGCCTGCATCAGAGCTTCACTTAGAGTTTCTCGTGTCTCTTTGGAAAGACGCAAGAGTTCAAAGATTGATAGTCTAGCTGGTGTATTGGCTAATTGAGCCAATATATCAAAGTTGTAAGGCTTCTCAAGCCCAGTAGGAGATGACTTCTTTAGAGGTTTGTCAAATCGAACTTGTTGCTTGCCTTTGTCAGCCGTTGTTGGCTTAGGAGGAATTGATACTACAACTGGTGAAGATGTAGAAGGGACCTCTTCAGCAGATGCGGGTTGTACCGGAGTAGGTTCAAAAGAAGAAGCAGGATCCCTTTGACCTTCAGAATGATCTTTCAAATAAGCTTTTCCTGATCTGGTGCCTAACAGAATCTCTTCGTCAACAATGGGATCAAAAGATACCATATTGCAGATTTTGGTTTTGCCTTTAGAACGAGTTTTCTTCTTGGAAGATATCTCAAATTCTGGAGCAAGATCAGGATGGATCCACATAATTTCACCATTGTCAAGAGACAAAGGAATAAGACCTTCATTGGATAGAAGCGGGAGATTCTCAATCTCAAGGGTTGCTTTAGGAATCGGAATAACACCATGTTGTATCATCTGCGGAGGGAAATCTCCAAATTGGACTGAAACCATATTTGCCGTAACAGTTTTCTCATCTTGTTGCAAAGTGACTACACCTGCATTGACAAGCTCTTGAATCTTACCTTTGAGCACATAGCATGCTCGAGTAGGATGTCCAATGAATCGGTGATAGACACAATACTTGGGATGATCAGTTTTATTGACTTCATCAGGTTTCTTTGGATCAGGGAGTTGAATTTTATTGCTTTTGAGTAAACACTCAAAGATACTTGCAGTGTCATTTTCGTCAAAGGAATATTCTACCTTCGGACGAGGTTCCCTCGGTGGAGGTGCAGAAGGAGTAGGAGTAGATGTAGGTGGGGCTACATTGACAACCAAAGATTCTTTTTTTTTGTTCAAGTTAATGTTCAAAGTCTCTTTCGCTTTGCGATTGTTCTGGCGATTGCCACCACCTGAATTATGATGCTCATTGCGATCAGGGTTAGACATTTGCACCCCCAATTGTTTGAACTTGTCGGCACTTACTTCAGCAGCTTTGGCGTTGACGATGAATGAGGGCCAATCTTGGAATTGGGTTGATCCCGTCCACATACTGATAATAGGCAAAAGATTTGCCTTACAAGTATAAATAGTGACAGCAGCTGGAGTCCCTGGAGGCATTTTCAAAGCTTCACGACGGAACCGTTCAATAAAGCTCTCAGCAGTTTCATTATGTTTTTGTTTGATTTTGTTGAGAGCTGACATAGTCATATCATTAAATCCTTCATAGAACCGTTCCAGAAAGATTTGTTTAAGACCTGAAAAGGATGTGATGCAACCATCGGGCAAACTTCTGTACCAGTCGTATGCTACGCCGGCTAAACAACCGGCGAACACTCTGGTAAGAAGAGCGTCATTTGGCTGAAGTTGAACAGTCATTACCTCAAAATGATTGATGAATTGACTCGGGGAAGTACTGCCATCGAACAGAGAGATTGTAGGGATTTTATACTTTGGGGGAAACGGAATGTCCTTCCATTCAACCGGATAGGGCTGTTTAATCCTCAACCTTTGTAGATTGTCTTTCTCTTTAAATGCTTCAAATTGGGTTCGTAAGAGTTTGACAGCTTCATTGGCGTCTTCTGATGAAGAAGAAGGAGCAGGTTGAGTTGTAGTGGTAGGAGGAGGAACAGCGTTGTAAGCACTACCCCCAGCTCCTGAATGACTAGGCGTAGTTTGTACTTGCACTTGTACAGGAGGTATTTGAGGAGGCACTACCCCCAGCCCAGTATTGGCAGGTATTGAAGACGCTATGATCTCTGGACTAGTAATAGGTGCAGTTGGTGGTGTAACATGCTGTGCTACAATGATGGAATGCATACTAGCAACCATCTCAGCCATAGTTTTTAATTTGTCTTCGAGTGCAGCAATTCGTTGTTCCTGATTTGCGGAGGTTGAAGCATCTGGATCATCGGTGACAACATAAGCCGTCACTTCTCTTGGCACAGTGGAAGATACTGTTTGTTCAGAACTTTCACTGTATGCATCATAATCAGAAAACGAATCATCTCCTGACTGGGAAACAGGGAGATGACTTGAAGGATTTTGAGGAAGATTTCTTTGACCGATTGTATCTCGGCTTCGGGAACGGGTATGTTGAAATACTCCTTCAGAAGATTCTTGAAGTAATTCCAAATACCGTTGGCTTGGCTTACGGAGTCTACCATGCTTAGAGCATCTTTTACCCCCAGTGTCTCGGGAAGTCATGTTAACAGAAGCATACAAAACTTCGTCTTCTTCTGACATAGGTTCAGATTTAGCAAAAGTTAAACGATCGAAGACAGATCGTTTTGTCATTTGACAACAGCATTGGATGATGACTTTATGATTACAGTAATGATCAGATGGTTGAGATGGAGATATTGAGACATTATCCTGTTTTTGTCTTAGATGTTCTCGAAGATCTACAACAGGACGAAGAAAGTTCCGAGGGATCTGTTCTTTGATAACATTTGGAACATGATTCCGATTCTTCAAATGTTTAGTCCCTTGAGTATACAGGGAAGTACTCACTTCATTGGCATAAGTGTCGGGATTTCTGACTTTGGAGATTTGTTTCTGATGATGTTTAACCTTCGGCATTGGCTGTTTGCATTTTACCGAAGTGGGTCGATTAAGATAAGTTCTGAGGTCAGCAAATTCACCCCCAGGAGTTTCTGTTTGAGACACTAACAGTTTTCCCTATCTGGAATGACAAATTTGGAGAGTCGGGAGGTCCTGGAATTCTGCTATCGGAGTAGGCAGAATACCTCTTTGATTAGTACAAATACTCTTGTTATAAAGGAAAGAAGAATCCTTGTTTGCCAGAGTTCTTGAATTGATTGGAGCCGAGACACATTGAGATGGATCTTCTTCAGTAAAGACCGAGGAAGACTGAGAAAAGACTAAAGGGCCTTTTCCTTTGTTTTGAGATGAAGGGTTAGCTAAAGAGCGTTTCCCTCTGTTATCTTCCAAGTCATGAGACAAGGAAGTTTGAGAAAAGACGAATGGACCTTTTTCTTTGCTTTGAAGAGAAGGAGGAATAGTCAAAGGACTACCTTCAGTGGATTGCGCAGGGGCAATAGGGTGTTTGGGAAGAGGAGTAGAATCTCTTCTTTTTGTTGTGAGAAGAAGGAAATTTAGCTAAAAGGCTGTGTTTCTTGGATTGCGCAGACTTGGTTTGCGCATGGGTGGAAGGTGTACTAGTTATTTGTGCATTAGAAGCTTTGGTAGGAAGTGCATCAGGAGTTCTTGTCTTAGAGTGCTTGGGATGCACTTTAGTTACAGGAGTGCTATTTTACGCAGAAAAAGCCACTGCCAATTGCGCCAGAGTCATAGGAGTCTTCTGTTTTGACAAGGCAGCATATGAAGTAGCCTGTGCATCAGTTGCAACAGATTGCGCAGCCTTGACTGCAACAGATTGTGCAGCAGTTGCTGAGACAGACTGTGCAACAGTTTGCACAGCAGTTTGTGCAGCAGTCTGACTAACAGATTGTGCAGCAATTGGTACAGCATCCTTGGTGGCAAAACTGCCAGATTGTGCAGACTTGGAGACCCAAACTGAGCGCACTTTGCTCTTAGCAGAAGTGGCTACAGTACGGGGAGTGGTTTTGGAGTTGAGCATCGCCTCGTAGGCTGTCTGGTTGACCTTAACAACCAGCGTCTTCTGCGTCTTCCCGATAGACGCTACGTCACATTGAGTTGCTACTTCCTCGTCGGAGGAGAAAGTTGTCCCCAGCAGAGTCGCCATTTTGTTTGCAAAAACAAAAGTATAAAACTTTATTGATACAAACTGTAATAAAGATTACAAGAATTCTGGAAAAATTACAACTATAGGAATCCAATCTTGATGACGATTGCTTTATCCCTTGGACGATGTGATCTGTGAAGACGAAGCCTTTGAAGTTGAAAACAACTCTGGAAACTGAAGGCAAAAGCCTCTGAAGTTGAAGGCAAAAGTCTCGGAAGAATGCAGCAGCACTTTGGCAAGAACTCCTGAACTCTCTGATTTCTAATCTCTGATCTTGATCCCTTGAAATGAAGACTTGAAACTCTATTTATAGAGTTCTGAAAATAACTAACTTTCAGTTATTTTGGACTGCGCAAGCTGATTTACGCAGCAACTGGTTTGCGCAGCACTGGATTGCGCATGCAGTTATTGGATCGTGGGCCAACTATCTGGGACACATAGCATTATTTGATTGAAATGCGCATGATCGTGCATAGACAGTTGCCACGTAATGAGCAATTGATGGCATGAATGCCACATGTAATTGGTCAGTTATATTGGTAGAATATGCAAAATGAACTGCGCAGAAATGGTTTGCGCAAATACGGATTGCGCATGAGTGGTTTGCGCAAACACGGATTGCGCTGCCACCTGTCAGCCGCCCTCGAGCACTGTGCGGCGTCAAAAACGAACAGCCTCCTCGTTATTCGTGTTGTCAGCTGTCAGGAAGATCTGATTTGATTCAGTCAATGATGACTTCTGCCACGTCAGCCTGTGCAGTTGGGAACATGCACAAACCAGCCTGCGCAAAGTGATGTCTGCGCAATCTGTTGTCTGCGCAACTCATCAAAATGATGAATATCTTGAATTTTTGACTTTGTTGATTGATGCAACTTGATTTTTTAGGACCTACACTGGTGATCTATCCAGGTGTGTGCTCTTGACTTTTTATAGGTATTCTAGCCAAGGTCGTGATCTTCTCTACTGCTTCGAAGATGACGTGTATTGTATTATTCCTTTCTTCTCTTGACAATTCATTTCATTTGCCATGTATTACTTTTTTTTCAATTAGTTGGTAGTAGATTTGTCTCCGCCCAACTACATGTAAAATAACAAATTCTTATTTGATTCTACAAAAGCTTTATCTTTATTTTGTGGATGAGATTAGATTAGCCTTGGTTTTACTGCATGTACAACTTACTTATATTTATAATACGACTGGCATGTCTACGGTCCTAGTCCTACATATTTTAGGACTATGGCGTTACAACTACCTTAGCCGCACGATGATCAGTACTAAACATCGATACAGTCCGGTAGAAAAAGAATGCTTAGCCTTAATGTTCCTCGTCAAGAAAATGCGTCATTACGTCGCAGGCCAAACCATCCATGTCATCTCCAGAGTCAATTCTCTGCGGGTTCTGATGAAAAAGCCTAGTACACTCAATTCTAGACTTGCTACATGGGCGATTCTACTAGCATAATATAATATGGTCTATGTTCCGCAAAAGTCTGTCAAGGGTCAAGCCCTGGCTGACTTCTTGGTTGCTCATCCAATCCATGAGACTTCGAAACTCTACGACGAATTTCCTGACGAAACTCTAGAGTCTAACACGACTTTGGAAGGAATAATTGCTTGGCGTCTATTCTTTGATGGTGCATCTAGAATCGGATCCAACGATATCATCATTACTAGAGTAGGAATTGTCCTCGTATCTCTAGAAGGGTTAGCCATTCAAAGAGCCTATTCTCTGGACGAGCCGTGTTCCAACAATGTTGCCAAATATAACGCTTTGCTCATCGGACTCCTGTTAGCTAAACAACTGGATATCGACTATCTTGAAGTATATAGAAACTCTAAACTAATCGTAAATCAAGTTAGAGGCACGTAGAATTTCGATATGAAGATCTCATCCCCTATCAAGAAGCAACAGTTAAACTTGCTAGGTCATTCAAAGGTTTCTTTATTGAGCATGTACGACGAGCATGCAATATATAAGCCGATGCGCTTGCTAATCTAGTAGCAGTACTAGTTGTTCCTGTGAGAAGGCAATAATTGATCGTCATTGCTAATCGAGAATTATTCTGTTTCGAGAATAATTTGAATATTGAATTCAGTAATGCGGTTGAGATTTGCACTACTAGCAAAGACTGGAGGACTCTTTTCATTAACTTCGTAGTACATGATATCTTACTAGAAGACCCTAAAGAAGCAACGACAATTCATCGTCAATCATTCCGGTTCTACTATAACCACTCGTCCAAGACACTCTACCGTCGATCTTTTGATGGCATGCTCCTGCGTTGCCTCGCAGGTGATGAGGCAAAACAGATATTATGTGAAGCTCATGTTGGTGTCAGCGGTGCACATCAGCCCGGTCCCAAGTTACAGGACTGTATCAGATGCATGGGATGTTGTTGGCCCACCATGGTAGAAGATGCAATTGAATATGTAAGGAAATGTAGAGCATGTCAGATCTATGCATATTTTATCCACCAACAGTTAGAATTCTTACATCCAACTGTAACATCTTGGCCCTTTGAAGCTTGGGGCATAGATGTCATTGGCTCTATCAATCCCCATAATCTCGAGGACATCGATTCATCCTAGCAATAACCGATTATTTCTCAAAATGGGCAGAAGCTATTCCTCTGGCTGAAGTCAAGACAAACAGTGTCATCAACTTTATCAAACATCATATGATTTATCAATTCGACATTCCTCAAAGAATCATCCATGGTAACGGACCTCAGTTCGTGAGTCAAGCATTCACTCGATTTTGTAATGACACTTGAATAAATAATATTGCTTCTACGGCTTATAATCCCGCAACTAACTGTTTAGCAGAAGTATTCAACAAAACAATCATCAAGCTTTTCAAAAAAATTATTTTTGCCAATAAGCTTAACTGGAGCAAAAAACTTGGAGAATGTCTTTGGGCATACCGTACTACGGTTTACACCCCAACTGCCTGTACTCCTTTCTCTCCGATGTATGGATGTGAAGCCGTCTTACCGTTGGATATCCAAATTCCATCGCTGAGGATAGCTATCGCCAACAAGTTAACAGTAGAAAATAATGATCGTCTTCGACTTTAAGAGCTTGAAGCACTAGATGAGAAGTGGTTGCTAGCTCAACAGCATATTTAGCTATATCAAGCTCGTATCTCAAAATCCTTCAACCGTAAAGTCAAAGCACGAACCTTTCAAAAAGGCGAGTTAGTCTTTATTATCAGAAGTCCTATGACTATGACTCACATGAGCAAAGGCAAGTTCGAACCAAAGTGGGAAGGTCCCGATGTCGTAAGCAAAGTCTTCTGTAATGGAGCTTACCAGTTGACCGAGATGGACGGTCGAATAGCTATGATGCCTATCAACGACAAATTTCTGAAGAAATATCATATTTGAAAGTATGTATTATATTTTCTAACAAATATTATACATACACAATCATCAAATTATTATCTTTTATTCACTCATTCTGAGTAAACCTATAGATAATGTCCTCAAAAATTCCCAGCGGAGTCTAATCCAGATCTTATGGTACACCCTCCCATAACATCTAGCACAAAATATTGTCACGACATCATCTTTTGAAATCCAGTCGTTTTAAAAGATATCTTATCCTTGAGCCCTAGTTGGTTTAGGAATAATTAGATATAAGAATTCATGTCCACGTTGCCTCTGAATTCTATTGTCTGCACCAACGAATTCATGTCCACATTACCTCTGAATTCTATTTGTCTATGCCAACGACTTTTCACGTCCATATTACCTCTGTTAACGTCATCCCAAAAGTAATATCACATCAAGTTATATTATGTCACGTCCAAGGCCTTTGAACAGATATAATAAGTGGTGTTATTTTCAAGAAATACGTCATAATATGTTGGTTCTCTCTCTTAACTTATTATCTGTCCTTAAAAACTAAGTTGTGCCAAAGATGATAAGTTCACAAAATCATAAGTTCATGGCAAACGAGCAAAAGGTTCTTTATTTTCTCTCCATAAAAAGGAGTAAATGACTGTATTTGCAGAAATAGAAAACAAACTACATCTCAGAAAATCAAGCAGTAAACATTGAAACAAGAAAAAAATAATATTTTTATTTATTTTTTCAAGAATGGCTTCGCTGGGGCAGGTACCACTCCCTCAACCATTGTGCATATGAAGGCCCCAACTGATCAAGGTTCTCTACATGAGCTGGGTGACTGGTGCTCCCGGTGCCACTACCTTCCGGTGCCGGTTCCTCCTTAATAGGAACTTCGATTTTTGGAATTACTTCCTCCTTATGGTCACCAATTCCTCTTTGACAAAAGTAGACATCACTTCCTCTTTAACGGCGACCTCAGCTTTCGGTATCACTATAGACGCTGTGAAAAGGCAAAAAAATAAGAGTTAAAATCATTAAAGAGTGTTCTTATAAAATTAAGAAAATCTAAGTGATTTTTAAGCTCTGCTATCATGACCCACACCCGATGTAGGGCACGAGTGCGTAATAGCGCCCAGCCAACGTCACATAATCGGTGGTAGAATGTTGTTCAAGGTCGCTATGGAACAACTCACGCAATGATATAATATACTTGTCAAAGATCTCAACTCTGAACAGAGGACAAGTATAAGATATGATAATACTAAATCACAGTCTAAGCACGATAAGATATCACAGAAGTCTAGATAACTGCTAATACTAAACAACAACAACAACAACAACTGAAATAAACTATTAAATAATAATATCTCAAACAATCTCAAATACAATATCAAAATCACTTCTTATTATAATTCAAGTTCTAAACATGAAACTTATAACTAGTCAATTAAGCTAGTCTTCCGATCACTCCTGAGAGTCTAGACCCAAGGTAGCTAAACCATCTCCGGATCCAAGGCAAGTAGGGCACGTATCTTCAGGGCAAACATCTTTAATATTTTGTCAACGTATCCAGTCAGGATTGGAACGAGCACAACTCCTTAGATAGTTCCAAATAAAAGACAAAGATTATAAAGCAGTTATAGACAGTAATACTTGATGAACATGGAAAGCTTGTAACAGGTAATAAAATAGAACGACAATTAGAACAAGAAAAGTAAATACTGTGAAACAAAAGATCATGTCAATAAAGACTATAAAATAAACTAGCTGAACTAGAGTAACATGATATACGTCCAGACCGTAAAATATAGGTCAAGTGTGATCCAAGTGTGAGTCCAGACAGTATGAGTCCAGCAAGTAAATCTAGTACAATATGAGTCCAATGTGATTCCAGTATGAGGCCAGCAAGTGAGGCCAGTATGAGTCCAGACAATATTCTAACAGTGTGATTTAAAATATCGAGATCGACATGTAAACGGCTATGGGTAAATCCGACACATCGTACACTAGCCAAGTATGGGATGGCTATCATTCCAGAATAAACCAGCAAGGGGGTAAGTCCAGTATTTGGGAATGTTTACATGTCTACTCAAATATTTTTCGGTCCGACAAGTACAAGTGAATCCATAACCCGATACATAAATCAAAACAAGTACAGCTAGAACATGATGATGTCAGTAGGTGATTCCAGTAGTGATTCCAGTAATAAAGGACAGACAAGTATAGTATATATGTCGTATACATGAATCCAGAAATACTAATCCATGTTTGTAACAGAGAATCAAATAGAACTATACTAGAAGCTGAATCACCGAAATCATCAAGTAATAAAAAAACTATCAGAGAATGTAGTCGCCTGATACCCTGAGCGACTGATGTATACAGAAGTCCGAACTGGTATAATTGAGTCCTATTTAGAGTAATACAGGTTATAATGTGTTCAAAAGGTAATAATTAAAGTTTATAATACAATCTACATAATTCTAGGTCAATCTAGGTCAAAGTCAACTATTTGTCCACTTTTGTCAACCTCTAGTCAAACCAAGTCAATATCTAGGGTTTGGTCAACTGTCTAGTCAAGCTAGGTCAACTAGGCTAGTTCTAAGTCAAAGAGTCAATTCTAGTCAACCATTGGTCAATCTAGGTCCTAATTGGTCAACATGAGTCATTTAGTCTAATCTAGGGTTTTCCAAATAGGCCATTAGTTCAAGAACAAGTACTATCAATCTATAACTTAATCACTAAACAGATTACATGTCCTATATTATATCCCTTTGAATATACACTCATGTAATGATATGAATATAACCATATATACTTTCTAATGAGACTCCCCAAAGCTACTAACTAATCCTAACTTAAACTAACATATACAAACACACCAGCTAACTTCTACTGTCCTAATATATTAGTCATTCATGATGCCTAAGTTCAACTAAAAGGGAAGTCTCCTTATCTCTAACATGATACTACTGATACTATATACTACACTCACAATAGCCAACACGGCCCAGTCATGTGCACTAACACTGGCCTATGGTCAATACCCTCAATTCTTGGCCATGCTAATACCTAGGTCATGTGGCCAAGGGAAAAAGGTCTTATGGTAATCTGGACTGAACAAGTGTGAGGCATGGACTGAACTTTCTAAAGTGAACTGATGTTAAAGAAGACGTGGCTAAAGCAAGGGAGTAATTGTGTATCATGTAGGTAAGGGAAGCATTTACCTAGGCTGAACTCTAATGTTCAAGACTGTGCAAATGGGGAAACCTGGACTAATACTAAGGGTGAATGGATGAACAATTGCTCTGCTCACTACATGAACTGAACCTATATACCTTCCTATATCATGGACTGATACAAGAAGGAGTTGCAAGGACTGAACATATATGGTAATCCTATTCCCTTCAAAACAGTAGCTATAAGACATTATTCATATTTAGTTTTCCCCTCCTATTCATCACATCAGTTAGAAAAATCAATACACACACACACAGACACACGCACACGCACACAATATATATATATATATATATATATATATATATATATATATATATGATATATATTTCATCACGCAGGATTAGGGCTGCGCCTGCGATTGCGGAGCTTCCGTCCCTGTTGTGCACAGATGTCATCACCGACGGGGGGCTCCGTCCCTCCCTGGCATTGGATCCACGACGGGTGGCAGAGTCCGCCCTGGCGCGATTTCGTCGGAGGGTGGCTCCGCCTCCACTGGCCTTTGCACGGGAGGAGGAGACGGCCATGGGGGCGACCTGGTGACGGGGGAGGGGGGATCTCGTTCCCCCTGGTTCGGCGGGGGGATCCGTCCCCTCTGATGGCTCGTCGGCGGGAGCCACGGGCTCGTCGACGGGAGCCTCTGGAGGCACTCGCACCTATGGTGGTACGTCGGAGGGAGGGACCGCCTCCACTGGCCTCCGCGCGGGAGGCGGAGTTGGCCATGGAGGCGACCTAGCGGTGGGGGGGACCTCGTTCCCCCTGGTTCTGCGGAGGGATCCGGCCCCTCTGATGGCTCGTCGGCGGGAGCCACGGGTTCGTCGGCGGGAGTCTCTATAGGCACTCGCACCAAGGGTGGTACGTCGGCAAGAGGGTTCGCTCCTCCTAGCCTTCGTACGGCGGGGGGAGACGGTAGAGGGGGCGACCCGTCTGCGGGGGGGTCTCACCCATCCAGGTTCTGGCGGGAGGCTCCGCCCGACGTCGACGGGAGGCTCCGTCCTCCTTGGCATCCCTCATGGCCTTCCCGAGGACGGCGACGGGATTGGGGATGACCCGACTGCGAGGAGGGACGTCGTCCGGAGCGATGTCCGCTCTCCGGCAATGGTGGCGTCTCAGGATAAGGTGGTAGACGGAGGTACGGGTGGTACGACGCGGTCCTTTGCTGCGGTAGTGGGCGGACCTGCGTCGACTTTGACGGGTGGTGTGTCGAGAGTGGACTTCCGACCAGCCATTGAGTCTGATGGCAGGAAGGTGGTCGTCTTCTCGCCGTCGGATATGGAGGCTCTTACGGTGCCGTATGGGTTGGATCTTATTGGAAAGTTTGCTCAGCGGAGACTCCCGGTTGAGGCCATTAGGAAGGTTTTTGATTCGAGAAGTTTCAGGGGGATGATCGAAGTAAAGGCCATTGATGATCATCATATTCTTATACGGCCTCATGTCGAGAGTGATTTTCTTCGGCTTCGCTCTAAGGACTGTTGGTTCGTTGGTCGGGTTCCGATGGTGCTTTTCAGGTCGTCAGTGGACTTTTTGCCGATGAGAGAGGATCCACGTATTCCTATCTGGGTTACCTTCCCTGGGCTTCCCTACTGCATGTTTAATACTAATACGGTTCTCTCCATTGCATCTGGTCTCGGCACTCCGCTCTTTACGGACCGGGCTATGCCTTCATTCTCTAGGCTACGGGTAGCCAGGGTCTTGGTTGAAGTGGATGTCAGTAAACCACTTTCTCATGAGGTTTTCTTCTAACTTCTTGATGGCGTTCGTTCGCAGCCGGTTGTCTATGAAAGGACTCCTCTATACTGTGTTTCTTGCGGCCATCATGATTACGTTGAGAGTGATTGTGGTTGTCCCCAGTTGGATACGCCAACAGTAGATGTAGCAGACGGACCGCCCATCCCCGTCGCTCCTTTCTCAGGCGTAGCGTAGCCATCGGTGGTTGTAGCAGACGGACCGCCCAACACCGACGTTTATTCTTCAGGCGGTATGCGAGGGGACGACGGCTCGGTGGGCGACCGTAGGATTAGCAGGGTCGTCGGAGGCGGAGATCGAGGCGTGAAAAGGGAAAGGGGACTCGGCAGGTATAGAGGCGCGTCCAGGGGCGTGATGATAGCAGGGGGACCACGCAGCCCAAATTGCGCGGGAGTGATGATATTCGTGCGAGTTCCGTTCCGCCTTCCTGGTACGTAGGGGAGTCTTCTTCGGGCCAGCTGGCTTTATGGTCGGATGATGGAAGGCCCATGCAGGGGGGACGTAGCGCTCCGGGTTCTAGTTTGGATGGGCAGATAGGGCCTGAGCGGGGAATTAGGCCCATTGTTTTACCGGACCTTCCTATTATTATCCACAGTCAGCTGGGATAGGGAGTTATAGCGGCTGACTCTGACACTGAAGATCGCAGCTTGGTGGTATGGGAGGAGCCCGCCCATGGCTCTATCTCTGATTGGGGTTATGACCCTTCTCCGGGAGATGATATTATTTCTTTGCCTGAGGCGAGATCTTCTACCTCCTTTTTTGAGGGTCGTGATGATGGTTGGCAGATGGTTCCCTTCAAAAAGGCGGCTGGTAAGCGAAGGAAGTCGTTGGCACCTCAGTCGGATCGACTGCTTCGATCACTTGCTTCCCGGGTTAGGCGGAACCCCGAGAGGGTCCATAGTTAAATTCCTTATGTGGAATGTTCGGGGGACGGCGAACAGATCTACAATATACCGTCTCACGTCCTTGTGTCGGACCAACTATATTCAGGTTCTCGCTATTATTGAGCCCAAGGTGATATCCTCTAAGCTTCTTTCTTATCAACTGAGGTTGGGTTTTGATGCTAGCTTTTGCAATGATAAGGGTAATATTTGAATACTTTGCAAGTCGGGTCTTGGGACCCAATGTATTGATTCTTGTGATCAAGCTATCATAGTGCATCTTTCTCCGAGCTATTTTTCGGATCCGGTACGGTTGTCTGTGGTTCATGGTGCAGGGACACGACAGGGGAGGAGGCGGATGTGGCGGCACCTTTTGGACGTCCAAGCCAGGCACATCGGTATGCCCTGGGCGGTGGACGGGGATTTCAATATTATTGCTTCTCCGGATGAGAAATTTGGAGGTCGGCCTCCTGACACGAGGGCCATCGCGGACTTTCTCGACTTTCAGTTGGCTGTCGGGCTCTCCATGTTGACTTCGGAGGTAGTATTTACACTTGGGTAAATGGTCAGTCGGGGGCTGATCGGCAGGGATCCCGCCTTGATAGGATACTCGCGACGGGTAGTTGGCTGGATGGTGTCCAGGTCTCATGTAAGCATCTTAATCGGGCAGAATCTGATCATTCTCCATTATTGATAACCTGCCAGCCAGCTTCCTCCCCTCAGCGTCGAGGATTCCGTTTTCTCGACTTTTGGACGTCTCATCCGGATTTTCTTACGGTGGTTGCTCGGGCGTGGAATTCATGTTGGCATAATGATGCGCTTGAGCGGCTGGGCATGCGTTTGCGGACAACGGGGCATGTCCTGGCTGGATGGAGTAGAGCTACTTTCGGAGACGTTTTTCAGGAGGTCCGTCAGGCCGAGGATGCTGCCTTGGCGGCGGAGCAGGATTATGAGCTTCATCCTTCGGAGAGGGGAAGGGCTTCCTGGATGGAGGCTGTAGCCAGATTAAAGCAAAAGGTCCAAGTCGAGGAGTCTTTCTGGAAACAAAAAGCCAGATTAAAATGGGACCTGGAAGGGGATAAGAATACTCGATTTTTCCATGAGTGCACCAGGAGCAGGCAAAGAAAGGCGGGTATTCAGAAAATTATTCGGGCTGATGGATCAGAAATAGGCTCTATTGTGGAGGTGGCGACGGAGGCTTCATTATTCTTCTCTAAGTTGTTCAGGGCTGAGCCTATTTCAGACGAGGATGCCTTCCTCGATGTTATTTCTAGCCTCATTTCGGTGGAGGACAACTCTGAGCTTGTTCGTTGTCCGGATAGAGCGGAGCTATTCGAGATTATTAGGGGAATGGACCCGGCTAGTGGCGCCGGGTCGGATAGATTTTCTGGGATATTTTTCTCATTTTGTTGGGATATTATCGTTGCTGACGTGGAGGAAGCCATTAGCTCTTTTTTCTTGGGTACTCGTCTTCCGGTTTCCATTTCTGATACCTTTTTATTTCTTATCCCCAAAGTCGAGCACCCGAGGAATCTATCTAATTTCCGTCCTATTAGCCTTTGTAATTTCTGTAATAAGATAATTTCTAAGATTATTGCTTGCAGGTTACGGAAATTTCTTTCCAAAACTATTTCTCCAGAGCAAAGTGCTTTTGTTAAAGAGAGAGAGATTGTTGACAATATCATCATTGCTCAGGACATGGTGGCTTCTATGAGAGAATCGAATCATGGTGGAAATGTTGCAATAAAGCTTGACATGCAGAAAGCCTATGACAGAGTCAGTTGGCATTTTCTCCTTCCGGTTCTTCGGAGATTTGGCTTCAATGAGGTTTTTTGTGATCTTATTTATCGTCTCCTGGCGGACACCCGGTATGCGGTTATTCTTAATGGAGCCCCTACTAATTTCTTTCCGGCGTCTAGAGGGATCCGGTAGGGGGACCCTCTCTCCCCGGCTCTCTTCATTATTGCTGCGGAGGTACTTTCTCGGAACCTCAAGCTTCTTCAAGAAACAAATAGGAGAACTTCATTTCATACTCCTATTGGGGGACCGCGTATCTCGCACTTGGCATATGCGGATGACGTTCTTATATTTACTTCGGGGGATATTGCTGGATTGCGTGCTCTTCAGCAGGTATTGCATCGTTATGAGGCTGTTTCTGGTCAAAAAATTAATTATTCCAAATCCGCCTTTTATACTGTGACCCCCTTGGCTGAGGACCGTGCTCGGACTATTTCTACTCTTTTTGGGTTCTGTACCGGGTCTTTGCCATTTACTTACTTGGGCTGTCCGTTAACATACGGGAGACGGAATGCGGGGATGTTTAGTTATTTGTTGGATAAAATCCGGTTGAAGCTGACGGGATGGCAGAACAAGATTCTTTCTCCTGGGGGTAAGCTGGTCCTTATTAAGAATGTTCTTTCATCTATCCCTTTGTATTCGTTGGCAGCATGTTGCCCACCTCGGGCCGTTCTCAGGGCGATTGAGAGGATGTTTGCGGCTTTCTTCTGGGGTAGCAAGGATGGGGTGGCTAAGAGGAGTTGGCTGGCGTGGCGGTTCGTCACTCGAACTAAGTCCGAAGGAGGCCTTGGGATCAAATGTCTGAATGATGTTATGGATGCCTTTTCTATGAAGTTATGGTGGAAGTTACGGCATGGGAAGGGCCTTTGGATGGAGCTCCTTAAATCAAAATATTTTTGTAAGCGTCATCTATGTGATGTGTTTATGAATTCCAAGTGCTCCCATATTTGGCGATAGATTTTGCGGGGGAGGAAATTGGCGGAACCGCACATCTCTTTCATACTTGGGCGTGGTGAGGGCTCAGCGAGGTGCGAAGATTGGCTCCCGGGGGGCCCTCAGTTGGGTAGCGTTGCTATTCCGTCGGATGCGGGAGTGGTGGATGGGACCAGGCACGGAACAGGAAGACGGAATCGGGTACGACGACGGACCCAGGAGATGGAGGCGTCTGTCTCGGGGCGGGTTCCATTGGATGGTGGCACCGGGGAGCTTCGGAGGTCGGCCAGATTGGCCGGGAGGAGGGTGGTTCTACATCATCGAACGGTGACTGTGAGGGCTCTATCGGATAGGGGAAGGAAGATCCGAGATTCTAGGGCGAGGAACTCGGACAAAGGTGGTCCGGGTATCCGTCTGTTTTGGACTGACGCTGGGTGGGATTTGCCTATGTTCATGGAGCAGTTTGGGGCAGAGGCAGCGAGGCGGCTCAGAGTGGCAAATCTGTCTTGCTCTTCGGCTCCTGATTCTTTGGTCTAGGGAGATAGGAAAGGATCTTTTTTGCTTGCCTCGGCTTGGAGGTTTTGTCGAATTTCCCATCCTACATCTTCTTTATTTTCTAATATTTGAGGCAAGTATATTCCGGCGAAGTAGAGCATTCTGATGTGGACGGTTTGTCACAACCGGCTACCCACTGATGACAACATTCAAAAGATTGGCTTCTATTTGGCTTGCAGGTGTCATTGCTGCCAGGATGGGAATGGAGAGACCCTTAAGCATATTTTCTTCCACGGGGATCTTGCTAGGATGGTTTGGTCTGTCTTTCGGGGTTTCTTCAAGGCAAGGATGCATAGTGACTTTCTTGCCTTTCTTCAAAGGTGGGGGCGGGGCCAGGGCAGTCATCATGGGAGATCATTGGCCGGTGCGATCATTTGGGTGCTTTGGAAGAACCGGAATAAGCATCGCTACGAGGGGCGTAGTGTTGGTTCTGATTTCTTGGTTCGGGAGGTGAAGCGTCAGTTTCGGAAGTCGCTTTCGGGCTGCCATCATCCTCCGACTATTCCGCATTGGGCTTTAGAGTAGTGATTTTCTTGTATTTTCTTTCCTTATTTTTGTTACCATGAGGTCGGATGTACTCATTACCCTCTTTTTTCAATAAAGGTAACGATTTTCCAAAATATATATATATATATATATATATATATATATATATATATATATATATATATATATTTTTTTTTTTTTTTTTTTTATATATATATATATATATATATTTAAAAGGCAAATGCTTTCATTGAATGAGAAATCAAGCGGGTTAGAACCGGGAGATGGCCCGAATTCCTACAAACAGAGATGGGAATCCGAAAACCGAGATCCCACGAACAGTGATGGGGAAACGAAACCCCAAAATACCCATTAACAAAAGGTAAAGTACATTAATAAAAACCCTCTTTTTTCTTTTTCTTTCTTTTTTTTTTTGTGGGGACACGTGGGAATCCCACCCACCAGCAGCCTGAAGGAAACAGAAATTCGAATTTCGAATTTCAAAGGGTTAGGGGCACGTGGCCCTAAGCGCGTGGCCCGATGTGGGCACTGCCCGAGAGGGCACGGGTCTCGATTGGAGCGCTGCTCCAGAGGGCGCGGAGCCCGAGGCGGTAGCGCGGACCGTAGAGCGAGGCGGCAGCGCGGACTGGGCGGGGGGGTCACGACGGTCAGACGGCGTAGAGGCCGAGGGAGAGCTGAGGGCGCGCCGCGAGAGAGCCGGAGGTGGTCGAGGCGAGGGAGTGCTGGGGGCGCGCCGCCGAAGAGCCGGAGGTGGCCGAGGCGAGGGAGAGCTGGGGGCGCGCCGCTGGAGAGCCGGGGGAGGCCCCGGCGATCACCAGGACTGACGGAGAGGTGGGCACCAGCCGCAGGGGCACCACGCCGGTGCGGCAGGGAGAGCGGACGACGCCCACTGCGCCGCTGTGGAGGAGCCGAGAACGCCTGAGGAAGGCCAGTGGGCCGCGGCCGGTTGGGTGGGGGCGGCGACCCAGTACCACCGAAGGGTGGCTGGGTCCTGCCAGTAGGCCCCCGCCGCCGAGGAGGATGAAGCCGGGGCAATGTGGGCGGCGGGAGCGGGGGGGTAGCCTGAGGGGTCAGCGCACGGAGCGGGGGGAGACGGTGGAGGGGCAACCGAGGCCACGGAAAGCTCCGGGGGGGGACGACGGCCGGGGCGGGTGGCGCGGGGGGGAGGTCCGCCGTCGGGGCCTGGGGAGGCGCGGGAGGAGGAGGATCAGAGAGGCGACTCGCGGCCGTGGCGGGGAGGACAGCGGGCAGGGCAGGGGGCGCCTGGGACTGCGGGGCAAGAAGCGGGCCAGGCTGAGATCAGCCGGCCCCCGGAACCGCCGAGACGACGAGAACAGAGGGCGGGGGAGGATCAGACTTTGGGGGTCGCCTTGGGGCGGGGGAGGCGGTGGTTGGGGCCTCGACCGGAGAGTGAGGCGGGACAACGACCGGGAGAGCAGCCGGGAGGGGCGCCAGCGCGGGGAGGGGCCAAGCGGGGCACAAGGCGACGAGGGGGGCTGGCGGAGGGCCGAGGAGGGAGGGAGCTGAGGACCGACAGAGGCGCCGAGGCCGGCGAGCTCTCCGACGCGGGGGGCGGCGGTAGCGCCGAGAGTGAGGGAGGAAAGGGGAGGTGCCCCCGCAAGTTGGGTAGCCGCCGGCCGGGGGGAGGAGCGGCCAGGGGTGACACTGCCAACTGGAGGAACCAAGGTGGCCGGCGGTGGGGGGAGACGCGCGGCGAGGAGGAGAACTCCCTGGCGCGGCCGGCCGCCGGCCGAGGCCGATGAGCAGGAGCTCTCCCTCGGTCGGGATCCACACCCACATCCCACCGATATATATATATATATATATATATATATATATATATATATATATATATATATATATATTTATTTATTTATTTATTTTTTATTTTTTTATGCAAACCAACTAGCTTTATTGAAAGGAGAAAACGACAAAGCAACACGGACAACGCAACAGAGAGCAGTGACCGGGTCCCGCAGGCGGTTGACCTGGTCGAAATTAAAATTCAAACCAGCAAATAAACGGAGGGAAATGGGGGGGCACATGGCCTTCAGGCGTGCTGCCCGAGGGGTCTGCTCCGGGCACGGAGCCCGATGAGGGAGTGGCCCGAGGAGGCACGAGAAACCAGGACGAGGCCTGAGCCCGGGGGGAGTAGGAACGCCCCCGGGGGTCGGTGGCTGCCACGCCCGGCTGGAGCCGCGACGTGAAGAACAGGTGGCAACTCTAGAGGGGGGTGAATAGAGTTTATATAGAAAATAACCAATTAAAAATTAACTCTTTCACGAATTATAAATAATCAGAGTAAAATGCGGAAAGTAAATGAAGAGCAAGAAAGCATACGCAAACACAGCGATTTTAACCTGGTTTCCCTCGTGGAGGACTAGTCCAGGCCTGAAAACTCTAGCACAGGATTAAATCCACTATTTGTGAAATAGTAGTTTACAACCCGTGCCTTTACTTCAGGAGAGCACGTCAACTTCCTATAGAGGATCGCAGTGGCGATTTGCTTGGAATTGTCCAAGCGACTTCTTCAACTCTTGCACAAGAATCCTAACTGAGAGATGCTGAGCACTCGAGACTTAGGAGGCTTGTGGCTAGCAGATGGGAAGGGTATGGCTTATTTGAGCTATAAGAGAGAAGAGAAGAGAAGATTGGATGATTTGAAATGAGAAAATTCATGGCCTATTTATAGTGTTTTTGTAGGCAGAATTCGGCCAGAATTCGGGTAGGAAATTTCAAATATTTGGCCGTTGGACAACTAGCAACCAGCTAACCCTAAAATTAGGGATGCTGATTTCTAGGGGACAGAGTTCGGCCCGAACTCTGTGTGGAGGCAGAGTTCGGCCCGAACTCTGTGTGGAGGCAGAGTTCGGCCCGAACTCTGTCTCCAGAGCACAGAATAGTTCTAAGTGGCCAGTGGGTATTTTTCTGGATGGTGGAGTTTGAAGATTATTGGGTAGGCTATAGGTTAAGTCTCAAGAGCTCAGCGTGACACAATTTACATCAGTCTAGACTCAACAAAAGTGTAAAATACAGACTCAAATATAACTGAGAAGCTGAGACTGAGCTGTCGTCTGACTTGAGCTTAATGTAGACGTCGTGTGTCGTATTGAACTATTACAAATATTATTTAGTCAATGTTATCAATATTTGGTTGACTGTGACTTTGTGTCAACAATCTCCCCCATATTGATAATTGACAAAGTAATATATGTATATTCAATATTCATACCTGGACACAATTGATCACAAAAACATAGCTCCCCCATAATCAATGCCAAGCAGAAATAATAGCTCCCCCGTAACCGGTGAACGGTGCCGAGCTAGAACCAATAGCTCCCCCATAAATAATGCATTGAACCTGTTGGCCTGATAAATAATATCTCCCAAAAGCACCAAATAGCACATATATACTAAAAGTAGTATGACAAGAATATACATATTTCTCCCCCTTTTGGCATTAGCAATATAAACTGCATATGAATAAGAATGATGCAACCACACCAAATAGAGAAGAAACTATATATGAATGATCAAAACGAGCAACTAGCATAGAATAATAAACTACGATAAGCATAAAATGTCATCACACAAAACCAGAGTCATCAAACTACCAGAGTTTTAGTACAACCCAAGTACATAAATCCAAATAAAACTAAATAACTGGAAATCAGAAAATAGAAACTAGAATCATCAGCAGCAGCAGCAGATAGTAGAAGCCATCTCCATCATGGAGCACGAGAAGGCCCAGCGGAGTCTGAAGGATCAGTGAATGAACGGCTGGGGTCCATAATAGCAGCATTTGGATCCAGGTAGCGCATGACCCAGGGGTCGTCAATACGATAACCAGCACGACCAGGATCCCGCTCCATGGGAATGGGCATAGAAGGGTGACGAGACATAGAATACCGAATATCGTGCAGCGAGTTGCTGAGGGCACTCATCTGCAGGATAGTCCGGTAGTCCATCTGAGTCCAGCGATCGTCCTCCAATGCGAAACGATCTCTGAGCATGGTCTGGATGGAGTCAAGAGTAGCGGGAGGAGGTGGCACATCCTGTCCAAGTGGAGGGGCGTCGGGCTCCTCATCAGCAGAATGCTCAGAAGTGTCAGGAGAGGCGACGACTGCCTGAAGACGTCGTGCCTTGGAAAGGAATGCAGGAGCAGGCAAGAAAGGACAATCATGAAGAGGGACAATGAACGCACGAAAAACCATAGGAAGATACAAAGGATAAACCAGGGCTCGTGGTTTCTTCCTACAGTTAATCATCCAGTCCATCATGGTATGTGGAAGATTGAACGGAATGCGATAATGAAGATGATACAAAGCAGAGATCTCAAAATATGTAACTTCATCGGTGGAGCCAGCTTTTGGCAAAATAGTGTTGAAAATAATTCGATGAAGTTCATAGAAATACGAGTTGAGGTGCTTGGCCATAAGCTTGCGAGGACTTATGTTAGGGGCACATAGTTCCTCCTTGAAACTTTCAAGGGAAGTTTCACCAACAAATTGGAATTGGCGAGCTTCCACAAGCTTATCCCAAATATCGAGATCTTGAAGTGCAAGATACTCGCCCAACTCAGAAGCATCAAAAGCAATATCAATTCCGGCAACCCGGGAATAGATGTGAGTGGCATCGTGAGTCAAGTTACAATAGAACATTTGTATAGCGCTACGATAAATAACAAAGTTTGAAGCCACTAACTCATTTAAGCAAAGATCTTGAAACAATGATTCAAATTGTGAAAAAATAGTAAAATTAATGGGATGTCCCGCGAAGACCGGACGAGTCCGAAAGTCACTAAACCACTCGTTGGAAGCATCTAGCGATACAAACAATCGGTCGTCATAAGTATTAGGGTCGCGGGAAGGAGGTGGATTGAACAACGGATGAAGGGGTTGTTGTTGTTCAACGGGTTGCTCAATGGGAGGAAGAGGATTCGAAGAGGAAGCACCCTCGGTTCGAATCCTCTTCCCACGATTGGGCAAGCGAGAAGCCATTTGCAAACAAATAGAGAACTTGAAATAGAGAGGGAGAAGGAGTTATACCTCAAATCAACAATGAACAGTGAAAGAGAATGAGAAAATAGCCCTTCTCCTTGATTTTGATGAGCAATGGAGCACTTTGGAGAGAAAACTAGGGTTAGGGTTTGAGAAAAATAGTGGAGGAGGTGAAGGTGATGGTAAGAATGAAGGAGAGAGATGAAAACCCGAATATAAGAGGAGGGTTTTCTTTGGTCGGAGTAAATCTGGACCGTAGGATCACATTTGATCAAACGGCTGAAGCTGTCCCCGATTCTGGAATAGGGGAACCGAATTCGGCCCGAACTCTGTTGGGGACAGAGTTCGGCCAGAGTTCTGGGTCCTTGTTCCAGAACTGAAAACAGGCTAGAAAAAAAAGTTAAGTATGGGAAATCAAGTTAGATAAAAATAATAGCTTGAAAGATTCAATCAAAATAGAATAATAGCAGAATGAAATTAAAAAAAATAGTGAATCAGCAGTAAGAAATCAAAACGAACCATATAATAAATAAGGAAATATATCATAATTCAATAGTTTGAAGTTGCCATGGGTTAGCTGCAGGGGCCGGATCCCAGCTAGCGGTAGTCCTGTGGACTAGTGCACGTGTCGCTTAGGCTTTTATGCCTTGTTGTCAGAAGGGCCCTTTCGGCTTGTACCCATAGCAAGTTCATCGTAAGAGAATCATAATATAATCGATATTTATGCAGGTGAGTTTTAATTTATGACAGCTTCATCTAAAATTCCAAGTTCACGACAAAGGAAATTGAAGCGCTCTTCGGATAATAGCTTAGTGAAGAAGTCTGCTAGCTGATGATCAGTGTTAATAAACTCTAAGTTAATCATGCTATTTTGCTGATGATCACGCAAAAACTGGTGTCTAATTTCAATGTGTTTTGTGCGTGAGTGACAGATAGGGTTCTTAGTCAAGTTAATAGCACTAGTATTGTCACAGAATATAGGAATGTGCATGAAAGATAGATTATAGTCTTCAAGGGTTTGCTTCATCCACAGAATTTGTGCACGACAACGTCCAGCTGCGATGTATTCAGCTTCTGTTGTGGATAGTACGACAGAATTCTGTTTCTTGCTAAACCAAGAGACTAAAGTCTTTCCTAATAAATGACACGTGCCGCTTGTACTTTTACGGTCGATCTTGCATCCAGCAAAGTCAGCATCAGAGTAACCAATGAGGTCAAATGATGTTGACTTGGGATACCATAGGCCCACTGTAACCGTACCCTTAAGGTATCGAAAGATATGCTTAACCGCAGTCAAGTGTGATTCCTTAGGATTTGCTTGATATCTAGCACATAAGCAAACACTAAACATGATATCGGGGCGACTAGAAGTTAAATACAGTAAGCTGCCTATCATACCTCGATACTTACGTTGATCAACAGGTTTGCCGCTCTCATCTGGTTCGAGTTTGGTTGAAGTAGCCATAGGAGTGCTGATTGGTTTGACGTTGTCAAGATCGAACTTTTTCAGCATGTCCTTTGTATACTTCGACTGACAGATGAAAGTTCCATTAGCCATTTGTTTCACTTGCAGACCAAGAAAGTAGTTGAGTTCTCCCATCATGCTCATCTCAAATTCTGTCTGCATACACTTGGCAAATTCTTGACAGAGGGTTTCATCAGTAGACCCAAAAATGATATCATCAACATAAATTTGAATTAATAGAATAGTGTCTTTAAAAGATTTTATAAAAAGTGTAGTGTCAATTTTCCCTTTTGAGAAACCTTTCTCAAGCAAGAAACTGCTTAGCCTTTCATACCAAGCTCTGGGGGCTTGTTTAAGGCTATATAGCACTTTCTTTAGCTTGAACACGTGGTCAGGAAATTTATGATTTTCAAAGCCAGGGGGTTGTTTTACATAAACTTCCTCCTTAATAAAACCATTCAAGAAAGCACTTTTCACATCCATTTGAAATAATTTGAAATTTTGATAATTTGTAAATACACAAAGCATCCGAATGGATTCTAATCTAGCAATAGGAGCATATGTCTCATCGTAGTCGATACCTTCCTCTTGGTTGTATCCTTGAGCTACTAGACGAGCTTTGTTGCGTGTGACTGAACCATCTTCATTTACTTTGTTTCTAAAAACCCATTTAGTACCAATGATCGAGTGATCAGCCGGTCTAGGAACTAGTTTCCATACTTGGCTCCTCTCGAATTGGTTGAGTTCTTCTTGCATAGCAGAAATCCAAAATTCATTATTGAAAGCTTCAGAAATATTTTTAGGCTCAATTTGTGAAATGAAGGCAGTGCTAGCAATAGAGTCTCTTAATGATGATCTAGTGGTTACTCCACGTGAAACCTCACCTATTACCAAATTTTCTGGATGTGAAGGCTTGAAAGAGAATTTCTTAGGCAAGCTTTCCAGAGAATTTGTTTCGGTTGTGGTGTTCATTGGAGTAGACGTTGATGGCTCAACATCATCATCAAAAGTAGCTACTGCACTGTTATCTTCGTCAAAAGTTATATTTGTAGACTCTTCCACAATTAACGAGCGTTTGTTAAAAACTCTATATCCCTTACTCTTGGCAGCATAGCCAAGGAAAATACCATCGTCAGCTTTGGCATCAAATTTGCCTAAGTTGTCTTTGGTGTTAAGGATAAAGCATCTACATCCAAAAACTCTAAAATAAGAAACATTGGGGGTTCTCCCAAACCAAATCTCATAGGGTATTTTCTTCGTAATAGGACGAATAAGCATCCTATTCAAAATATGGCATGCTGTACTGACAGCTTCTGTCCAAAAGTATTTCGGAAGTAAAAATTTATTCAATATGACTCTAGCCATATCGCCAAGAGTCCTATTCTTCCGCTCCACAACACCATTTTGTTGAGGAGTTCTTGGACAAGAAAACTCATGATCAAAACCATTAGAATCACAAAATCTTTCAAAATCAGAATTTTCGAATTCGTCTCCATAATCACTTCGGATTCGAGTAATCATGTAGCCTTTTTCGTTTTGAACTTTCTTAACAAAAATCTTGAAAACTGAAATAGCATCACTTTTATTTGCAAGAAAGAAAATCCAAGTAAATCTTGAAAAATCATCAACAATAACAAAGGCATAGAGTTTTTCGCCAAGACTGGCTACTCTACTAGGCCCAAATAAATCCATATGGAGTAATTGCAAGGGTCTAGAAGTGCTTACAGAGTTTATGGAATGAAAAGATGACTTGGTTGCCTTGTTCAACTCACATTCGGCACATACGGTGTCCTTTTTGAATGTGATGTCGGGCAAGCCTCTAACTAGCTTCTTGGTTGATAGCCTGGATATATTATCCATATTGGCATGACCAAGACGCTGGTGCCATAGTAGCCGTTCATCTTTATGAGCATATAAACATCTACCTGCATTGTTAGTATTTCCAGACAAATAGAAAGTATAAATATTATCCTCTCTTACCCCTTCAAAAGCGATGTCTCCCATTGACCTATCATAAATAAGGCATTTGTTTTGTCCAAAGTTAATGTCATATCCATGGTCAGCAAGATGACTAATGCTGAGCAGGTTATGCTTTAACTCGGTCACTAGGCAGACATCCTTTATTACGGGAGAGGGAGGATAACCAATATTACCATTACCTATAATATAACCTTTGAGGTTATTGCCGAAGGATACATATCCTTCTCTCTTCATCGATAGTGATGCGAAAAGATTTGCGTCTCCTGTCATATGCCGCAAGCATCCACTATCGAGAATCCACTTACTCTTAGTTGAGGAGGGAAGGTCTACCTACATCAAGAGTAGATGTGACCTTTGGTACCCAATTTCTTGAGGGTCCTGAAAAGTTAGTTTTTGGAAACCATGCATATATTTTCTTATCAACTAATCTTCTAATTCTACATTGTGGTGATATGTGTCCATGCAAACCACAATAAGTACATGTAACATTCCTATTTACATTAGGAGCATGCTGATGATGTCTATAAGCAGTGTAATGAGCAGAAGTATGATGATTAGCATGATGATGATGATTATGCATAGAGTCTTGTGGAGTGGCATGGTGATATTGTCTATATGGAGCATGGTGATGTTGTCTATATGGAGCATGATGATGTTGTATATACGGAGCATGGTGATGTTGTCTATGTGGCATGACATTATGATGTTGTCTATATGGCATGACATTGTGATGTTGTCTATATGGCATGACACTGTGATGTTGATTGTGTCTTTGTGCAGCATGATGATTGTATCTATGATAATTATTTCTACGTGTATGTGGTTTCTGTCCTTTGTGAAATTGTGTGTATATGAAAGCATGATTATGTGTTGTAGAAGGATGATATGAATGACTAGCATGAGAAGTGTTATGCTTTGTGGGTGTCTCATGAGATTGGGTTTGAGCAACCTGTTTACCCAATTTAGTCTCTAATCTCTTGGAGACAGCCTGCAGATCAGTAACCTTAGCATTTAAACCATAAATCTTAGTCATAGAAATCTTGTGTCTACTCTTTTTTTCAGTAAGCAACGTGTTGAGTGTTGTGATTTCTTGTGTCTGTTGCTCAATACGTGTTTCAGCATCATGAAGGCTTAGTTTAAGCTTTGATATTTCATCAGTGACTTTCATGGGTGAAGTGTCTCTAATGTTATCAAGCAATAGAGAAAGTCTTTGAATCTCGTCAACATGACTTTTGATTTTGTCCTTGGCATGTTTGTATTTACCGATGACTTTTTTGTGATCATCAAGTAAATCAGTGAAGGCATCGCCAAGTTCATCAAAAGAGAAGTCGTCTAAAGTTTCGTTAGATACCTTGTTGGAAGTTGCCATTAGGCACACATTTGCTTTATCTTGAGGAGAGTCCTTTTCTTCCTCGGAGTCGCTCGCTTCACTTTCATGCCAAATGCTTGTGTTGGCATATTTCTTTGATGAGGTCTTCTTGTATGGCTTCTCATAGTGGTTGCTTTTCTTCAAGAATGGACAGTCTTTTCGGACGTGTCCAGTCTTTTTGCAACCATAGCAAGTTGGCTCTTCTTCACCATCTTCTTGTGGTTCCTTCTTCCTTCGATTGAAGCGAAGGAATTTCTTGAAGTTGCGGACCATAAGGGCTTGATCATCTTCTGAGTCATCATCATCTGTCTCTTCGGGTTCAGCCCTTCGTCGGTGAGCTTTGAGTGCGATCTCCTTACCCTTAGGAGCAGACTCTTCGAAGTCCTTGAGGTCAAGCTCGTGAGTCATTAGCTTTCCCATCAAGGTTTCCATGGACATGGTTGTGAGATCATTTCCTTCTATGATGGCCGTCACCTTAGGGTTCCAAATCTTTGGTAGCCCCCTAAGTAGCTTACGAATCTTCTCGTGATTTGAGTATTGCTTGCCGAGCGAAGACAGGGGGTTGATATGTCGAGGAATCTTGTGAATATTTGCGTGATCGTCTCATTTGGTTTTATCTTGAAAGCCTCGTATTCTTGCGTGAGACGGCTTATCTTTGATTCCTTGACTTGGGTAGTTCCTTCATGCGTCACTTCTAGAAGTTTCCATACTTTATGAGATGTGGTGCATGTAGATACCCTGTTGAACTCATTCCTGTCTATAGCACAGAATAAAGCATTAATAGCTCTCGCATCTAGACTTGCCTGTTTCTTCTCCTCGTCAGAATATTTGTCATGTGATTTCTCAACAAGATCACCGTTGACAACTATCATGGCGGGCTTTTTGTAACCGTCAGTGACGACAGTCCACAGGTCAAAGTCTAGAGACTTGAGATAAAAACTCATCCTTGTTTTCGAATATATGTAGTTGGTTCCATCAAATAGGGGAGGCCTATGAGTGGACTGCCCTTCACCATGATTAGAAATCAAGGATTGTGTGGTTGCCATGGATCAGCTCTAGGATGTAAATCCTTGTAAAGAGAATAGAGCTCTGATACCAATTGAAGAACAGGTGGCAACTCTAGAGGGGGGTGAATAGAGTTTATATAGAAAATAACCAATTAAAAATTAACTCTTTCACGAATTATAAATAATCAGAGTAAAATGCGAAAAGTAAATGAAGAGCAAGAAAGCATACGCAAACACAGCGATTTTAACCTGGTTTCCCTCGTGGAGGACTAGTCCAGGCCTGAGAACTCTAGCTCAGGATTAATTCCACTATTTGTGAAATAGTAGTTTACAACCCGTGCCTTTACTTCAGAAGAGTACGTCAACTTCTTACAGAGGATCGCAGTGGCGATTTGCTTGGAATTGTCCAAGCGACTTCTTCAACTCTTGCACAAGAATCCTAACTGAGAGATGCTGAGCACTCGAGACTTAGGAGGCTTGTGGCTAGCAGATGGGAAGGGTATGGCTTATTTGAGCTATAAGAGAGAAGAAAAGAGAAGATTGGATGATTTGAAATGAGAAAATTCATGGCCTATTTATAGTGTTTTTGTAGGCAAAATTCGGCCAGAATTCGGGTAGGAAATTTCAAATATTTGGCCGTTGGACAAATAGCAACCAGCTAACCCTAAAATTAGGGATGCTGATTTCTAGAGGACAGAGTTCGGCCCGAACTCTGTGTGGAGGCAGAGTTCGACCCGAACTCTGTCTCCAGAGCACAGAATGGTTCTAAGTGGCCAGTGGGTATTTTTCTGGATGGTGGAGTTTGAGGATTATTGGATAGGCTATAGGTCAAGTCTCAAGAGCTCAGCATGACACAGTTTACATCAGTCTAGACTCAACAAAAGTGTATAATACAGACTCAAATATAACTGAGAAGCTGAGACTGAGCTGTCGTCTGACTTGAGCTTAATGTAGACGTCGTGTGTCGTATTGAACTATTACAAATATTATTTAGTCAATGTTATCAATATTTGGTTGACTGTGACTTTGTGTCAACACGACGCGGCGAAAAGGCCTGCGGTCGTGCCACCGAAAGCTGGCGGAGAACGGAACCTCCAGACCCGGCAGCCACGTGGACCAAGGGGGCGCACGGCCCAAGGCAGCAGAGGGTGGGGCCCGATGAAGCACTAGGACCGAGGGGGTGCCACAGGACTTCCAAGCTAGAGGGGGGCCTCGAGCCTACGAGGGAAGCCTCGCCTCATCGGAAGAATGCCGAGAACCGCCACGGAGGCAGCGAGGGACGACGCCACGACGGCAGAGGGAGGGGGGCCCAGGGGGGAAGGAGACCCCGACGAGGGACACGGTGGAGACGCAGGCTCGCCTGGGGAAAATCGTCGAGAGAGGCACGGGGGACCTGCCGGAAGAGGGAGGAGCACCGGAGGAGGATGGGGGACCCGCTGCGAGGAGGGAGCGACCTGAGGGGGACCCGAGACCCAGCGAAGGGGAGAAGAGCCCGCCGAACCCAGGCGCAGGGGGCGGCGGCCAAGATCCAACGGGGGGGCGGCGAGCCGCGGGGACCGTGTAGTGCCCCGACCCGCAAGATGCCTTATGATGGATGGTTGGTTCGATAAAGCCTTGTAGGACTTGGGAATATACGAAGGATCGCTTGGAAGGCTATGCGATCGTGGCGGAAATCGTCCTATGAATGTGAGTAGTGTTGAACCCTTCAAAGATCCTTTAGCTTCACGCTTAAAATATAGGATAGTGTGCTATGTTTCTTATTGTATTGCTCAATAACACCTTGCATGGAATTTGGAAAGATAATGAAAGATAATAATCACCTGAACGTAAACTGTTGTGGCTAAATGAATTGTATGCTTGTACGATGTTGCGATGAATTACATGACAGGTGAAGGCAAAGTCCCAAATACTTGGGCGGTGAGTATATCGAGCTTTAGCTCGATGAAAAGATGGTGAAACAGATGTTAAGACCCAAGAACTGGGCAGTGAGTATGCTTGAATTGTATTCAATGAATGTATGCCAAAACAGATGCTAAGTCCCAGAGGATTGGGCGGTAAGTCCCTTGAGTTGGTTGGAAAGATATATGGTATCAAAGATGTGGCAAAAAGGATTGGGTAACAATATTCTATTATCCTGTCGCCGATGTAGAATGTTTATTACGCCAAGACCCTGGATTGGGCAGATGATAATATGAGTATTGGCTCAAGGCAAGATGGCAATATGAATGAGAATGGTGGCTGAATTACTTAGTTTTTCTTATCATGCATTATATGTTTTCTTCTTAGATAAGTTGTATATAGTTGCATGGTCATGGACAACTTGTCGACAAGGTGGTTTCTCGAACGGTATTCCTGGGCCATGGAACCCGGTTCGTCCTGGAGGAAACCAAATGCTGAAGTAGTAGCAGTGCTGAAGTAGTAGCACGGTATACAGGACTTGCAGTGGGGCTAGCTAACTGCACTGGCAAGGGCGCTGTATACCTGTAAGTCGGTCCAAGATGGCATGTCGCCAGTGACATTCATATAGATAGGTCCAGTGCTAATGATTTCTTATACAGGCAGAGTAAGTTATTACTCAAATACAGGAAAGGATGTCGGCTGTTGGTAAGAATCACCTGAATGGTGATATTTATATTGAATCATGATATTGTTCCTAACAATGTCTTGTGCAGGCAGAGTAAGTATTATAAATGTATAGGGATGGCTACACAACCGTGGGTAAGAATCACCAAAGGGTGATAACAGTATGCTTTAAATTATGTTGGCTATAAGATTTGCATGCTTTACTTCTTGTCAGCTATAACATGAAATTGATCCTAAGGCAACGAGAAAGACCACTGTTAATAATATTCTGTAACATGATTACTTAGTGTTGTCTTCTTAGGTGAGTTGGGCCAGTACCGCTCGCCAGTACATTGATGATGTACTGACCCACGTTGTGGGAAATATTACAGGTGTTTGCTTGGGAAAAATCCTGTGAATCAGTGTTTGGCATCGATGAATCGGATGGGTGTGCAGAAGCTCTTCTTTCAAGACGATGTCTTCTACTATACGGGACATAATGTATGGAACAGGGGAACTCAGTTGTACCAGTAAGATTGTAGCCATATTGGCAAGTTCATTGTAAAGAAGTCGGTAGATTCATTTGTAGCCTAAAAGGAAAGTGTATACATTCAGTTGGCTATTCAAAAGTCTTGTAATCAGTTGTAAACTCTGTATTCCACTGCAAGTCTTGTAATCCATTATGATTATCAATAAAAGAGATACATTTCTTTAATATCTTGTGTGACTTCAATTTATCTGCTTGGTTCTGCTGCGTTGTCGATGTCTTCTGAGAATTACCAGGAACTGTAATGGTTTTGCCTTGTACAAGTGCAATCTAGACTTGTACGGCATCACGCCCAGTGGCTAGTTTTTCGATCCTCCGGGATCGGGACGTGACATAATGGTATCAGAGCACGGCTTTACGTCTTTGGATTCCTATTCAATTTATTTCGAATCGATATTGCTACTAAGATGATTCTAAGCTGCTTTCGCGATGACTCAACGATTTCTTCCACGATTTTTCAAAAGTTGCTTCCGCGGTGAATCAAAGTTGCTTCCGCAAATACTCAAAGTTGCTTTTGCGATGAAATCAAAGTTGCCTCTATGATGACTCATAGTGCTTCTGCGATTATTCTGTATTGCTTCCAAACTATTCTATGTTGTTCCCTTGACTGAAAGTCCATTGATCCTTCTAGTTGCTCACTGGGTGTTCCATACAATAAGTCTAAATATATGGGCTGTGATGTGTGTGCTTTGTGAATTTCTAAAAGATACCAAAAAGAATAACAATGATGTGATACGATAATAAGTTTATGATGTATGCTGGATATCTTATGTGTAGGATTCATGGAGTCGATTGTTATGCAGCAATCGACAGTGGGTGATGGCATGGTATGTTGGAATAGCATGTGCATGGATTTCAGTAAATGGGAAATCGACAGAATCTTGAGTCGGTATTTGTGGTCAGCATAACCACTGCGGAATGGATTGTCCATATTGGACGTTGGTTTGATGCGAGGGAATATTGTGTCGGAATGGGTTGAGCTCTGAGTGGTATATTACATATACCCTTGTCGTGATAAGATGTCCCTTGACCCTTGATGTGTTTATGATTTTGTGATTGCTTTACCTATAAGGTATTGGGTGGTATCGATTCGTAGCTGAGCTTACGATGATACGTGACGGTTAGGAATGTCCCTTGATGATTAAGTTCGGATGACCCGTTGCGAGATTTTGATGTGTTCAGGTGAACCATCGCTAGACCTTGTCGGTCAGCATTATGTTGGATAATAAGGGAATTGAGAATATGAAATGAATGCCTTGGTTGGGAAGGAAACAAATTTCAGATTCAGGCGAAGACTTGAATCAGTTGGGTAAGGAGGATGGTAGGCTTGGTAACGATGGTGTGGTGTTGCTATCGAAAGATTTTGCGAGAATAACTATGGACCGAATATCGAACGATGTTGGAATTGAGTATAAGAAATTGTATGTTGGATATCGACGAGATTGATGGTGATGTTAGACGCTTATCAGGATGCTGTGAATGATTTAGAAGATACAGAGAGTTGCATCGACCAAAAGGATTGAGAATGGGATTGAGGAATAGATGATCTTAGCACGTGGTGCAGTGTGCTTGAGAGAAATTGATGTCCCGAATTAACAAGTTACGACCCTTGATTATTTTGAGGCATAGAGAATGGGTACTTGTCCCTTGATGCATGAAAGAGTAGATGTCCCTTATGAGAGTCGAATGGCTGGAATACAAATAAGTATCGAGGTGCAGCGATATGTAATAGACCATGTCGATAGATGATGTTGTCGCTTGAATAACAAGTTTGGTGGAATATAGAATTATGGGATTTTGACTTAGCTAATGAGTTATGTTATATCCACTAAGATGACCGATATACGAATGCTAGATGATTGGTATCATAGTGATTGGATCGGTACATGAATAGTAAAACTTTTTGTGGAATCACGAGGAGATGATGCAAACGAATATTGATGATTAGCGTGAATTTCTAACAGATGACCGTGCTGGTGCTAGAAAAAAAATTATAATTGATGCCTCGGAAGAAATATGATTATGTAGTTGCCTTATTTTGTTGGTTAAAAGAGTACAGACCGTATCGATGATCTAAGAATGTGGGAAACGAATGTGTCGCGAAGAGACCGTAGAAAGAGATCATAAGTGATAAACTATTGAGATAGCAATATCGGATGATGACTCGGAATAGTTGACCCGATTGAATAGAAAATTTGAGTACGATATGAGGATGCAAGTCGGATTGAACAAGTGATGCTATATCTATGCAAGTGGAAATTGAAAGTTGGATATTTGATTGATAAGTTTATATAATAGCCTCGGGATTGACCCATAAGAATTGTTGGATAGAATTGTCGGATAGATTTTTGTCGTTTGCGGGTAAGTCTAGAATGAGACTTCATTGGGTATGACCCGAGTATGAGTATGGGTAGAAAGACTTGACCCTAGAGTGTCGGTTGGTTGCCTAGAATGTTGGTTGGTTGCTTAAGTTTCAGATTGGTTGGCTATGTTCTTCAGTTGTCCGTGTTGGGAATAAGTTCATAAGATTGGGGTGGTGTCCCATGTCCCTAAGTTGGTCAGACTATAGAGTTGCCCCTATGATGAGAATTGGTTGCCTCTAAGATAAGAGATAAGTATGTCCCTGATAGCTACTCATCTCATATGAGCTAGCTGAATGTTTGGTATAGCTTAGATTAGCTGACCATAGAGACTTGACTGAATGCTAAGTTGACTGTTGGAAAATCGTGGGATGTCCCTATTAGTGTTGCATGAGTATAGTCGGAATAAGTAAGATGTGTCGGAAGGTAAACCTTGGAATGGAATAAAGATTGGAAATTTTGATGTTATAATATTGGATGGGATGACAGATCATGTAGGTTTTGAAAACTTGGTTGCCTTTGTTGAAATGCTGGAAATTGCTAAAGCTGGTTGGATTTGGTTGATTGATATTGAGCTGCGTAAAATTATTGGTAGTGATTTGAGATAGTTGGAATAATTTTATTTATCGGATCAAAATCGAGGATAAGTGTAACGACGGAATTGGATAGTACATGTAGCCGAGATCGGCGAGAGCGAATATAAATAGGGATGACCCTCAGGATTAACGTTGCTGGAATATGATAAGTTGCCTATGCGAGAGGATAATATGTTGGCTTGATCAATACGAAGAAATATTTGAGTACAACGAAAAATGTTACTAGAGTGGGATGATGGTACAATTTGATGGATGAATCATGATCGAGAAAGTTACGAGTTGCAAACAAAGTGTATGGAAGCGAACGATGATGAGTACAAGATTTGATCGATGAGAATTGGGGTATCGAAATAAAATGTAGCAATAGGATTTATCAACTTTGGTGGCATGAATGACAATGAACTTGAAAGGAATACTTGATACATCTAAGTCGAAATACTTGGGAGAATTATGATCGATTGTGGAAAATTTCTCGAGTTGGAATTGGTAACATCTATTGTGTTATTAGTTGGTTGGAATATTGAATAAACAAGTGGGATTATACGAGATGCTCGAAGAGAATTACTGATGTTCGAAGAAAAAGTTACACCGCAGCTCGTTCGCTTTCTCTATCACTGAACTTGGCTGAAGTACATGTATTTCGGGGACGCCTAAAATATGTGTATGATTCCAACTAAGTGGTATGCTGAAATCAAACGAAGCCACGGGAAGGATTATCATGTGCTAAGGATTTGCACGAGTTTTAGAGGAAAGATCAAAAAGGATGGTAAACTATTTTGAATCAATTGAGATGCTGTAACGAGACGGTAAATTACTTGAAATCAATCGAGAGAGTGCGAAGAAATATTAAATGGTGCAAGTTGATCGTTGAGAAGTTTTATGATAAGTCGGTTGAAGTTTTTGGGGATGAGTTTTGTTTTAAGTTTCGAGGACGAAACGTTTTCTAAGTGGTATATATTATAGTGCCCCGACCCGCAAGATACCTTATGATGGATGGTCGGTTCGATAAAGCCTTGTTGGACTTGGAAATATACGAAGGATCGCTTGGAAGGCTATGCGATCGTGGCGGGAATCGTCCTATGAATGTGAGTAGTGTTGAACCCTTCAAAGATCCTTTAGCTTCACGCTTAAAATAAAGGATAGTGTGCTATGTTTCTTATTGTGTTGCTCAATAACACCTTGCATGGAATTTGGAAAGATAATGAAAGATAATAATCACCTGAACGTAAACTGTTGTGGCTAAATAAATTGTATGCTTGTACGATGTTGCGATGAATTACATGACAGGTGAAGGCAAAGTCCCAAATACTTGGGCGGTGACTATATCGAGCATTAGCTCGATGAAAAGATGGTAAAACAGATGTTAAGACTCAAGAACTGGGCAGTGAGTATGCTTGAATTGCATTCAATGAATGTATGCTAAAACCGATGCTAAGTCCCAGAGGATTAGGCGGTGAGTACCTTGAGTTCGTTGGAAAGATGTATGGTATCAAAGATGTGGCAAAAAGGATTGGGTAACAACATTCTATTATCATGTCGCCGATGTAGAATGTTGATTATGCCGAGACCCTGGATTGGACAGATGATAATGTGAGCATTGGCTCAAGGCAAGATGGCAATATGAATGAGAATGGTGGCTGAATTACTTAGTTTTTCTTATCATGCATTATATGTTTTCTTCTTAGATAAGTTGTATATAGTTGCATGGTCATGGACAACTTGTCGACAAGGTGGTTTCTCGAACGGTATTCTTGGGCCATGGAACCCGGTTCGTCCTGGGGGAAACCAAATGCTGAAGTAGTAGCAGTGCTGAAGTAGTAGCACGGTATACATGACTTGCAGTGGGGCTAGCTACCTGCACTGGCAAGGGCGCTGTATACCTGTAAGTCGGTCTAAGATGGCGTGTCGCCAGTGACCTTCATATAGATAGGTCCAGTGCTAATGATGTCTTATGCAGGCAGAGTAAGTTATTACTCAAATACAAGGAAGGATGTCGGCTGTTGGTAAGAATCACCTGAACGGTGATATTTATATTGAATTATGATATTGTTCCTAACAATGTCTTGTGCAGGCAGAGTAAGTATTATAAATGTACAGGGATGGCTATACGACCGTGGGTAAGAATCACCAAAGGGTGATAACAGTATGCTTTAAATTATGTTGGCTATGAGATTTGCATGCTTTACTTCTTGTCGGCTATAACATGAAATTGACCCTAAGGCAACGAGAAAGACCACTGTTAATAATGTTCAGTAACATGATTACTTAGTGTTGTCTTCTTAGGTGAGTTGGGTCAGCACCGCTCGCCAGTACATTGATGATGTACTGACCCATGTTGTGGGCAATATTACAGGTGTTTGCTTGGGGAAATCCTGTGAATCAGTGCTTGGCATCGATGAATCGGATGGGTGTGCAGAAGCTCTTCTTTCAAGATGATATCTTCTGCTATACGGGACATAATGTATGGAATAGGGGAACTCAGTTGTACCAGTGAGATTGTAGCCATATTGGCAAGTTCATTGTAAAGAAGTCGTTAGATTTATTTGTAGCCTAAAAGGCAAGTGTATACATTCAGTTGGCTATTCAAAAGTCTTGTAATCAGTTGTAAACTCTGTATTCCACTGCAAGTCTTGTAATCTATTATGATTATCAATAAAAGAGATACATTTCTTCAATATCTTGTATGACTTTAATTTATCTGCATGGTTCTGCTGCGCTGTCGATGTCTTCTAAGAATTACCAGGAACTGTAATGGTTTTGTCTTGTACAAGTGCAATCTAGACTTGTACGGCATCACGCCCAGTGGCTAGTTTTTCGATCCTCCGGGATCGGGGCATGACAAGCCGCTACTGCCAGGAGGGCTGGCAGCGACCACAGCGACACCACGACGAACCGACGGGGGGACCCGAGCCGCCGCCGTGGGCCGGAGCCGGGGGAGGGGCGGAGACCCATAACCACCGCAAGGTGGAGGGATCTTGCCAGTACACCCCGGCCGAGGAAGAGGGAAGAGGGGCTGAGGCAGAGGCGGGGAGGGGGGAAGGAGGGGGAGGCACCTGGAGGGGGAAAGCCGACGGGGCGGGGGGCTCCTCGGTCGCCTGGGAATGGACGGGGATCCAGAACCAACGCAAGGATGAGGGGTCCTGCCAGTAGGTCCCGGACGAGGAGGTGGAAGGCGGAGCTGCGGCAGCGGGTGGAGAGAGTGGGTCTTCGACCGAACCGGGGAGAGACAGCGTCGAGGCGGAAGGGGGGACCTCATCCGCGGCGGGGGGAGGGGCGGAGAAGTTGACTGCCGTGGCTGGAAGGAAAGCTGCTGCGACGGGGGGCGCCTGGGACGGCGGGGAGGAAGGAGGTGGATCAGAGCCGGCCCCCGGAGCTGCAGGGATGGCGAGGACCGGGGGTGGAGGAGGATCCGGCTCGGGATGTCGCCTCAGTGAGGGAGAGGCGGGGGATGGGGCCGCGACCAGAGGGGGAGACGGGCCAACGACCAAGAAGGCGGCCGGGGGAGGCACCTGCACGGGGAGGGGCCGTACAGAGCGCGAGGCGACGAGGGGAGAAGGCGGAGGGCCGAGGAGGGAGGGGGTCAGGGACGGCAGGAGGCGCCGAGCGCGACGAGGCCTACGACGCCGGGGGCGGCGACTGCGCCGATGAGGAGAACGGAAAGGATATAGGCCACCGCACGTCGGGCAAAGACCCGCCGGGGAGAAGCAGGGGGTGCTGAGGAGGCCGGGGGAGGGGGAGAGGAGCTCGGCGAGGAGTGGGTCTCCCGAGGGCGGCCGGCCACCGGCCGTGGCCAAGGAGCGAAAAAGCTCCTTCGAGCAGCGGAAGCCATGCCCACATATCGGAAGAGCCTTATATATATATATCCACAGGCAACTAGCCTATCTACCCATATATAACATACATATTTATATACTTACATATGAGAACTTAACTACTACAAATATACATAGATCAACCACACACATTACATATCTACCTGTATGCCCCACCAATTACTGACCAAATGGGCACATCTCATATATTGTATATGCTTCTATATCAATTACTTACTAATTGATACCTACAGGGCCAAAGTCTGATACACTCACTAAACACAGACACAAAAGGGTCTTATATAATGTATTTGGACAAAATCTATACTCCCTTGCATCCCATGTCTGATACCTACAATCGACATATCAAATCACTAACCTACTTAAGCCAAATGGCCAAAACCCACTGCTGCTACTGCTATACTCTTTAACCTCACTAGTCCAAACCAAGCTAACCCAAGCCCTCTTCTAACCTCAACTACCTATTGTTCAAGTGGCAGTGTTGCAGTGAAGGTATAGGTTGTGTATGTCGAGTTATGTTTGTGTGTGTACACAACAATACATGCATACCAATGTGTCAACCAAGTGTCAACATGATAGGGTGTGTGCCTAGCATAATAGAGTACCCCTGAATCGTGTCCAAGTGGGTCGAAGTGGTGTCAAACATGTGTCAATGAACCCAGTGTCCATACAGGGTGTGCAAGCTTCGACTGGCACTTGCGTGTGTGATAACTCGAAGGATACTCAACCAAACCACACCAAACTTCACAAGCCATGTGTCAGTGTGTGCCCCTTCCAGTACCAACTGTTGGCACATTGATTCGTGTCATGTCTGAAGAAAAATGGACACGCAGCAGCAGGACAGTGCAATAGAGCTTGTACAGTGTCTCCGTGTCCAGATACGACACAGAAAACTCACCCAAATCAACTCAGTCAGCAAGAAATGTAATCTACATATTATAGGCTTTCCAAAAATATATTTTGCACAAAAAATAGGGAACAAAATGTCCTGAAAGGTATTTCATCGAACACATCAAATACCCCTCCGATACTCTTGCGATACGCATAACAAATGGATTCGATTTGAACCCAAACTTAGCCTAGGTCTAGGGGGACCCTAAATGAATGCATCTATGGAAAGAAATCTGGAAATTAATAGGTTTAGAGGCCTTTACCTATTAAGATTTGGAATCTCAATGTAAATACTATTGATACCAAAATCACACCACTTCCAATGGTCAATTTGCTCCAAATCCTTGCTAGCTAGCCACTAGAGACCTCCTCTACACTAAAAGAGTGTATTACAATTGATTGGGCTCAATTTGGAGTTGATTTGGATAAAGGAGCAAAATTTGGGGAAGAAAACAAATTAGGATTAGGGTTTGCAATGAAAGAGACAAAAGAGCTAAGTGTGAACCTTTATAGGCCAAAGGGGGAGGTGTTGTGGCTGGCCAAGGGGTAGCCTAGGGTTAGGGCATGGTCCAATTTAGGTTTAAGGCCTTCCTATGGTTGAAATTCAAGCCTTTTAGGAAAATGCCCAATTCAATTAGGGTTTCAAGCTAAAATATCTCAATTCTAACAATATCTAGATATTCCTAACCTTGTCATTTAGTTGGAACCTACTAATCAAATATCTAAGCTCATGATCAATATCTAGATTAGGGCAATTCTTGGTTAAGACCTAATATAACACTTTGCACAATATTAATTAATTAAAATTCAAAAATAATAATAAATCACAAATGACCAACATACCCTAACTAACATGGTCATTATCCTAAAAATGGTAATTAGCTAATCTAATCACATTGGTTAGGTCCCTATGGTCATGGTTAGTCTCTAGGCTAAACAGTTCTAAGGTTACACTAGTAAAAGACCAAAGTCACAATACAACAAATTAAATTGTATTAAAATAATCTAAATTCACCAATTAATCATTAACATGATTTAAATCTACTATTTAATAACTAACATGGTCAATTTTATAAAAGTTCAAAATTATCCTTATTTTAGAAAAGTGGTAGTTACATCTACGCAAATTATAGATGATGCAATACACAGAGTGCTGGTTTCTAAATTACGCAAGCATTATGACATTTCTTAGTTTGCGCATGAAGTATGATAGTCTTCCAGTTTGCACATGCAGTATGACAGTTCTCAGTTTGCGTATCCAATATGATAGCCTGTGATTTGTGCAAATATCAAGCAGTTTTATTTCTTGCAACATGATAATATGCATACTGTTTTTAAATCATGACACATAGCACCCCGCGAACTTTGAATGAACAAAGAGTGCACTGCACGATTCATAAATTTTGGCCGACACTCTGAAAGAGGTGGCGCATTTTAAAATTTGTGCAGCCGCAACTAAAACTCTGAAAGAGGCGGTCGATGCTGGCTATTGTTCGCGCTATAAGCCAATGCGCTAGTTGTGGTTCGTCTTTCCCAACCGATCATTTACCTTCAAAAGCGGGGTTAGCCTCATCGGTTCTCGTCGACAGCGACGTGTGCCTTAGCTCCTTCAGTGGTGATGCTCGCGACGGAGCTCCGACGACCCCCTTGCCTTTCTCGGTGGTGGATCTCTTTGGTGCCATTAACAACGGTGGAAAAATCTTGGAGAACTCTGAAGAAGAAGAAGAAGATGGAGAGAGCTCGAGAGAGAAAAAATTCTAAGTAAAGAACTCTCTCTCTCCTTTCAATGGGCTATTTATAGCCTAAGACCTATACGTAACGGCTGCACAATTTGCGCACTAAACGACGTGTCGGTTGAGATTCTGTGCGCACAAAATCTTCTTAAAATGCTTCTTGTGCAAAGTATTTCAAACTTTAAAATTTTTGAAATTAGAAAACTTTGAAAGGGGTCTTGTAGAAGCTTTAAAAATGCCAAAAGAATGTATTGTGTCATTCACAGATGGCGCCAGGCTATATCCATCAAATAGAGCCCAACATCAAACAACGCTCAGAATCAAATGGTGCTTGACTGCCACGTGTGAACTTCTTTGTGAATCTAAGTCATCATTCATCATGACTGACAAACACAACAGTCGAGAAAAATTCTTTCGAATCCCGAGCGCACAGTGGTAGAGGAGGATTGTGTTAGATCATTCATCATGATCGTTGTTCGTTACTCTCCGTTATTTATCATTGGCGCCAAATGATCAACTCCTTACAAAAATCAACGCTTCGCACGTTTCACAATTGGCGACTATCAACAATATGCACCATTCATCAACTGGCTCCAATCAATCAATTATTATCCAAAAGCAGTTAAAGATAATGTGGCTCACATGTCACTAATCTCGAAAAACGTACACGCAACACTGCCCATGACCAAGTGCACTTCTCTTACATAATGCCATGCATCTCATGCAGTTAAGCCAACCGTTCGCGCAAATGGATCAAACAGAATACGGTGCACGAAACAGTACATAATCAGCCTATTTTGTACTGTGTGCCAATCATTGTAACTGCCTGGCAGTTATCCTAAAATTCTATAAATAGGGTTCAAAATTGCTTCACAAGAGAATGAATGATCATAGTCTTCTAACAAGGCTTCCGCAACACGTTCAAGAGCGTTTCTTCTTCGACATCGTATCGTCCAAGGGATAAAGTGATCGTTTTCTGATCAGATTCCTAAAGTTGTACTTACCTAGAATCAAATTCTATATTGTACTTTTCTTTTCTTAGTTTGTAGTAAAGTTTTCTCCAAAAACTTTTGTTCTTACAAACAGTATATTGGTTGCAGTGTCAAGTATAGTGTCAAGTATGTTGGTACTTTGATGAACATGTGTATCCATCTATGCAGCCATTTGGACAATATACTCAAATAATGTGTATCCATCTTTGTAAAATTATCTTCAAATGAATATGAATTACTGTCTACGATATCATTCGTAGATGTACAATCGTCATCTTGATGACATATGCGGTGTATAGGATGAATTTAAACAGGGGGTAGAGCGGTTCCTGCAGTTTGCTTAGGCGTTCCCTTAGTTCATGAAACGTACCAAAATTAGATGTCCATGTGTGAGATATCTCAACTTAAAATATCATCTAAAAGTGAACATGATATATCATTTATACTCGAGGGATTTTATGCCGAATTACTATCATTGGATCTCACATGGAGAACTTGTGCATTTAGCATCGGAATCAGAGCCTAACTTGAAGCCGTATATGGATGTCCATGACCGTGCTGATTACGACGAAGGGTGGGTGAACATGGTTTTTTTTACGACCTGTACCTATAATTTAGGCATGAGTCATGGGCACACCCAGCCTACACCGCAGATTCGGAGGTAGAACGCTATATAATCATAATATGATGACAACCACGCAATATATACTCCACTTGGAAGGGCAACAACACATGACCAATTAATACTCAATCACAGCTCTAGATAGATGAATAGAAAAAAAGAAGTATAAAATGATAAACCCATGAAATAGATAAACGCCAAATTACATGTCCATCAATGTCAAATATCAAATATCAAATATCAACTAAAATCCGGAGACAAATTTGGCCTCTAACTAAATCAACTCTAACTAAGCAAAGGCAGCTGGTCGGATGCTGAAAACTCCTCCTGGAAGGCAAGGTCAGCTCAGCTATATTCCCTATATACATGGACCATAGTGTGTAGGGTATCCATTCTCATCGTTCTCACCTAAAATATTCACCCAGTTATGATGGAACAAGTATAATTCATTGAGTGCAGTTCCAAGTATATGATAATGACTATAAGATAATGGTTAACCATAAAATATATAATGAGAATATCCAGGCAAATGCAACAAGAAATATTAGGAATAACATGGAGGAAATTATGTGACAACATGTAATGAGTGAAGTAGAAAAACATAACTATCTAAGTGTTTTGAAGTACTCTTTCGATATGTGATCGGTCTGGGATAGTTATACCACAAGGTTTATATTAGGATTAGCATTCTTAAGATCTACTTGTGCAGAAAATAAAACATGGACTAAGGTCTGATCACACATCTATTTAGTATTTCCCGTCCAAATACAACATACAAGAAGTAAGGCATGGCATGTAAAGGAATATGGAGTGTTATCGTATAACGAGCGTATCAGGAATCAAGTATCATATAACTAGAACAGTGTAATATATAATTAGCAATATTGGAAACAAATAATAAATGTACACGTCTGATGTTCTGAGCTGATGATACGGGTCCGGTGCCAATCTTGAGTCCAAATAACCTATATATGAATTTGAACTGTGAATAGGTAAATAGTGTAAACCCCCTCGCCAAATTTAAAGTATACTTAGCTTAGAGTAAGACCATGGTTGATTTATAGATATTAGGACTAGAAATTTGAGTTTATATCACTTCTTTAATTTTTTTACACTAGGTGTACCTTATGGTTGCATCGATAATTAGAATACTATACTAGTTCTTGATGACCAACAACTTTCACATTCTTAATATAGACCGACCAATCTTCAATCCTGACCTTAGTGTCACTTTTAAACACACTCGCTTGTGCTATAATATAATCATACAATATTTGTCACATAATTCCAATTCAAACCTAAGCTTGAACTTGTAACCTTCCCAATTGAATTTGGAAACTTAACTTGTTCCTCGCAGCCACTATATGTCTATGAAACTATATTAAGCTCACAACATCTAAGACATGTGTGTCACACCCAAATAGACTTCCTCATATTTTCAATTCAACTACAAACCACACTTAAAAAAGCCCTAGTCCAATTGAGCCACCAATTGACTTCACCAAACCTAGTCCAAACTCAACCCAAATATCCCCATACCCCCACATGGTTCATGTCAAATATTTTATACTATTGTACTCTATACAAAATACCAAACATAATGATATGACATCCAAAATCTAACACTTCACCTACTAGAAATAATTTTAGCCCTATATATGTTGGACTTGACCCAACTATATAACTCACCATTTAACCACTATATGTTGGACTCAAGTATGGTCAAGTACACAAAATGAACAGACAATCCTTCCCACTTATTCATCTTCCATAACCCCAAGCACCCTTAAGAATTCCCTTTCCATAACCTATAAAACTCCCAACCATTAACTCTCCACTCAACCCTTCACCTCCCCCTTAATGGCTGGCTATATATAGAATTCTTCAAACCTTATTACCTCATAACATTTGAACAAAACTTTTTCCTAACCCTCTTCCTCATATTTTTTCTTCACAAACTCTCTCCAAAATCCTTCTCCATTTCTATCCAAAAAACCATCTTTCCAACCCTATCCAGGCTGAATTCGAATTCAGCAATACCCCACCAATCTGGCCATAAATTCCTCTGCACAAAGTATCTTTCTCTAAACATTAGAAAACTTCTTCCACTCTCCGTCTTCAACATTTTATCTTCACAAAACTTTCATCAAAACTCACTCTAACTTCCTCAAAATAGTCCCTCCATCAGAGGCGTCCAGGCTGAATCTGAATTTAGTCTACCCCTTCTCAGGCCACTCCAACACCTCTATAGCCCCCAAAACATTACCACACCACAACAATCTCCTTCCCCTACCTCTTCTCAACAAATTTTATTTACAACTCAACACCTAAATCATCTCACAACTCATCCAAACACCTCTCACAAAATGAAGATACCCTGTTGAACCCGCAAGCAAGAGCACCACTTCAACACCTTGTTGCCACTACTTTCATCACCAAAAACCCTTCAAAAATCACCCTATCCTCTTTCTCTATTTCTTCCCTAACTTTCCTAAGACCTATAGCACTTGGATAAAAGTTTTGGAGCCCCGAACAACAGCTACGAACCGAAGTATCCAAATCTGGATAGATTTGTGCAAGAAGTGCACACAGTCCATTTCACCCCCATTTACCTTTGGTAAATGCTCATACTCCTCATCTTCAAACCTATATTCATGTTCTTCAACTTGTTCTTCATTAACTTTAACTTCTTGTTCATGAATATCATCATTTGTTGCATAAAATTCTAGCATTCCTTCATTGATAACTAGGGATGTCGTTTTATAAACTAGTTGTTGTTTATCACCTTGCAATGAATACAACTTTTGTAAAAACTTGTCCATCATGGTATTAACTCCATTTATCACTAAAATTCAGAATATAAATGTTACATTTAAGGAGTTATATGCATTGTTACAATTGAATGAGACTTGGTAAAAGTTATGTACTTAGTTGTACATATGTCTAGGTTTATTTTTAGATAGTTATTTGTATGTATAAATACCATGTTAGAAAAACATATGCCATGATAGATAGTATTTAATTATGTGTTTATATATAGTTGATAAGCATGTATATAGAATGATTTGTATGAAAGTTGTGGTTGTGTTAACCCTAGAAGTAGTTAGTATTATATGCACTAGTTGTAGTTGATAATAGAAAATCTTAAACATGTGAAGGATATAATTATATATAATGTTGCATGTGATTGAGGATAGTAGTAATGCATTCCATTTACCCTTGAATTTGATAATGGCATACTTTAAATGACTACTTGAGTTAGATTAGCACTTGCCTTATGAGCATTAAGAATGTGTATGTCATACTTGTACAAGAAGACCCTAGTAGGTAGGACACCTAGTACCTACGTATTTGAGAAGCAACTTAGTAACTACATGGACCTTAGTTATGATCATGTTTATTATATATGAGAAATTGTACATTTAGAGGACTTAAAGATGTTATGTGACTGGTAGACTTGGTGATTACACACCTATTTGACATTTATTTGGTTTACCTTAGTCAACCCACCTAGTTAGAACCCTTGTTTGGTTTAGACTCTAATGACTAATGTCATTGCATATATTGTACTCTTGTGCATGTTTAGTAAACCATATCATAGTTTCTGATATGATATTATTGTATATATAAGCTCTTGGTATCGTTCAGACTTGAAAGTCGAAGCAGGATATTTATATTTCAGCTTGGAGATCCAAGCAAGTGTACTTTGTCGTGGTTACAGTTCATGTTTTTCCCCTTTATTGTAGGTTTTATTTCTTGTTTATCATCAGTTAGGACGTAGGAATAGTCGATACTTTACGTCCATTTTGTAATCGGAGGCCGATAATATTTTATAGTCATCAAGTATCGACATTAGGCATTACGTGTACTTTATTGACACGATAGACCACATGACACCAATAAGATTCATGATATGAAGTTTATATGAGTATTCGTGGTTATGGACTTCGTGATAGGATACTAGATTGATACTTGCACTTATGACTTATTATACTGGACTTGACTTGACTTGTTAGTTCTAGACATGGGGTGTGGAGAACATTACCGCTATATCAGGCCGTATATATATTATATATTTTTACTCGAAAATCCTCGTTTTCATATATGGAACTTGACTATTATTCTACTTGTTTAGCCTCATTTCCATATAGGAACTTGGATGGTATTCTACTAGAATACCTTCGTCTCTGTAGTAGAGCTTAGGTGGTTATCTACTTGATCTACTCGTATGTCATTTGTTCCCACAACACGGTACTTGAGGGCAATAGCTTGTTGAGGAGCTTATGAGCCTCAGTGGCTAAGCCTGATATCCCGAATATGTTCTCACGTGCATATCACTTAGACTGGTTATGGTAGTACCCTTTAGTTTATTTGTTTTCTTTTTTGTTTCAATGGCATGTTGTATGTACCTTGTTATGTCTCCTGAGGACCTGGTGATCTCTCCAGGTAAAGTTCATGCAGGAGTAGTCCGATGACATGGTGCTTCTGCTATATTTGATTCAGGTATTTTATCGTGAATCCATATTTTACTCATTATTTATATCTCTGCTCTTTAGCCTAGTTTGTAGACCTATATTATTCTTCGGATCTACTCAAACATATGTGTTATTGGACTGCAGACCATGACACCTATTGTTTATTCTTTGTATTATATATTTTATGGATTGCGATAGATATATGTTAGTTGATTTGATAGATAGTTTTAGAAAACCAAGACATCTTATACGTATTCGAGCTGGGCTGGAGTCCACTTGATACGTAGCTGGAATGTATACGTATCCTAGTCTACGTATTTTGGGATTGGGGCGTTACAAATAGACATCAAATTAACTATCTATTTGGTTATTAGGTTTCTAGGTCAAGCCTAACGACTAGGATTTTATACTAAATAAGTTGGACTTTTGGTTTCAACCCATCTATTGATATAGTATCCATACATTACCTATATTTTAGAGGTATCCCCCATTACCTATCTCATACCTATATAGCCCTATATGTACTTATATATAAATATATCAATCTTGATATCATTTGCTATTATGCCCTAAGATACCCTCAATGATGTCCATGAACTTACCCTACTCCATTTACTGACTCTTACAATATATACCTTTACTTACTCACTAGACAACTATTTCACTAAATCCTAAAACTGATATACTATCACCTGTGATTTCCAAGGTCTCCTACATCTACTACCTTCTCCTACTAATCACCACACACTAGACTACAAGGGATCGATATGTACACTCAAGCCACACATTGCTCTAACATATCCCAAATTATCAATAACCTTAACCTACCCGAACTGATACAGAACCGGTTGTATCTCCCCTTCCTCATAGCAGTTACTGCTACCTCAAGAACCTTTCCACAGCTACCCACCTGTATAGACACTGTCTAGGGAACACCCTCATAGTTACAAGAACCTGTGACATTAATCTGTTGCATATTAGGCAGTACTCTACACTGCAGTTTGTCCAGTTACCTGCTGCTATCCCTTTGCTACTAATACCCCTCAAGTCCTATTTAGTTTAAACATCTAGAGTACCCCTAACATCCCTACTTGTCCCACACTTTTAGGCACACATCTTTGTATCCAGCTCTTACCCATCTACTATTAGTTCCCTTACTGTCATTACTGTTGCTAATGAACCTACATTATTTTACTTTACACCACTGCCATTAACCTGCACATATAGGTGTCTACACATACCTACGTAATTTGTCAATTTGAGACCAATCCTCCTATTTACACAGATGTGTTTTCAGTTGTTGTTGTAGGGAGACTATTGCAGCTACCCTCTTGTCCAAACTGCTACTAAAATGTAACCTATTACTCTATCTATACTATCCTATGCATAGGTTCCCAAACCCATATCTATTCTCTGCACTGATGCTCCTACTGCTACTGTCTATATTACAATCTTTGTACTCGTTTGTGCACATGATTACTTACCTGTGAATGCCCCAAGTCTATGCAGCAGGTCAAGTGCTGCCTTAGACTTCTCTCCCCTCTTACCTACTACTTTTGCCTACTTCCCTGGAGAACTTGAGTTTCTTCCTCCTGTCAGGTTCCTTGAGTTTGTGGGGGTTTGTGAGAGAAGGTCAGCTATCCCCTTCCCCTTCCTTATATACCTAAACCTTTAGATATACATCGAACTCTAAAAGGAATGGAGAATCTCAATTTGAATTTGGTTTAAAATCGAATAAGGGTGTTAAAACCGTCCGCCAAGAATCTATAGAGATTTGAATTGAAAATCTTTGCACAAAGGCCCTTTGGAATATAGACTTTTACAAAACTCTCTATTCCTATGTTTTTAATAATAATAGTATTTACAAACTAATATAATAATCATTTAAAATTTATACTAAAGGAACAGTACTTGGGTCCAAGGGTTTACAATTTTTGATGCTGCGGGACCTAGTTTCGATCCGGACAATCATGATGCGGCTGAGGAGGCACCGAATGTCGATGCTGCAAAGTTCATGGAGTTGTTGGAGAATGCAAGGACTCCTTTGTATCCTGGTTATGAGGATCATTCACCGTTGGAGGTGGTTACAAGACTGCTGAGCATCAAGTTCGATTTCAATATGTCTCAAGAATATTGCTACAACCGAATCATCGAGTTGATTAAAGAGATCTTGCCGGGGGGTGCTAAGTTACCTACAGACTTCTACCTATCAAAGATAATGGTGAGATCGCTCTGGATAGGATATGATAAAATTGATGCATGTCGCAACGGATGTATGTTGTACTACAAGGACGACATGGATGAAGACGTATGCAAATTTTGTGATGTTAATCGCTACAAGGCAACTAGTACAAGTAGAACTCCCGGTGCAAGGAAGTCGACCGATTCGATGCACTATTGTCTTTGACGCCGTGGTTGCAGAGGTTGTTTATGGTGAAGAAGACTGCCGAAAATATGAGTTGGCACAGACGGAAATAGATCGATAGAGTATTGGATCATCCATCCAATGGAGAAGCATGGAAGCACTTTGATCGAGAGTATCCAAATTTTGCTTCTGACCTGCGTAATGTAAGATTGGGGCTCTTCTCCGATAGTTTTAACCCATTCGAAATTTTGGGTTTCCAATATTTGTGTTGGCCTGTGATTGTCACTCCGTACAACCTACTGCCGTGGATGTATATGAAGACTCCTTATATGTTCTTAGTCGTTAACATATCAGGTCCAAACAATCCGAAGAGGAACATCGATGTATACTTACAACCATTGATAAATGAGTTGAATTAGCTGTGGGACTAGGCGCCAACAAGTATGATGTTTCCAGAAAGCAGAACTTTCATATGAGGGCCGCACTTATGTGGACCGTCAATGACTTTCCAGTCTCTGAAATATTGTCAGGATGGAGCACTCATGGTCGTCTCCCATGTCCATATTGCATGGACCGTTCGAAGGCTTTTTATTTGAAATAAGGAAGAAAATTGTGCTTCTTCGATTGTCATTTACAGTTCCTACCGAAGGATCACCCATTCCAGAGGAACATGAATGCTTTTCGTGCGAGTGTTGCGAAGAAGGCCAATCCACCACCAAGGTGGACCGGAGACACGATATGGGAGGAGGTCAAAGATTTTTTAAGTGCTATCGAAGATCCTACAAAGGGGTACAAGTGTGACGGATTTGGTCGCACTCATAACTTGACAAAAATAAGTATATTCTGGGACCTACCATATTGGATCACCAACCTGATCAAACATAACCTTGATGTCATGCATATCGAGAAGAATGTATTTGACAACATATTTAATACTGTGATGGACGTAAAGGAAAAGACGAAAGACAATCCCAAAGTCAAGTTGGACTTGGAAGATATATGCAGACGTCCTGCGTTGCATTTGATAGAGGAAGGCAAAAAAAAGTATAAGAAGCCTAAGGCAATTTTCTCACTAAACATGGAGGATAATGTGAGACTTTGTAGGTGGATTCAGGGCCTAAAATTTTCTAACGGGTACGTATCGAATTTAAGAAGATGTGTCGACTAGAAGGAGAACAAACTGACGGGTATGAAGAGCCACGACTGTCACATATTTGTGGAGAGGTAAATTTCGATTGCATTTCGGGAATTATTACCGCAGGTCGCTTGGGATTCTTTGACAGAGCTAAGCATATTCTTCATAACCTACTAAGTTGCTCGCCGATCGCCTAGAAAAGTAAGAGAAGGACATTGCTATAATACTGTGCAAGCTTGAGAGGGTGTTCCCTTTTGGGTTCTTCGACTCCATGGAGTATTTGCCAATTCATCTTTTCTATGAGGCACGTATTGCAGGGCCCATCGATTATTGATGGATGTACCCGTTTGAGCGGCATTTGAACCACCTAAAGAGAAAGGTAAAAAACAAGGCTCGGGTCGAGGGTTTGAAGCCTACGTTCTCGAGGAGATTACAAACTTCTGCTCGATATATTCAAGCCATATGTTGCTACTAATAGAGCATGAGCTCCGAGAAACGACGATGGATATCGTGAATCTAATGATGCAATACTGAAAGTCTTTAATGCTTTCGGAAAGTCTTCAGGAAAAATAAAGAAGAGATATTAGAATAACGAGAAACTAAGGGATACTCAGTTATATATATATTACTCAACTGTGACGAGGATGAAGAGGAGAAGCTCAAGGGATAAGTAACTAATATGTCCACGTTTACGTCATCTATGTAATAGTCTCTAATATTATTATTATACTAATTGGCCGATGTGTTGTTGCTTTCAGCACATTTAATAATGAGGTGAGGTCGAGTAGACAGTACATAACAGTTGAAAAAAATAGAACAGAAAATGAGACATCATTTTCTTTCATGGTTGAGTGCATATGTAAGGAGCTCGGTAATTACTTTTTGTATATGCACTTTATACAGTAATTAACGGAACGGTGAATTTAATT